>JAMXBD010000129.1:1200000-1803193 GCA_024138025.1 Combretum micranthum | reverse complement strand
GGCCATCACCTCGGGTCATTATTCCTATCGATTAACAATGCATATCCTAGTCATGTCTCATGACCAAAGGGACACCAACTGCTCAGCCATGCTCCACGAAGTCAAGTCCACTAGCTCAAGTACTTTTTTCGTACCTAGTACTGATCCTCGTACTAGCTAGCATGATATGATCCTGGAACCCTATAAATACCCCACATCTCCACCAGGAGTAAGGGACAGAAAAAGTGAACAGTAAGACACATAGTATAGATAGAAAAACATGATATCTAACATTCTATTTGCTTAAACATTATATCTACCTACGAACTGACTTAAGCACCGGAATGGCTCTGCCAGGCAACCCCAGGTGTCCCTCTTATCTCTCTTTGAGTATTTGTAGGAGCAATCTCCACCGGCTCAGAACTAGCTTGTGCAACAATATTCATATTAAGATGGATCATAAAACACTCTTAGTTAATCAAATATGACAACTTTGCCCTTCACCATGATTTATTTTTTTTTATATTACATTAGTTTTACATATTCAAATAATAATATGGCTATATGGTAGATTAATCACATCTTATTTGAAACACAATAAAAAAAATAATTTAAATTTCTATTTGTTTTTAAGTGATAAAGGAGGATATAATATAGCTTATGTGTGTGTTTATATATATCAAGATTTCAGTCATGCAATTTTTGGGATCCTAATAAGTAATTAATAGTGAAAGAGATAAACCAGTCCCAAAAGAAGAATATCTTTTTGCCCTTTATTATATATGGCCTTCACTCTAATTGAGATTATGCATAAAGTAACTCATATGTTAACTTTTCTTAGGAATCATATTCAATTGATAAAAAAGAAGAAAGAAAAAGAAAAAAAAGGAGGTCTTGTCTTAGCTTGAAAGAATTGTCACAAATCAGTATATATGGTGATGCAAATGTAATAAAGACCTTATCTTGAGGCACACATACATTTTGCACCATGATCTAAAACTTAGTAAATTTTATTAATGCTGAAGAACATAGTGATTAGTAAAGAATTTATCAGTTCTAAAGAATATAACTTCCAATACTTAATTTAAATGTTACATTAGGATTCTCATACGCACCAATATTTGTAACCGAGAACCAAGCAATACAAAGAGAAGTATGGCCAAAAAAGATGAAAAGAAAGAAAAAGGTAAAAGGAGAATATCCAATTGGCATTAGGGTAAATGATGTGAAAATAATTATTTAAAAGAAATCTCAAAAATTGAACCACAAAAAAAAAAAAAAAAAATTCCCTAAAGACAGGGCACTTCAAATTGTATTTTGAAAATACGATTTGATTTTATATCAAAATTGTATCTTCAAAATATGATTTCAATAGCGATGAAGTGATAAAATCATATTGCTTTTGCATGGGAAATATGGGTTCAATTCCTAGTCTTGACAAAAGGGCACTTGGAATTGTGTTTTGAGAACACAATTTTATTTTATATTAAAATCATGTCTTCAAAATATGATTTTAATGGTGGTGTAGTGGCAATACCCTATTGCTTTCACATGGAAAATCTGGGTTCGATTCGTAGTCTTAACAAAATGTTGGATGTTATTTTTAAAGGAAAAAGATAAAAGGAAAAAAAAAGTCTATTAGGAGTCAAACCTAAATCTTTGTATCCAACGATGAAGTACTTATCACTACACCGTATAAAAGCATGTGCTAATACTTTATTTAACTATTTATAGGCTTCATTTCTATAAAAGAAAAGGAAAATAGATATTCCTAAGATCACATGACTAATTAGGAAACACGTAGAATAGGAAAATCAAATGATTCAAAAATTACAACTAACAAACATAGAATTTAAAAAATATTCAAATACTAAAAATAGCATGGTTTGACAAAAATTATTGACACAACTAAAATGGCAAGTCATAAACACACAAAGCCTTTAGATCACATATGCATGACCTATTTAAAATTATGAACGAGCAAGAGGCGTCTATTGTAAGCTGGTCGATCCAACCTCAGCTGACCATCTTGTTCCTGGGTTGGCCTCCTTTGATCTATGTTAGTCTTATTCCATGAATTAATCTCTTATGTTGACAAAAATGAATTTCTTCGAGTCTAGTCTAACATGCTTGTGTCATTCACCCCTTTCTGGAAGGATTCATCATCAAATCTGTTTCATCAAGCTACAAATGTGGCGTGTATCTATCTAAAAATGGTCTTGCAAGAAAGATATGATGCTAGACATACATATTGTCCAATTAATGGGTGGTTAGAGGCTTCTACAAACATAGTACACTTTTTGTCCTCCTTTTATGACTGTCTTTTTATGCCCACTTGTCTCACAGTGTTCAGTCCCCTACTCCTCGAAATCACTTAACATTAGTGATATATATATATATATATATATATATACTCTTTAGCCTTCATTGATCTTCATGCTCGTTTGCAGGAATTAATGGTAAAAGAGTAGTTTTCTCATTATCCTTAACAAAAGAATAACGATTCATATGCCCATCGTACATAATACCTATCAAACTACAAGGATATCCCAAAAGAATATGTAAAGCTAGAATTGGAACAATATTGCATAAAACTTTGTTTTGATATTGCTCAATGGAAATTAAAGCAAAACCTACTTAGTCACCTTCACCTATCTATAGTAATTAAATCACTACAACTTGTTTGATGCTGGCTGTTTCATAATAGACAATTCAATTTATCCACTAATACTAGGAACATTTGTGTAACTTCCTGCATCAACAATCATGCTACATGATTTATCATTAACAATGCATTGAGTATGAAGTACATTTTCTCTTTATTGCTTATCTTCATGCTTTACAACTTTTTCACTCAATACTCATCTAGTGCCATAACAAATGCTTTCCCTTAACTGGTGGCTCTTCCTCATCACTAACATCCTCTAGTGGTGGCATTATCACTGCCACTTTCAGACTCTATCTTCCCATTATCATACATAATTATAACCGTTTATTAAGACACAAAGATGCTACATGGCCAACAACATCACGTTTGGAAAAATTCAAATCACAATTTTGAGTAAGTGTTTTAGAGTTATCTTTCTTTTAATCCAGTACTTCCCCTTTCCATGTATTTGTCATTAGGTCTGCTTTACAATCATGTCGGTCCTTTTTCTTCTTACTCATTCCTAACAAATTACTATTCTCACATTGTCCTTTCAACCTCAATGCCACATGATACATCCTCTCCAATTCTGGATAATGTTTTAACTTTTCCTGATGTGCAATATTTGCATTTAACCTAGTTAAGAATTTGGCCATCGTCAATTCAATGATTTCATAATTATAGAAGACCGTGAAGTTCCAATGTGAAACGGCAACTCAGCAAGTGTGCAAGGAATTACAAGTGTAGATCTTTATTTCACATTCGAAAAATAGTTTAGTCTAATGAATGTATTATATGTACTAGATATGAAAAAGAGTCTAGAATATGTAGGTTTGCTATGTAAGAAGGGATTCAAAGTTGTAATTGAGTCGGACAAGTTTGTACTCATGAAAGGGGATCTATATGTAGGGAAGGAATATGCTTGTGATGGAATGTTTAAATTAAGTATTGACATGAATAAAGTGAATGATTTTGTTTATTTTGTTGACTCTTATAATTTATGGCATGCTAGATTAGAACACATTAATTTGCAAACCATGAAATATATGAATAGAAATGGGTATGTAAAATTAATTGACATAGAGAACATAAAAAAGTGTGAAATTTGTATTCAAGCCAAAATCACCAAGAAACCCTTTTCTCATATAGAAAGAAATACTCATATTCTTGATTTAATTCATAGTGATATATGTGAGTTAAATAGACGTTGAACTAGAGGAGGAAAAAAATACTTTATAACATTCATTGATGATAGTTCAAGATTTACCTATGTATATTTATTAAAGCATAAAGATGAAGCATTTGAGTCTTTCAAATGCTAAGTAGAAGTATATACATAATAAAATAATCAAATGTTTACATAGTGATAGAGGAAGTGAATAATTTTCAAATGAATTTCATAAATTTTGTGAAGAAAATGGAATTGTGCATCAATGTATTACTCCCTATACACCTCATAATGGATTAGCGGAACGTAAAAATTGAACATTAATAGACATGACTAATTCACTAATCATTAATTTCAAATTTCTTTTTAATTTATGGGGAGAAGCCTTGTTGACTTCATGTTATATTTTGAATAGAATTTTATCCCAAACTTTAGGATTAGCCTTATATGAAAAATGGAAAGGAAGAAAACCAAATATTGAATATTTTAAAGTGTAGGGGTGTATAGCCTACTATAGTGTTTTTTATTCAAAAATGTCAAAGTTAGGTACTAGAACCTTAAAAGGAATATTTGTAGGATATGCACAAAATTCTAAATGATATAGAATATTAGATCTGAAATCCAACTTTATAATTGAAACTAGAGATGTATAATTCTTGGAAAACAAGTTCCAATGTGATTAAGTTGCCAATAAAATCACACAACAAGATACTAATACAAGAAGCTCTATAAAAACTAATAATGTGGAAATCAATGAAGAATCTATAAAAGAGCTAGAAGAAGTAAAAGGATAAGGAGAAGTAAAAGTTTAGATCATGAATTTATTGATTCTCAAGCTCTTAGTTTTTTAGTGGAAGGCAATAGAGATTCTGTGTTTTGTAAAATTCATTTTATAGTTAGTACAGATATTGATCCCAAAACATACCATGAAGCTATGACTTATCGTGATGCAGCCTTTTGAAAAGAGACAATAAATGATGAAATGGATTCTCTATTATCTAATAATACTTGGATTTTAGTTGATTTACCTCAAGTATCTAAGGTAATTCATTGTAAGTGGGTATTTAGATGTAAATATAATTCAGATGGTTCTTTGCAAACTTTTAAAGAAAGATTAGTAGCTAAAGGATTCAAGCAATGGGAGGGAATTGATTATTTTGATAAAAGTGTTGTTGGCCATTACTTCTAGTTGCAAATTATATGTGCATCAAATGGACGTCAAAACAGCTTTTCTAAATGGTGACCTTAAAGAAGAAGTATATATGGAACAATTGAATGGCTTTGTGCTTTCCAGAAATGAAAGGAAAGCTTTCAAATTAATTGAATTATTTTATGGACTTAAACAAGCTTCAAAATAATGGCATGAGAAGTATGATAGTATTGTCTTGACAAATATTTTTGTTCATAATAGTGTTGATGAATACATTTATTCAAAATTTACAAATAAATATGGTGTTATTATTTGTTTGTATGTTGATGATTTGTTGTTTTTTAAGAACAAATATGATTGGAATAAATGAGACCAAGAAACATCTTACTTCACAATTTAAAATGAAAGATTTAAATGAAGTAGATACAATATTGAGCATTAAAATATTGTAACAAAATAAGAACACTGTGTTAACATAATCACATTATATTGAAAAAGGTTCTTGAAAAGTTTAAACACTTAGTAAAGAAAAAATATACAACTCCTTATGATCCTCATATTAAATTACAAAAGAACACAGGAAGAGCAATAGCATAGTTAAAATATGCTAGTGCTATAGTGAGTTTAATGTATGCATTGCATTGCACTAGACCTAATATTGCATATGTTGTGTTCAAGTTGTCAAGATTTACAAGTAATCCTAGTATTGAACATTAGAAAACTATATCTAAAATATTTGGTTATTTGAAGAAAACAATGAATTTTGGATTAGTCTATGGTAACTTTCCAAATATATTAGAATGTTATTTAGATGCAAGTTAGAGAGTAAATGCTACTGATAGAAGTTTAACTTCTAGATGGATATTTGCCTTAGGGGTGGAGCCATGAGTTGCGCTTTAAAGAAATAGACATGCGTAACTCACTTACCATTGGAAGCTAAGTTTATAACACTTATAACAATAGACAGAGAGAGGTGGAATGGCTTAGAATCCATTTCGATCTTTTGTGATGGTGAAGCAACTATGTCTCAAGCCTATTATAAAATTTACAATGGAAAGTCTAGACACATAGGATTGAGACATGAATATTTAAGAGAATTAATAAGGAGCGGAGTTATAACCATTACCTATGTTAAGACTAATGATAACTTGGTAGATCCTTTAACAAAAGAATTATCTAGAGATCTTGTAGTCTTAAATTCTTATAGTTAGAAATGATGGGAACCCTACCTAATTTTAACACATCACTAGTTTCAAGGTTTAAAGTTAAAAATAAGTCATTACTAACTAAGTGTACTATAAGTACTACAAGTTAAAAGAGGATGAGACGTGGTAAACATCTCTTAATGGATAGATATTATATCTAAATTAATTTGTTTGATGTGTTCCACCTATTTGAACATAGGAGTGGTGTAGCTATATAAAGCTTAAGGAGTTTACTTTTGTAAATGTTCAAGAAACTGGATTAGCAGATGGCCTTTAACATGCTATGATAAACCCACTATTTGAATGTGAACTTGTTTATGTGTATCAAATCTCTAGTTATGATAAATAGCTTGGAAGTTCAAAGCAATAAGATACTTATCACCCGGTTACATCTTTGAGAATTCATACTAAGGAATAATTCAAATCTGACGTATTATTCTTTAAGAATAATCATGGAGGTATTTTTATGTGTATATACATAATCGAAAATCTACTGAGGGATTGTGGAAATAGATTTTCAATTATATAATCTATAATATAGATCATCTACTTAAAATAAAGAAGAAGAATGAAATAAAATTATTGTATTCATGACAAGCACGATCGTGATCAAGGCCGTGGTGAGGAGATCAAGGGTTGTATCATGGTTGTGTTTAGGACAACCATGGAGATCATAGGTCGTATACCACCGTGATTAGGATAACCATGAAGATCACGGCTATATCACAACCGTGATCATTGATCTAGCTAGCATAGTGACTTTCATTGGCTTGATCACGCCGTGATCTTCACTGCCATATTCTTAATTTTATTTCAACAGTTATTTTTTTGAAAATTGCAACTTTGATTGATTTCTTAAAGAGTTTTACGTATTTGGGTTGCGTCTATTCGTGATGATAGTTCAAGTTAATTAATACTAACTAAATATTAATCCAAATTATGCAACCCATGTTCAAATAATGTGACTTTTAAAGAAAGTTGTGATAGTTGGAAATCTAGTCATTATATAAATGTGTTTCATCTAGAAGAAAAATATTTAATGATTATTAGAATTCTTCTCTTTATTTTTCCTCTTTTCTTAGCAAAATACATATACACATATCTCAATTTCTTTTAAGCGTGGTTGATATTTGAATATTTGCTATTTAAGTATTAAGACTTAGTTGTATCATGGGGGAATTTCGTAAAATATCTTATAACAAATTTGTATAAGAGCGTAAATTCTCTATGGAAAGCGATATCATCATGCTTCTAAAGTCAATCTTATTTACAACTTGTTTCTTTAAGCCCCTTTTATTAGTTTTAAAACTTAACATCTTTTATAGATTCCAAACTAGTTTAGATAATTTAATTATGACTCACCGATTTGTTATTGTGTGCATCAAGGTATCCATCCTAGTCTACACTATACTTCTATTCCATCGTATGTGACTTTTGTAGCATATCAAGCAACAAAATAATAAATATATATATATATATATATGTACAACTTTAATTGATGTTTAGATAATTCCTCAAATTGAAGGGTTGTGACTCGTAGAAGTCTTCCTTTGATACCAAATTTAACGATGTGTGCTTGACGCATGCGAAGTACTAGACTCTAAGAATTGTTAGTGTACCTTGACATATTAAAATGTCTAACCTAGAATTAGAGTGATATTATAACTTGATTTATCATTGAGAATCTCACAAACCATGGTATGATTGAATGACAAACTCGATCCATAAAATTTTATAGTCAAGAACCTTGGTATATGTAAGGTGAATACCATATGAATTGAAAGCTTGATAAGTTCTATGCTCTTAAAAGAGCCTAAGACAAATAATTCCTTTAAAAGAAAACTCAATAATAATTTCATAAATTGAATTATCTTACATAGATAGTAGTAAGCCTAATTATAGGCTTCATTCTCATACGAAAAAAGAAAAATAAATAATCCTAAGAGAACATGACTAATCAGGAAACACGTTCAATATAAAAGATTACATGACTTAAAAATGGAGACTAACAAGCACATAGACTTCCAAAAAAATCCAAATGCTAAAAATAGCATGCTTTGACAAGATTACTCGCAAGACTAAAATAGAAAGCCATAAACACATGGAACCTTTGGATCACATATGAGCAGAGCATTTGAAAATTACGAACGAGCATGGGGTGGTCATCAATAGCTGGTCGAACCATTCCTGATCGATTGGTTCTCCACTTGTCTAGTGGCTTCAATTACTCCAAGCCGTCTTGGGTGCATCTCACTTCTTGGTTGGCTTCCTCGGATGCATGCTAGCCTTGATTTTTTGTCTTGTTCCGCAAATTAATCTACTGAGTTGATGGACAATGAATTTCTTCGAGTCCAGACTGAGGTGCTCACGTTAAGAAGGATAGAAAATCACTTTTGCAATCGTTAAATTAATACTATAACACAACCAAGTGAAGTAGTGTAAAACTTCTCGATCACATGATAATCTCAAGCCTGATTTAGATAAATATATATAAGTTTTATTGTTGAGGTTTGCATTCATCTCAATTCAGTTTCTATAAAATATTGTTGTTAATTTCAATTTGTTAAAACTTGTTAGATATTAGAATTTGAGCTATTGAACAATTATAGGACTAAACTTCGCTGAAAAAACTAAGTTTAGTTTTAAATTCAGCTCAATTATAATAATATCAATTTTCAATATATATTGAGTCGAGTTAGAAGAATATCCGAAGCTATATGGGCCATTTTAGAGCATGAAGTACTTCACATAATAAAAAAGAAAGAAAAATAAGGTTAAAAGCGAATTTAGTGATATATAATTCATATAAATAGATACAATTACAAAAATAAAGAGGGGTCAGCTACGAAAATAGTATTCATTTTTGTAATGTCAGTTAAACAGAGAGGCCTGCTTCGAAAGCTATCCCAGTTAAGGGCAGCCACGACGATCCAGATAGGGTCTGTTTGTTTTGGCTTTTTTCCAACAGATACAGATACTTTTTCAAACTTTTTGCTAAAATTATTTATCAAAAAATAGATATAGATAAAAAAAATTGACAGTTCTCATCAAAAGATCAAATAAAACAAATATAGATAAAATTTAGATGCAAATTAGATATATTTACTAGCTTCAATGGGGGAGGTTACGTTCCGATTGCCCGGCCACCGGACGCGTTGGCTGAGAGTCGAGCCAGGACCATAGTTCTTATACTCTCCATAGTAAAGGGTGTCAAGGGCAAAAGTGCCATTCCACTCGAGCCAACCCCCAGGGCGAACATGATCGCCAATGTAGGATTGCATGTATACACTCCTAGAGTATAGTCCCCATGGACGGCCCAAATACGTTTGGAAACTGTGACTGGCTGCTTGGAGATCCCGGGTGACTAGGATCCGACAGGCATGGATCGAGATACCCGTGTTTTGATTCGGGTCTCTTCGGTTCTGCGCTGTGATGGTGTTCTTTTGCATGGCCATGGCTTTTTCGCATAGAGGTTGCAATTTTGTAACACAACAGCTGCATTTCCAAATACGAAGTCGACCGTCCCGTAGATGTTGCAATCTCGATGAAATTGACGATTGGAGTGGACATAAAGGGTGTCCTGATAACTGATAATGTTGCAACCGTAGACCACTGCGTGGTCGGCCAAAACACGAAGTGCCACTGCTTGGTGCTTCTCTGGTCCGACCCTATTGTCAAATGTAAGGTCCTTAGCGATAAAACCGGCTCCAGTAGCAGCTACATGCAATGTAATAGAACACATCCAATCAACCTACATTTGCCTTAGCTTGCTTTAAGTGAACTTACTAATGGAAATATAGTCTTAAAAAATATGAAAGAAAAAAAATTGCAAGAACCCGGTCAGTTACATGATAGAAAGTAAAAAAATAATAAAGTAAATTTTTACCGTAAAAATTATCATTGCTAATTTTATTTATAAAAAATGCACCACTAGAAAACTAGCCTTTAGAGACAGAAAATTTGCGACGGAAAATTTCTATCTCTAAAAAAATGAATTAGAGACAGATTTGCGACGGATTTATGATGACATGAATTATGAATAATCTTCTAATTTTTATATGCTTTTGCGACGGAATTTGCGATGGATTACACATTGATTTGCGACGAAAATTTTTCCGTTGCAAATTTGTCTCTGATTTTAGAGGGAAATAAATTATTTTAGCGCCAATTTCTATTTTTTTAAATTCTGTTGCAAATTTGTCTCTAAAATAAATTATTACATATATGTATATATAAATAATTATGTTTAAAATTTATTTTAAATTATACATATCTAATATAATATATAAAAATGTGCATTATATAATAAGGACATATATTATATTTTTAAATTAATTTTATTATATAATAACTATAATATGTATAATCATTTGTTATTTACAACTAATTATATATATATATATATATATTTTATTTATAATATATTTAACATTACAATACATATTTATATATAATAAAGTATAAATTAAAAATAGTACTTAAAACATAAATATTATATTTATATCTTATTATATATTCTTTTACATAATAACTTGTATAAAAACTCAAATTATACAACTTAATAAAATAGTGTATAATAATAATATAATATGTTATATGCAAGTAATATCATAAAATACTAATTAAAAATAAAGTATATTTCAATAATAATATATGTAAAATAAAATAATTAATATAAAATGTAAACTTAGTATAATTAAACATATACAAATATATAAATAATATATTATATTTTAATAATATATTAATAAAAAAATATATATTCATATTATTTATAATTTTTTATTATATATTTATTATGACTATTCATATATATTTTTAATATAAAAAAATTTATTATATATATCTTACATAATTTATATTTACATACTATATTTTATTTAAAATATAATAACATATTTGGGGAAAAATAATATACTATGTAAAAATATAGTATATTTAAGTAATAAAATATGTAATATATAATAATTAGTTAAATATATTTAAATTGGTATTATATATTATTTTATTAATATAATAATGAAAAATATATTTTTATATTGTTTACATTATATTATAATTTATTAAGTGCAAAAATAAAAAATAAAATAAAAATAAACACATTAATTAAAAATATACAATTTATTAATTTAATATAAAATATTAAATAACTAATGTAAAAAGTATAATTATATATATATCATTAAATATATATATAAATTTATATATATAACATTATTTATATTTACATAATATATAATATTTTTTTATAATAATATCATATTTGGAAAAAAAATTATAATATACTACTAAAAATATTATATATTTATAATAAATATATAATTTAAAATAATTATTATAAAATGTAAACATTGTATATATTAATATTATATATTTTTTAATAAAATATTAATGAAAAATCCTTAATAAATATGTAAGGTGAAATTATAAAATAAAAATAAACTATAAAAGATATATAAAATGTTTTATAGTTATAATATTGTAAATTGTGGTATCTCTTAAATAAACAGTAGTGGAACTTTACTCATGAAGATATGAATTGGTTTATCGGTTTAGTGCTTGTGAAAACTTCAATGTTAAGTGTGCTTAGTATGTAGCATTCTATGATGGGTGACCTCTTGGGAAGGATAAAAAAGAAGCAAATGTGTATTTTTTTAATAATTTGTCCTAGAATCAGAGACAAATTTGCGACGGAATAATTTTATTTAATATTTACTAATTGGATATTTAAAAATAACTAATTATAAAAGAGACAAATTTGCGACAGAAATTCCGTAGCAAATTTGCGACGGAAAATAAATCTGTCTCTAAAAGAATTAGCGACGATGATTTTTGAAACAGAAATTTGCGACGGATTTTTCACTTTCAGAGACAGAATTTTCACTTTCAGAGACAGATTTTTCACTTTCAGAGACAGAATTGTGTTTAGAGACAGATTTTTCACTTTCAGAGACAGAATTTTTTGTCTCTAAAGCCAAAATTTCTTGTAGTGATGTAATTTCTTGTATCTATCTTTTGTTGCATAATTTTTGTTTTTAGAAGTCAATTTTCTTGAAATGCTAAAAGGTATTTTAGTATATTGAATAGTGTAAAAATGCACTTATATATATATATATATTTTATAATTAACCCTATTGAAAAGATATTTAACATTTTCTTTTCTCTTTTGTCTTTTTTTTTTCACAAAAAGTATTTTACTTTTCAAACATGTATTATATGCACGAAGTGTAAGATATAAATTTTATGGAAAATGATTTAACTTTTCCTTTGTGAGATAGCACAAAGGATCTTAAATAAATTAATTTACCATAGACATTAGTTGTTGATATCGCATACCTAATGCAGAAGACATCATAAATTGGGGAGATTGACTAATCCCTTTAATAAATTGGTTTCTCCCTCATGACCTTACCTTTTGTTATAAATAATTTTGATGGAATAGCCTTTCATATCGTAATATGTTTTTATGCTCTCTCTCTATAAACCTAATAGGTAGAAGGAGGACCAATTCATATATCTATTATTTTAATCTAGCATATCTATCAAATACCAATTTTAACGGCTAAGATATGTTTTGACTATTAAATAGGCAACTTAATTAATTAGGACCACATTGGAAAAAGTTTCCCTTAACTTTCGAGCCAAATTCTAACATTCTCTCACTTAGCTCAACAGTTCATATATGTTATATTTAATAGTCAGACATTAAGCACGCATAAATAAACAAATCTCTTAATACATCCATAATTTATCTGGACCCAACATATTACACAATGCAGGTTATGGTGATCTTACACTATACTCCCTTCAATATACCACAACATTAGCAATTCATTAAGTTAGATCTCATCAGTGATATATAAATATCATAATGGCCAACATTAATGTCTCATAGAGACTATTATTTCTTGTTCGATAACAATAAGGTGTGCATAATCATAATAAACAAGAAAATGCCTATATGTGAGAAAGCTTTTATTAAACATATGCTTTAAATGTCTTTAGTTATAAGCCTTTAGTTAAATGATCTACAATCATGAGATCTTTATGTTCTATACATACTCCTCATTTCTAAACCTGTTCCTTCATGGCAAAATGTTTCAACCCCATATGTTTAGAACATCTAAGGTATTTGTCATTCATCGAGGAGAAAATTACTACAATGTTGTCATCATAAACTTTCAATGACTTAATAATGGTGTCGACAACCTTAATCTTGAAATAAGTTTCTACAACCGTAAGGCATGAATTGTAGCCTTAAAACAAACTACAATTTTTTTTTTCATTATGGATGCAATAATAATAGATTGTTTGGTACCTTTCACGAGATTGCTTCTTCTACTAATAGGAACAAATAACCAAACGTAGATTTTCTACTATCATTGCATCTAATAAAGACTGAACCTAAATATCTAATCAAATCTAATTGATTGGTTTTACTATAGATAAGCATGGAATCATTTATTTCTTGAAGATACCTTAAGACATTCTTTACAGCTTTTAAATAGTCAATACCAAGATTATTTTTCATTAGTAGCAAGTAAGATATCATTAACATATAGAACCAGAAATATAAACTTACTCCCATTGATCTTTTGATATATACACCGCTTAATGGTGTTATTTTTTCCTCAATCTAAAAGATGTTATGGTATAATTAAAGCAAAAATTGCACCGAGGAAGGTCACAACATTTTGAGGTAAGTTCATTTTAGGTCACAACATTTTGAAAAACTCAAAAGAGGTCATAACGTTTAGAAAAAGTGTTTTATGAGATTTAATTAAGCATTTCTTCTATTGATACTTATCAATAGAGCCTTAAAAAAAAGAGTTTTTTGAGTCTTAATTAAATATTTCTCTTATTGGCATGTGTCATTGGTAACCTTAATTGGCATATTTCTTTAAACATTGTGATCTAAAATGAACTTACCCCCAAATGCTGTGATTTAAAATGAACTTACTCACTAAATATCGTGATTTCTTTTGAACTTTTTGAAACATTGTCACCTAAAATGAACTTACCTTAAAACGTCATGACCTTCTAGTGCAATTTCCTTTATAATTAAACTTAATACACCATTGTAGGGAAACTAGTTTAAGTCTATATATTGATTTCTTAACTTTACACATCATATGATCTTTTCCTTCTATGGAAAAACCTTTAGTTGATCCATATAAACTTCTTTCTCAAGATATAAATTCAAAAAGGCAGTTTTCATGCCCATTTGATATAACTCTAAATCAAAATGAGCTACTAATGCCATAATTATTCTTAACAAATCTTTTTATAAGACCGGTGAAAAAGTCTCTTTATAATCAATGCCCTTTCTTTGAGTATAGCCTTTGGCAACAAGTCTAGCTTTATATTGTCCAATATTGTCACTAGAGTCACATTTAATCTTATCAATGAGATCTCAGAAATTGTTTTGTGATAAAGAGTTTAACTCATCTTTCATGGTCTCAATGTATTTATAAGACTTATCACTTTCTATAGCATGTAATACGAAACAAGATCCTTTCAAATGCCAATATCAAATTCTGACTCTTGCAAATAAACCACATAGTCATTTGGGATAGATGGCCTTCTTGTATTTATATGTTTGTTTAAAGCTACTCCATGTGGTTGATTCATGTTAGTTGGTTGTAAGTTAGTATCATCTTGAGGTGCTGATTCATTCTAATGTTGCTTAGGATCTTATTGTTCTTCTAATATTGGAGCAACACTCGATATGGTGTGGATATTAGAACATTTATAGCTAATGGAACATTATCCCTTACTTTATTAATATCCACATTACATTTTTCAGCACTCCTACTAACTTCCCTATTTTAAATAAATATTTCTAATAATGTCCTCTTTCTTACAGAAGTGACGCTTATCTACCTTTTATTTTTTCTTATTGGCATTAGTAGCAACCTCTGTCCCTTTACTAGGTACTTTCTTCTTGAGTTTCTTGGTCTTTGACTTACGAATCTTACTAGCTCCTTGACCCATAAGATTAATAGAATGAGCTCCTTAACTCTTTAGCTTTGTTTCCTCTTAAATAAGCATACTTGATAATTCATTAACATTCCACTTGTCCTTTATAGTGTTATAGTTAATTTGAAAAGGTCCATATTTAGGAGGCAACAAGTTCATATTGAATTGCACTAAGAAGGAGTCATCAATTGTCATACTAGGGTCTTTAGGTTTCTACAACATTTTTCATCTCAATGATATGTGGCTGCATGCTTCGCGACCCATAATACTTCATGGTCATGAGCTTAACCATTAGTGTCCCAGCGAGAGACTTATCATTAGAACAGAAACGTTCTTCCACAAACCTTAGATATTCTTTAGCACTTTCAATTTATAGAGTACTAGTCTTAATGTTGTTAGTAATAGTCATTCATATGAAATTAAGATGTAATTTGTTAGACCTTTCCCATGCTTTATAGTTTGATTTCTCGGTCTCACTGCTTGTATCTGTAATAACAGTAGGTTTTTCTTCCAATAATGCTAAGTTAAGATCTAAAACACCTAAATGGAAATTGACTTGTTCACACTATTCGGAGAAATTTAAACCATTAAACACAATAATAGAAGAAGTATGCGAATGAAGAGAAATATATACAAATACATAAATGCTCAATCAATTATTAGATTCAAATAATTAAACATTTAGAATATATTGCAGGTTTTAATGCCATATAACTTTATTAGGTAGTCAAACAAAGCTTATTAAATAAGACCAATATCTTTGGATACATAAACATATTTAATAAGCAATATTGATTTTCTTTTGTCATGTTTATTAGTCATAGAACATTAATTTACCTTTAGGTATAGGCATTAACATTCTATGAATAAATGACTAATTTATACATGACTTAAAAATTCACTTTATTAGTTTGGCCACTTTGGTGACTAACAAACTATATTCTTTATTACGTCATGTATAAATCTAACACATAACTCGATTTAATTTTAATAATAACATACAAAAATTTGTCATGCCATGAGGTCTATAATTAAAATAATACGGCTATAAAATATTTGTCAATTAAAATATTTTAATAATAACTCAATTAAAATATTTACCATGTCATGTGGTCTATAAAACACATTATACTTCAAGATTGAAGGAAAAAAGAAAAAAAAAACATACAAAATATATAGCCATGACATTTATCAATTATTGACCATGATATTGATACCACGAAAAGGAAAAATTGGCTAACATATATATAATATATATATATATATATGAGTCGGTCACAATTTTCCTTGCCTTTCTTTTCTTTTCTTTTTCCTTTTCTTTTATTTTTTATTTTATGCTTTGTGCATATGACAAAACAACATCATAAGGCAAGGGAGAATCAAACTCAACACTTTTCGTAAAATAAATAATACTAAAAAAAAATTGATTTTCATTTGATTCTCAATAAAGCTCTTCATTCATCCGCTTATTTCTTAATGCAGAAAGACTTAATACCTCTTTCAATACTTAAATGAGGTTAAATCTCTTTTTTGTAATTTCATGATATTTCATAGTGTAGAATATATATGTATATATATTATACTTCAAATGAGAATGGAACAACATCTAAGATATAATACTACATGTAAGATATAAACTTTAAGGAAAAGAATTTAATTTTGTCGTTGTGAAACACTACAAAATTAGGATCTTGCATAAATTAATTTACCATGGATATTGGTTGTTGATATTGTATACCTGATGCGGAAGTCATAAATTGAGGAGATTGATTAATCCCTTTAATAAATTGGTTTCTCTTTCTTGACCTTGCCTTTTGTTACAAACATGGAATAGCCTTTTATGTCGCAATATGTTTTTATGCTTTCTCTCTATAATCCTAATATGTAGAAGGAGGACAATTTACATATCTATTATTTTAATATGGTACACCCATCAAATACCAATTTTAATTGCTAAGATTTGTTTTGACTATTAAATAGACAACTTAACTAATTAGGGCCACATTAGAAAAGAGCACCCCTTAACTTTCGAGCCACATTCTAACATGTAGATGTCTCCATCCGATCCAACCATGATTAAAGACTAGTAAATAATTAAATAAATTCACCATATATGACTATTGAAAAAAAGTATACAAGTTTTTATTTTAAATTAAGAATGAGCCAAGGGTAAGTATAGACATTTATCGTAATTACTCTAATCTAAAAAATAAAAATACATGATGTTAAAATATATTTATATACTTTAAATGCAGAATATATATATAATACACATTTTTTTTTTTAGTTGCTAGCAATTTAGGACACAATAACGTGTTCATTATTTTTATGGAAAAAACCATAGTATACAGGAAATTTCCTCAATGACTAAAAAGGGGAATAGATCATTCAATAGTCCTTTAAAAACACATACATAGTTAATTGAAGTTTTCGGCCAAAATAAAAATTAATTGAAGTTTGATTGCTTCGGATTACATAATCCATTTAATGATAGTCAAACATGATTATTGTGATCATGAGAAAAACAAACAATTTGGATAGGTAAGTAAAAGAAAGACGTAGGTTAATATTTTTTTTTTTAAATTATTATCTAAAGAAGTGCTTAGTAAAAAATACTTACCGAAGGCTGCAGTTCGGAATGTCGTGATGTTGTCGAACACACTTTTAGAACCTGAAATTATGGTTGCGCCCTTCCCGTCTCCTACGAGATCATCACATTGGTCTTCTTCCTCCCCAAATTTAGATTATCCTCCTCGTACCTGCTCATTTCAATACGTATTATTTTTTTAATTGTTTTTATTAGTCTCTTTATCCCACATGGGTAGTAATTATTGATTCAAGAAATATCATTGTTTCCTTAAAAAACATTTAAAAATAATAAAAAGCAAATATTTTTCCATATATATATTTCTTTCAGCTACATTTAATTTAATGGTAAGCAATAATATATAATACATTAATTCAACGCATCATTCAATAGATTAGGAAAACCAACATGAATAAATTTTAAAAATTCTGATAATATGAAGTCTTTTTTTTTCCCCCTTTTTATTCATACTTACCAGTTGAATGAACATTCTTCTCTACAAAAATAATGTTTTCAGTAATGTATAAAGACATCTGGATCAAAGCGGATTAATTTTTCCTTTTTCCCTAACTTTTTACTTATGAAGTTTAGAGTTTTTCAGATCATTTAATATTTTATTTTTATTATTTTTAAATAAATTATTTATTAAAAATAGATAAAATATATTTTTATTTATAAAAATATCATATAAATTAGATAGATAAGATACAGATGAAAATCAGATAATCTAAATCCACCATTTTTATTTGACATGTCACATTGCTCTGTTCCGGAAAGATGTATATCAGTATATGTATATACTAGTTTACTACATCCAATAATTTCACATCACCATGATAAATTAATTTAAAAATAAAAAAGTAGGAGGAAATATATAAGAAAAAAACTATTAATTTAGTTGATTGGCTAATGATATTATTTAGCCGAAAGAATAATAAATGATTTTCTTAAAAAAGATACCTCATATATGGCACACTTAATAATAACGTTTCACGTGATAAACTTTAGTTCGTGATTAAGTTAAAGAGATGGTTGTTACTAGCTAAATTATATCCAAAAGTCACAACGTTCTAAGTAAATTTATTCGAGGTTATGACGTTTTGAGTTATTAAAAAGATATCACAATATTTATAGAAATGGATCAATTAATATTATCACTAACACATATTAATAGGAAAAATATTTAAAATTAAAACTCAGAAGATTCGATACATTTAATACATGTCAATATTTACCTTAATTAACCCATTATTCTAAACATTGTAACCTCATTATAACAATCGAAATATTGTAATATTAAATAAACTTACTTTATAAATGTTATGACCTCTTTTTAACAACTTAAAATGTTGTGATCTCAAATCAACTAACCTCTAAATATTGTAACTTTATGGTATAATTTACTCGTTTTTTAATAATTAAAAAAAAACCTTTAGGAAACTTTTTTTCTTTTTCCACCAAATAGTTTCTTTTGTACACCAAATAATATTTCGGTATAAATTTAATTTGTATTACAACCTGATCTTATTTAGTACAAGAAAAACAAAAAGCCTTAATGATACTTTTCCACGCCACCCGTAAATTACTATTACTATATATCATTTAAATATAGTACAGTTTTTACAAAATAAGAATACTGATAATATCACGTTATTCATTATTCTTATGCTTGGGGTCAATTTCGTCTATTATATATTGTGATGTGGCACTTAAATTTAGTTTACAGATATATAGTACAATAAAACCACAGTAATTGAAGCAAAATTAAACCATTAATAATCTTGAAGAAAACAGTCGTTAAATTGAGAAAGACGTGTTTATAGGGAAAATCGCAAAACTGAAAAGGACATCGAAAGAAAGTGATCAAAAGGTTAATTCATCGCCAATTTCCAATGTACTAGTTTTGACTTTTTTATTTAACACGGCTTGAAATATTATTTACCTTCCAGCGTTCACGTGGATAACAAACCGCCGTGAACCGTACCCTGGCACTTTATTGATCGCCTCCGCGACGATCTTCACCGTCCCATTTCCGTCCTTCGACTCCACTATGTCCACCGGCATCTTGTTCGCGGGCATCTGCAGCAGTCTCCGCTCTCTCTTCCCAACCCAGCTCGGAAACTCATCATCTTCTCCCACTTCATCAAACTCCATCAGCCTCCTCTTATTCTGTATCGGAACTCCGAAGAAAAGTTACCGGCAGCGGCGGCCGAGAATATCGCCAAGCAATTACTCACGAGCTTCGACAAGTCCGCTAACCTCTCCGTCATCTGGTCTTTAACTGTTCCGTGTAGATCATCGAACCCTTCAGTGCACATGTCGTGATTGGTCAACGCGGCGCTCAGCCACGTGATCACGTCCTGCGCTTGTGCAGCCGATAGCACGTGTGCTACGGTGGTGAGAGACCGGAACAGGGCGTCAACGGAGTCGTCTCCATGCAGGCCTCGTAAGCGGACCTCACGCGCTTGTCCATTTGGTTGCTGGCGACGGCCGATGATGCGTACAGCGCTTTGCTAATGCGCTGCAGGGTCACATTGAACGAAATGTGGACGAGATGCAGCTCGCTGGCGGCGGCAAAGGCGGCGGCGGCGGTGGGTTCGGGGATTTGGAGGAGGGATCTTAGGCAGAGCTCTGGGTAACGTACCCTTTCTGCATGTGTTAGAGATTGCATGGGAAACAATGCGTACAATACGTCCTCGTTTAGCTTCGGTTTGATATTTTCGGCTTTTTATTAGCAGCGCAGCCGAGATAATAATCAATGTAAAGGAAAGTGTAGCGAGGAGGATTAATTTTTCGCGGCGGTGGTGCCGGGCTACTGATGGCAAGTGGATGTCTTGGTGGTGAGTGAAGTCGGGTCTCCCGGTTCGGATTGTTGGATCCGATCATTGCCCATTGTGATGTTTTTCTTAATTCTGAATTTTCCTTCGTGAAAAATAAATTGGTGTTTAATATAGGACGGTAGTAATTATAAAAGCTAAAGAGAAGACTTGAGAATGATTTGGAGTCTGAGTGTTATAAAAATCTCGTCTGTCTAGACAAGCGTGAGTGCAATCCTTAAGAGTTACTTTGTTGGTCTCAGTGGCGTTAGAAATATAAATACACAAGAGCTATAGTGTCCCTTCATATTTATTATTTTCATGTCTATCATGCGGTGAAAAGGACGAATGCAGAATCATATGATTAAGAGGGCTAAATTTACTTTATTATAAATATAAGCATAACATATATTTTTTTATTTAAATATATTATAATATTCAAGTTTTTTTCCTAGCAAGAGAGGGCTGGGGCCCTTTTTGGCCCCTGCCTGAGTCTACGCCGTGTCTTAGGTTGTTTAAAAAAAATAAATAAATAACGATTGTAAAAAAAAAAAAAAAACTAATTAGTATTACTATATCGCATCTTGGATTAGAAATAGAAATATTTCTACCTGTATTACATTTTTAGGTGAAGATATAGCGACCTAAATGTAAAAAAACTTTTAAAAGCATCTGTATCGCACGTTGGTTATGTAATACAGGTTTGGGACTGTGTCGCACGTCCAACAAGCGATACATATATAATTATATGTGTATCGCTTATTGGAGGTGCGATACGGGTCCAAAGATACGAATATATATTATACAATTTAAAAAAAAGTATCGCACCTCCAAAGGGTGATATAGCAACTCCAAGATGCGATACAATAATACTATTTATGTGCATACCACCACATATATTGCTAATCAAAACCTTTTGAGCAGGTATGAAATTTCACTTCATCTCGATTGAGATACTTCTTATCCTTACACTTGGAATATAGACATCTAATCTTGTTTTGAGAAACAATTTGGGTTTAAAAGAAGTCAAAGTTAAGAAATGATTCAACCCCATTAACAAGATCTTCAGTCATGTGGCCATTATTATTAAATCGACGATACATCTAACTATGATAAAATACTATATTTTCTGCGCTATATTAAATGAACATATATTTAAACAAGGATTTTAAGTCACATGTCAAACACATTCCTAAAGAACAATTGTCAAACGTATCCAATAGCGATCTAGGTAAATGATTTGCGGTGCTACGTGAGAAATATAATTATTACCATTTTTTATCGTTATATAAAGTATTATACCTAAAATATTTACTTATTAAACACCAATTCCATTTGTACAATAATCTAGTTATTATCTGCCAATGTCATAGCTGAATAGTGTTAGAAGCATAAGGATTTCAACGTGTGAGGTCAAAATAAATAAGAATTTATGCTTGAAATACTTCTAACAAACCGCTCTATGTTTTTTCTATTGGAGGAATTCCAAGTTTTGGGATATGTTAAAATTATTCAATACTAGCTATTTTTTTGGCCGATATTCAATACTAGCTAACGAACCTCCCTATGTTTTTTTTTTTTTTTTTTCTGGTAAATATTTCACTTTTTCCTATAAATTTTCCAATTGCATATTTGTCAAAAGGGAAAAGTGGGTCCATATCCACTACCATAAAATTATCATAGTTAAATTAGTGGAATTAAGCATTCGAAGAGACTGAATAACCAGTTGATCAAAATTATTACAAATACACATAAATTCACATTATGAATTTATGGTGTACTCATTCAGATAATTGCTTCAGAATTTATTAGCTTGATTCAATTTTCATATTATCAATGATATATTGTCACCCAATTACTTGCCAGTAGCAGCCAAGGGCACGAATTATTACATTCAGGTAAGATTGGGACTTTAATGATCACGTGTGAAAAATTACTAAAAATAAGTTCAATGCAGAAGATAGATTAAAACAAAGTACCCTTGATTCTAATTTTTGTCGTTTATCAATATTAAAAAAATAAAACAAAATAAAAATAAAAAACAGATCAAATTGAGAAGGAGCTACTGGCATGTGATCTCACATTGTAATTAAAGATTCTATAATAACTGAAAGAGAAAACTTGTAGGAAAAAAAAGTAATATTTCAATTAAATTTGTATGTCGATAAACAGATTAAATTGTTGGATGTTTTAAATTTGATGTAAAGCGGCATACCATTATACAGTTCTATATTTACAAGCCACAAACAGCATATGATCTTTGAATAAGACACACATCAAACAATAAAGTACATAATATAAAAAATTTCTTTTAGATATTTAACAAATATTGAGAATATCCATTAACTTAGCTCAAATTTTGGCTAATCAAATTATGAGTAGATCTCATCAAATTAATGGTTAATACAGATAAAGTAACAGCTGAAATATGTTGCTGCAAAGGAAAAACTTATATATGAATATAGTAAATTATTAATTTGATATTGGATCTGACTGAATTAAATATGGAAACTTCTTTATTTTTATTAATAAATCAAAGGAGAAATAGCAATACAGTATGGACGGACAAGGTGTGAAGTCGGAAAATAAAATTACCAATGTGTGTTTTATCATAATATATCATTTTTAAATTGCAAACTTTAACCATAATGATCTTTTTTTTTTCGTTTTTTAATACGAAAGAAAAAAGAATTCAGTTAAATTAAGCAAATCCTAACATAAATACATATCTAACACTAGTAAACTAAACTATTAGTAATAAGTATCAAAATCTACGGCGGGGGGGCAGCACATCTATTACATAGTAATAATATATGATATCACTCAAGGAAATATTTCTATACAACCATGGATTGTGGTAGCATTCATTTTTTAATGGAAAAATGAACGCAATTCTTCTAATGTGAATTAAGATAATCTCTCATTTAAAAATGGGTTAATTATAAAAACATGACTTGTGTTATTTTTTTTATAATTAGGTGATTCCAGTTTTATAAAAAGTGTTGATGTTATTAATTACTATTAGAGAGAATGTGTTAGAGTCTTGTTAGTCTAAAAAGATTAATGTAATAAAAATAATAATAAATAAAATATTAAAATTTATTTTTTGAAAATTAGAATTAAAAAAAAATGTAAAATTAATTTTTATGACTAATAAGATATTGGCACGTGTCATTCTAAAATTATTAAATAATATTGATACTTTTGAATGAAACTTGAATCACCTAATTATCAAAAAAGATAACACAAATTACATATTTGCAAATTGATCAAAACACATGTTATGTTTTTGTAATTAACCCTTTAAAATTTTGTCTAACTCCTTTACAATCCAATGACATTATTAAGATTTGCAGAAGGTACAAAAGAATAAAACTTACATCTCTAAAAGATCCCTCTGATTCTTTTAGGATATTAGAGTTCTTTCAGCATTCACCAATAAGTTTAGTTGACTGTTCTAATGTAAGAGATCTCAAACATTGTCCATTCATCCACATCTATATGCATTCACAATAGAAAATGTAATGTCAGCATACAATAATTTAAACATGCGAGAAAATAAAGTTTCAAGCACAAACAGAATTTTCAGAGTGCTCTAATTCCTAGCTGCCTCCTAAGAGCTTTTCATGTTCTCATATTCAGAGAAGAAAGTCAAATAAGGGGCAATGTCAAGCTTTCTGGTCTTCGACAGCCAGAATTATAACATGTATACAGAAGCAAGGTAACTTTAAACCATATGAAACCACTGAATTCAATATATAAACTTAATATAAAAAGCTTTTAGAGAAAACATATGAAAGAGCAAAGAGTTGGTTTGGTACAGTAGTTAAGGATGAAGACTACCTCAACTTTGTGGAATCGAAAACTACACCACTTTTGTCGACTCCATAATTCTGAATGTTTCAACTGAGATTTGCACAAAATATAAGTATTCAGATTATAAAACAGAACCATTTAAAGACCATCAGTAATAACTATGAAATTATGAAACAAATGATTATAGTAATAACTTAAATATTACAGTTTAAGTACACTAAGGTATTCATATATAGTATAAGAAAGAAAGGTCCATCATTATGTAAACAAAAAATTGCTTAAAAAATATCCAGACAAAACAAGATGGACACTTTCAATTAATCAAATTCGCACAACAAGTTTAGAACATGGTGGATCAACCATCACGAAAACTAACACAATTACGCAATTCTGTTGCATAAAAAGGCCTATAAGGAGCCTACACACTGCAGTGGCTACCATTTCCTTGTTCACTATTGATGTCACTTAAAGCGTGACATAGGTCAATGAAATCTTAAACCACATCACTAAGATATAAATTACCTGTATACATCAAAATTGATCATCCCTATAATTTAAAAGACTCATGGACTTCTTTCACCCCTTTTCTATACGCTTTAACTCCATTTATGCATAATCATCATGATGCGAATTCACATGCTATTAAGACAAGCCAACAAGGAGCATGAATATTACAAAAGATTCTACCTATAGATTCTGCTGGTGTGAGGATCCATCCAAACAAGGGCATTGTAAAGAGGGAGGCCAGTTGATTTTCTCTAAATAAGAGTAGTCTCTCTTTGATTTGCCAAACCATTTAAAGGCCAACTTAAGTTTTGTTTGAATTAAATACCCTTGAAGAAGACAAAGCTAGGATAGAAAATGAATCGTATATAGCATTTCTAGTTATAATTTCTATAAATAAGAATGTATGAACTTAATATTTTCCAGTCATCTCACCATAAACCAGTATTCATGTGATTGTTGTAAAGGAGTTAGGAAAATTTTTAATATATTAAATTGTCACCATAATTGATATTATGTTAAAAGAGAGAGAGAGTAAAAATGAATTTACTTTATGTTGTTTTCTTATGAGCCTTCCAACAATTGTTAATTGGAGTACCTCCATAAATGTTTTCAGATTTAACAGATAATAGACCATGTCTTCAATTTCATTGGTCATAGATAATGGCTTTTATCATAATGTCAAAAGAAAAAAATGGCTGTAGTGTCTCTTTTCACGCTTTCGTTTTCGACCCAACTGTGCTTGCAAATTCATGCATCATGCCTTCTACCACTATATAAAAGTAATAAACAGAATCTAACAATTTTACTCCTGGAATAGGAAATATATTTAAACTGATTTTTCTTTTCACCTTTTTTTTTTAAGTCCAACAAGTAACACAACACCCTCTAAAATACCAAAATTACAATAGCATAAATATCACAAAATCTCTCCTGTAATGCTTGGAGATACAGTCGATTGCTTAACAAGCAATTAAAAATATTATTATCCTTTGTTTTTCAATATTACAATTAAATATTAGATCAATAGGGAGTCAATCATGTGTGGGGAGAGCGTAATTAGTTTATATATGGAACCACCTAAATTGTAAGACCAAGTTTCTTGCTCATCATAAAAATGATATGTAATGGGTCATCTTTATATGCTCGTCTCAATGCCTTATCATTAAAAAACTGATCCCAAAAGATCAATGCTAAATTATCAAATTTATTTCAAAATTCACAAAACAATACACCCAAGTTTCTATATCATTTCTAGCACCATATGTCTTCTTAGAAATCAACCACAAATCCGCTATTGGCCCAACCTGTAAAGACCCGACATGCTCAATTCTCAAATTAAGCACATCAAGTCCCCAACCACGTATAACTCTTACGAATTATACGTAAGGTTGTCTTTAAAGAAGGTGTTTATGTTGAACATTGCTATTCAATTTTAGATTATGAAATCGTTTAATTAGATTCTGGCAACAACTGGATTTAGCAGCGGAAAAATAAACTTTAATAAAAACGTTTCTACATAAAAGCATTTCAAACTTCCACTACTAAAAGTGGAAAAACTATCACTTTGATAAATATTTACAAAAGCTCATTGACAAAAACATGGGCACTAGCAAACCCTTAAATGAAAATATAATTTATAAATAAATCCAGTCTTGTTAAAACAAAGCAAAGAAGAAACAAAATACAAGTATAGCTCGGTCCTATTACATTTCACTCATCTCCCAAATCTTCAAAATCGCCCAAAACCCGGGACAAACATCATCACATCAATCATCATCACCATCACCATTCTCATCAACATCAACAACAATAATAAGAACAACAACATCAACAATCTCCACATCATCATCAAGTCATCATCTCATCATCATCATTATCAACAATAACAAGACCTGTAAAAAGAATAACAACAACAATAATGAGTCGGAGCCCAGTACACAGTAATACAATCACACACGGAGTGGCACACGAGCTTAACTAAATGTAATGCATCAATCCACAAGTTATTATCCTTTCTTTAAAATAAACAAATCAACAATGGAGCACTCACACTCCGGAACAAGCCAATGGGAATCTGGGGGTCCTGAGTAACAGCAGCTGCTCAGGGGTTGATATAGATAGACCGGATATCTATATCTCCTATATCTAACCGATAAAGAATATTAATAGCATCATCTAGGGTTCACACTCCTTTATATACTCCACTTATCCCGGTCTATAACATCAATTAGTTCAACGGTCCCATACCCGTGAACTAAAACATATTATTTCCTCCCGAGCCTAAGTAAAGAATATACCGATACAGTTAACCCTATTAGCTATCCACTTAGCCAATAAAAGAAACCACCATTGCATCATGGTGAACCATTGCATCATGGATTTGAGTCATTGCATCATGACAAAGGATTGGGCTAAGTGCCTAACTACCGTGCCATTGCATCATGACAAGGTTGTCGCTCCCCGGATCCGGATTCAACGACGTAAAACACAACCAACACTCATCAATTATTAAGTCGTCTTTAAGTTCTTAATCCATTTAGGATGCCTATCCTATCAATCAACACGCAAGTTACTGCGTACCTTGAATATGAAATCCAAACAGAGTCTCAGAAGGAATTCCAGAAGATAATCTAGAAGATAAATCAGATATCCACTTCTGTTAAGGAAAGAGTTCGTATAAGAAACTAAACTAAACTAATCATCCACTTCATTAAAATCATATAAGAACTTAAGCTATTTATCAATCCATCTCAAACTCATTTTATTAAGTCCTATTTGATCAGACACTAATGTGGAACCCCACTATGGCTGCGAATATCGCCCCGCTAAAATATGGACAGTTCTCCTTTGTCTGTCAAAGAATTCTTTTCTCTTTGTTTATGGTCTTTTATCAACAAAAGCTTAATCAAGGCATTCATTCACAAAAACATCTATTTCTTAAGCAAACACACCTTTGAAACAACATATTCCCCATATTATTCAAAGAGCGTCCTAATTCATTCATTTAACCCAATTATTTGTTACTAACCCGTTTTAGCTTAACCTTAGCCAAATTGATTGGAATTAGTCATTTGATTCATTTACTAAGTCAAGTTGATTAAACATAGACAATCTAATTCATTTTAGCTTAGTAAAGTTCATTAAGTCAAGTTGGACTTAGATTAATTACTAATTCATTATATATCTAAGATCTAGTCACTTAATCCCAAGTTAGCTTAAACCTAGCCAAATTCATCAAAGTTAAACAATCTAATCCATTTTAGTTCATTCAAGTTCATTTGATCAAGTTGAACCTAGGTTTGTTAACTAAGTTCATTTTATAACTAACTTCTAGATTTAATCTAATTATTTGTCAAATCTATAAATCTACTTAACCCATGTTTAATTACATGAATTAATTCACTTAACACATCAAATATCACTTATCTATCTCATTTCATCTCAAAAAGATCCATTTCCTAAGCAAAACACATTTAACAAACAAAAACAAGTTTTAACTTTGTTTTGGAAAGTGTTGCAGCTGGAAAGAATCAAAATTTAAGCATCTCTACTTTTCGAATTTATAAAAACTCAAAACATGAAAATTGTAAATCTCTTTTTAAGATTTCCAACGCAACTTGAATCACCTCAATCGGAGGTCGGATGAAAAAGTTATGATTAATTTACAAAACAGTATCGCATCAGAGAAGAAATCCGAGAGCGAAACGCCCTAGCAAACGGGGCCGTTTGGGAGACCGTTTGCACTCAGGGAAAATGAAATTTTTGAACCGAGAGCGCAACACCCTTGCAAACGGGGCCGTTTGTGAGGCCGTTTGCTCTAAACACCCCCCCAAACGAGGCCGTTTGCACCAGCGTTTGAAAGTTCTGCGAGATTCCTTGTTTCAAACATGAATTTTACAAAATTTTTACACTTCAAACCTTCTCCAAAACACTTTCCAACCATCATACTACACCCTACATACATTCTATCATCCTCAAACATGCATAAACTTCACATTCACCACATCAAACATCTCAAATCTCATCAACCTCCATAACCACTATTCATCATCTTCTTCTTCCTTTAAACCCAACTTCCATCAACCATGAAAGCAACAAATACATATATAAACAGCACTCTCAACCCATTTCAATATCAATTCATCAATTAAACAAGTAAACAACAAGTAAAAACAAAGAGAAATAGAAAACGAAAACTTAGCTTTTTGAGTCTACTCATGCAATCGCTTCTCCTTCTTCTTAGGGAAGCTATTTCTACTTGATTCCTCCTTTCCTCTTATTGAGTTTGAGATTTAAGTGTTGGATTTGGAGAAAGAAAGGAAGAAAGAAGGAAGAAGAAGAAGAAGAAGAAGAAGAAGAAAAAGGGAAACGTAAAGAAATGAAAAGGGAAAGGCAAAGGCAGCTGAAAAAATGAAAAATAAATAAAGGGAAAGGATAAATATAAAGGTTTTTCAAAATAGGGTATAGGTTTAGAACTAGTAATATCTATAGTTCCAGAGTATTTAAAAGTTTGTTTCCGAACCAATATGTTAGAAATTAAGAACTTATAATAAGAACTTAATTTGAGAATTTATTTTACATAAAAGATATTTAATTTGAGTTCGGGTTTAAGAACTGATATTTTAAGATAAGCAAATGAACTCAAATTTTACTGAGATTTAGGAATTAGTGTTTAGGCTAAGAATCAAGGATTTAGGAATCTTCTAAACATTTTTAGAACATGTTTAGAGATTTTAGGAATTTCAAATCTCAAAATCAACTTAATTATTAGCTAATTAAATTATATCAACTTGTCTAATTAAATCCTATTATTCCTTTGATTTATTTAATCTATCTAAACTCAATTTCTAATCTTGGTGAAGATTTGTAGTATTTCATTCTTCCCACCTTACAAGAATTTCGTCCTCGAAATTCACTTAACTTTTGTTGATAGAAGACATGTCATATCTTTTTCAAACTTTGTTATCTCAAAAACCTTTTATCATTTTAAGACTTTTACTTAATTTTTATGGTTCCATTACGCTTCTGTTGCGCACTTTGATCATTTTCTTTGAATTTTGTTCTTATACTTCTTCATTTTTTGAATTATTTGGAAAACATATATAAATTTCAAATTCTAGTTGTATATGATTATTTTCAAAAGGATATTGAAGTTCTATTGGATTTTTTTCATTATCTTTGATTTTGGAAAACATATTGGGATTTTGAATCATTTTTTCCTTAATCACATATTTGAAAATTTTCTTTTCATTTTCATTTTAAGAAACATTTTGATATTCGAGTTACATTGATTTCATTCTTTCCTTGAAAATCATTTGTTCATGTTTTGATTTTAAGATTTTGAAAACTTTATTGTCTCTTTAACTTACTCAACTGATTTTCCATGCAACTTCAAAATATATAAAAGCAATAGGAATTAGTTTAGCGATTTTAACCCTCCATTGACTCAATTTTAAGAAGACTCGGACTCAAACAAAAACAACAAACGACTTTGACTCACTTGTGTATCTCGCCTTGAGATAACACACAACAACAATACCTACACAAAAGAAACAAAAGACATAACAAAACGACTCAACAATGAGGGTTATAAACTCACTATTCCATTCTCACTTGCATATATATATCATTTTGCATATGAAACATACAGTATCCATATTCTTTTAATTGTTAAAGATGTTATGGTTGGTATTCATCTTGATATGGTAGTAATCAAGATGTCTCATTTCATTTTGGATCGCATATTTATATGGAATCAATTTTATTTTGGATCGAGAATATGGAATCGATGATGTAGGATTATCTATTCATTGTTTTAGGATTTCAAGTCTTGGTTTCCATTTTGACAAGATATTGACTTTTGAAAATTTCTTTAACACTTTTACTTTTAGTATACTTAGAATATTTCAACAATTATCTCATTTTAATCTTTTGATTTTGGGAGAACCTTTTATTTGATTTAGATTTGATAGTCAATTTGAAATTTCGATTTTGCTAGATCATTAGATTTTTGACATATGTTATCGTATTAATAGAGATTGGAAGGTTGAAATTTACTTTCCAATCTAATTGAAATTTGAAATCATTCTTTTCATTTTGAGTTTTCTTTTCCACTTGATTTTAATTTATATCTCTCACATATATAAATTTGAGATGTGAAGGTCGATTTGATATTTCAAATTTTCTTTTCTATTTGATTCTCTTCCTTTGTCAACATATCAACAAATTAGACTTAAGAGAGGAAGAAAGGAAATTCCTATTATAGTCTATCAAATTTTATTTAAACAAAAACATTTATGCAAAACACATACATCAATCACTTAAAGTCTACTTTCAAATTTTAAAGGATTTATCGGAGTAAATCCTAATGTTGGTCTAGATCATTTGTGCTCTACTTATATTTAAATCAAGTTGAGTTAATTTCAATTTACAAGAAAATATCAAACAAGCACTCACAATTATATTACAAAAAAACACACATACATACATCACATAGCATTCACCATTACATTATAAAAGAAATCAATATAAGAGAAACATATATATACATAAACAACGCATAGGAATCATGCAATGTTCATTTTATAAGCAAGCATTAAACATACTCTCACAATTATAACAAAATTACATAATAAACATACATGTATACATTACATCAAACACACATATACCTTATAGCATTCACAAACATACTATAAGACAAATCATTTAAAAGAAACACGTATATATAAACAACACATAGAAATCATACAATGTTCATTTAAATTCATTTTCAAATATCAACAAAAAAAATTTGAGCCAAGTTGATTAATTTAGTGTGACCAAATCAATTTTATTAACTACTAACTAATGGTTTATCAAACAACAAGAAACAAACAAGCAACCAAACAAACCGATTCCCAAGCTTTCCCGCACTCAACTCACCGATTCTAAAACGCAACCTAATTCATTATGCAAAAAGCAATGTCAAGATAAACATTGCTCTGATACCATTTGTAAAGACCCGACATGCTCAATCTCAAATTAAGCACATCAAGTCCCCAACCACGTATAACTCTTACGAATTATACGTAAGGTTGTCTTAAAAGGTGTTTATTTGAACATTGCTATCAATTTTAGATTATGAAATCGTTTAATTAGATTCTCAACTGGATTTAGCAGCGAAAAAATAAACTTTAATAAAAACGTTTCTACATAAAAGCATTTCAAACTTCCACTACTAAAAGTGGAAAAACTTCACTTAGATAAATATTTACAAAAGCTCATTGACAAAAACATGGGCACTAGCAAGCCCTTAAATGAAAATACAATTTATAAATAAATCCAGTCTTGTTAAAACAAAGCAAAGAAGAAACAAAATACAAGTATAGCTCGGTCCTATTACATTTCACTCATCTCCCAAATCTTCAAATCGCCCAAAACCCGGGACAAACATCATCACATCAATCATCATCACCATCACCATTCTCATCAACATCAACAACAATAATAAGAACAAAAACATCAACAATCTCCACATCATCATCAAGTCATCATCTCATCATCATCATTATCAACAATAACAAGACCTGTAAAAAGAATAACAACAATAATAATGAGCCGGAGCCTAGTACACAGTAATACAATCACACACGGAGTGGCACACGAGCTTAACTAAATGTAATGCATCAATCCACAAGTTATTATCCTTTCTTTAAAATAAACAAATCAACAATGGAGCACTCACACTCCGGAACAAGCCAATGGGAATCTGGGGATCCTGAGTAACAGCAGCTGCTCAGGGGGTTGATATAGATAGACCGGATATCTATATCTCCTATATCTAACCGATAAAGAATATTAATAGCATCATCTAGGGTTCACACTCCTTTATATACTCCACTTATCCCGGTCTATAACATCAATTAGTTCAACGGTCCATACGTGAACTAAAACATATTATTTCCTCCCGAGCCTAAGTAAAGAATATACCGATACAGTTAACCCTATTAGCTACCCACTTAGCCAATAAAAGAAACCACCATTGCATCATGGTGAACCATTGCATCATGGATTTGTCATTGCATCATGACAAAGGATTGGGCTAAGTGCCTAACTACCGTGCCATTGCATCATGACAAGGTTGTCGCTCCCCGGATCCGGATTCAACGACGTAAAACACAACCAACACTCATCAATTATTAAGTCGTCTTTAAGTTCTTAATCCATTTAGGATGCCTATCCTATCAATCAACACGCAAGTTACTGCGTACCTTAATATGAAATCCAAACAGAGTCTCAGAAGGAATTCCAGAAGATAATCCAGAAGATAAATCAGATATCCACTTCTGTTAAGGAAAGAGTTCGTATAAGAAACTAAACTAAACTAATCATCCACTTCATTAAAATCATATAAGAACTTAAGCTATTTATCAATCCATCTCAAACTCATTTTATTAAGTCCTATTTGATCAGACACTAATGTGGAACCCCACTATGGCTGCGAATATCGCCCCGCCAAAATATGGACAGTTCTCCTTTGTCTGTCAAAGAATTCTTTTCTCTTTGTTTATGGTCTTTTTCACAAAAGCTTAATCAAGGCATTCATTCACAAAAACATCTATTTCTTAAGCAAACACACCTTTGAAACAACATATTCCCCATATTATTCAAAGAGCGTCCTAATTCATTCATTTAACCCAATTATTTGTTACTAACCCGTTTTAGCTTAACCTTAGCCAAATTGATTGGAATTAGTCATTTGATTCATTTACTAAGTCAAGTTGATTAAACATAGACAATCTAATTCATTTTAGCTTAGTAAAGTTCATTAAGTCAAGTTGGACTTAGATTAATTACTAATTCATTATATATCTAAGATCTAGTCACTTAATCCCTTAGCTTAAACCTAGCCAAATTCATCAAAGTTAAACAATCTAATCCATTTTAGTTCATTCAAGTTCATTTGATCAAGTTGAACCTAGGTTTGTTAACTAAGTTCATTTTATAACTAACTTCTAGATTTAATCTAATTTTTGTCAAATCTATAAATCTACTTAACCCATGTTTAATTACATGAATTAATTCACTTAACACATCAAATATCACTTATCTATCTCATTTATCTCAAAAAGATCCATTTCCTAAGCAAAACACATTTAACAAACAAAAACAAGTTTTAACTTTGTTTTGGAAAGTGTTGCAGCTGGAAAGAATCAAAATTTAAGCATCTCTACTTTTCGAATTTATAAAAACTCAAAACATGAAAATTGTAAATCTCTTTTCAAGCTTTCCAACGCAACTTGAATCACCTCAATCGGAGGTCGGATGAAAAAGTTATGATTAATTTACAAAACAGTGTCGCATCAGAGAAGAAATCCGAGAGCGAAACGCCCTAGCAAACGAGGCTGTTTGGGAGACCGTTTGCACTCAGGGAAAATGAAATTTTTGAACCGAGAGCGCAACACCCTTGCAAACGGGGCCGTTTGTGAGGCCGTTTGCTCTAAACACCCCCCCCCAAACGAGGCCGTTTGCACCAGCGTTTGAAAGTTCTGCGAGATTCCTTGTTCAAACATGAATTTTACAAAATTTTTACACTTCAAACCTTCTCCAAAACACTTTCCAACCATCATACTACACCCTACATACATTCTATCATCCTCAAACATGCATAAACTTCACATTCACCACATCAAACATCTCAAATCTCATCAACCTCCATAACCACTATTCATCATCTTCTTCCTCCTTTAAACCCAACTTCCATCAACCATGAAAGCAACAAATACATATATAAACAGCACTCTCAACCCATTTCAACATCAATTCATCAATTAAACAAGTAAACAACAAGTAAAAACAAAGAGAAATAGAAAACGAAAACTTAGCTTTTTGAGTCTACTCATGCAATTGCTTCTCCTTCTTCTTAGGGAAGCTATTTCTACTTGATTCCTCCTTTCCTCTTATTGAGTTTGAGATTTAAGTGTTGGATTTGGAGAAAGAAAGGAAGAAAGAAGGAAGAAGAAGAAGAAGAAGAAGAAGAAGAAGAAGAAAAAGGGAAACGTAAAGAAATGAAAAGGGAAAGGCAAAGGCAGCTGAAAAAATGAAAAATAAATAAAGGGAAAGGATAAATATAAAGGTTTTTCAAAATAGGGTATAGGTTTAGAACTATCAGATCAATATCTATAGTTCCAGAAGTATTTAAAAGTTTGTTTCCGAACCAATATGTTAGAAATTAAGAACTTATAATAAGAACTTAATTTGAGAATTTATTTTACATAAAAGATATTTAATTTGAGTTCGGGTTTAAGAACTGATATTTTAAGATAAGCAAATGAACTCAAATTTTACTGAGATTTAGGAATTAGTGTTTAGGCTAAGAATCAAGGATTTAGGAATCCTCTAAACATTTTTAGAACATGTTTAGAGATTTTAGGAATTTCAAATCTCAAAATCAACTTAATTATTAGCTAATTAAATTATATCAACTTGTCTAATTAAATCCTATTATTCCTTTGATTTATTTAATCTATCTAAACTCAATTTCTAATCTTGGTGAAGATTTGTAGTATTTCACAACCACTACCAACAGCATCCATTCACCAACATTTATTACTATTATTATCACACACACACACACACACACACATATATATATATATATATATATCAATTCCAAGCCATGCCCACCAACACACCCAAGCAACAAACACAACATCAATACAATAAACAGCCTTTCAGCAACCAAAAATAAACAACTCAAATAAGTATATTCATTAGTTGAATTTAACAAGCTTAATATATTTCTAGCTAAGCACATCAAAACAAAGGAATAACATCATTTACAATATGTGTGTGCTAATATTTAACATTACAACATTGTAAACACAGATTTTCACATCAACCCAATAATGGTTGTTTTATATTAAAAATTAAAGTTTGAAGGAAGAAAAAAATCCGAGCATTTACAAGAGAAGCATAACAAGGTCTTGCTAGGTGTTTGGAGTGCAAAGCCACATGGAGAATGGAAGTAATGTCACTAGCAAAAGCTTAGCTACACCATTGCCACAGAGTTGAAAGCAAAGTTGATGGTCTAGAGAAAGAGGCTAGAAGTATGAGAGTAGTGGTGGCTTGGGGTTTTCATATTTGGGTTTGTTAGTCTTAGGTTTAGGATTTGCAGGGTTGGGATTCATGTGAGGAGAAGAAGAAAAGAGGAGATGGGTTTGGTGGTGGTGGTAAGCACAACAGCAAGAAAGGATTAGGTTATGGTTAGGGTCAGGGTTTTGGGAATTGGAATGAGAAGGGAAAGTAGGGATGCAACCGGGTTGGGTTTCGAGCGGGTCATATGAACTCAAACCTAAACTCACGATATTATAGAACATACCAAACCCGACCCTATAACCTTATAGGGTTTTCCTTCTATATCTAAATCTGCCTTATAGGGTTTACTCTAAAACCCGCTACTCGCTTGGTTACCCAACTATCAACCCAATTACCCTACCCAACCACTTGCTCGATTATCAACCCAAACCTACCCCACTTATTGTTTTTTTAATAGATTTAGCATACTTAAGCCAATAAAATAATAGTAATAATATAACAATTCATCTTTTCTTTGCCAACCTATTTTTAAATTTATCCTGTTATTATGTTTATATTTAGTAAACGTATTTACATTATAGTTTTTTTTTACTAGAACTAATAAGTCGGGTGATATGGTTCAGTATCCATCGGGTTTTAATAGTATCAAAACCTGATCCTAATACCACATGGAGTTTTTTATCTATGTCCGAACTTGACCCTGTTACCCTATAGGGTTTTATCAGGTTGAATGGCTCGGAAACCCATTAATGGTCAACCTGGTTGCATCCCTAAGGGAAAGAGGATGAGAGGATTTTATTATTATTATTATTATTATTATGGGAAAAGAAAAAAATAATATTAATATAATAAATAATTATGAAAATATTAGGATGGAAATAATCTCAATTTTAGATAATTTAAAATTATTTCTTGAAAAGATAAACTCATCTATTAATAAATTTATCTCTCCAAGAGATGAGGCATAAATAAATATACTAACCTCATATGTCAAACAAATGAAGTTATGTAAAATTTTCCACAATAAAAATGCAAAGAGGCTAACTGAATTTCCTTAAAAATATTGAGAGAGATGGAAAGGGAGGCTGGTTTATGAAAAGGAAAGAAAAGACATCGGGAAGGGGAAAAAGAAAGAGGGAGCGTTGGTTAATGGGAAAAGGAGAGAGAAGGGGGCAGGATTCATGAAAAAGGGTAGAAGGCATTAGGAAAATACAAAAGAAAGAGAAGGGGACTGGCACGAAGTCAGATGGGCAAAAAAGAAAAGGAAAATCATATTGAAAAATTTTATATACAAACACATATCATCTTCATCTTTTGAAGAGAGAAGTTAATTCACTAATAAACTCTCATCTTTAAGGGATGGATTTAAGATATCTAAAAGTGGGATTATTTTTGTTTTAGTGATATTTTTATAATTTTTTAAAGAATAATATTAATTTCCTTTTCCCTTGTTATCATCAAATAAATAATTAAGAGATTTAAGGTTATCTCATCTATGTATTTGCATTATGAGTCTTCTTTATAAATTTTATTATGCTATAAAACATATCATAATATAACATTGAAAATATAATTTATATTATATATTATTAAATATCTTAATATATATATTTTTTACATTATGATACATTTTATAATATAAAATATAATTTATATTATATATCATTAGATATCATATATCACTAAAAAAAGTTTAAAAGAATAAGAGATAGATTCTAATCTATCTATGAAAGTCATGTATATATACGCATGGCTTTATAGACAAATTTGAAACAAAATTTTAAAAGACAACATAGAGCCAAAAAATTTCCCTTTCTCACTATAGAATTAAAAACAGATTTACAACTATTTTGATTTTCTTATTGATACATAATTAATCCGTCATAGATTCTATCCTTAAAATATAAATAAAATATAAAAACTCTCTATTATAATTCTGACGTTGATCAAATTATTTAAAACCAAAAATTTTTCATTACAGATTTTTTATCTCTAAATGTCAATTTTATTGTAGTAAATATTTTTTTGTTATTCATTTGAGTGTTTAATATTTGTATTCTGAGGTTTCTAATGTATTAGTAAGAGATTGTTTCTAATGACTTTGTTATACAATTTTATTTGATAATGTTATTTACAAAACTTAAATAAGGTTTTCTTACTCTAAAATTGGTTAGAAACTCACTTAGTTAATAACCTTGTGTATAAAGTTTAAGTGTAATACTTAACGAACTGTTGACGCTCTAAACCTTATTTAGGGTGTAACATCTTTTCACTATCTTTAGTTCATGGAGTAATGTTTATTCCAATCCATCCATATTCTAAATAATCACAAATTGCGATATGTAATACAACTTTAAATTGACCCTTGTCAATTGTGATTTATAGAAACCTAATGCTGATGTTGATGTAGATATAAAATTTTATCCTAACTTATATGATAGGTTAAACATATTGAAAACCTTTTTAACTAAATATGCACAGTAACTTATCCTATTGCTAGTCCCGGAAGATGGAAGGATTGTTGTCTCAATGGTGGAAAATAGTTGCTCCATTGATCTCATAGGAATGTGATGTCAATTCTTGCTTGAATTTTTAGCTCATCCCAAGCAAAGACTGGGTTTGTTTTCTTTATTGTTCTCGATGCTTTCCTTCTTCGCAAGCTCCGCGGGACCACCTACCACTAGCTATTTATTGGATGTGGTCACTTTACATTTTGTAAGCTTTTGCTGAGCTAAAAGATTGACTACTGACGTTAATTCCTTACCTTGTAACCTAGTAAGAATGTGGAGAAGAGCCAAAACAGAACGGCTCCACAGCAAAAGGGTTGGTATAGAACTAGTACAAGTAGTTATTCCTTTAACTTAGCGAGAAACATTCATTCCTAGCTATCCCGTCTTTATAAAAAATTGGGGAGTCATTCGTTTAACGAAAAAACAAAAGTCACCGAGAGAGTCTATGACCAAGGATTTCACTAGGTTATAAGTTGAAGAATCTGAAAGGTGATATTCCATGGATTTCCATGGTCAGTATATCTTTGAAAGCATTTCGATGGTCGGTATACCTTTGAAAGCTGAGACAGAGAGAAATAACAAATGATTTGATTGACCAGACCTAACCTACGGCCTAAGGCCCAAGCTATGGAACAGGGAAATAAACAAAAGTCCCTCCTATACATAGGCAATATCAAAGGGTACTGACTAATATTAGTGATCGATTTGGATCATTTAATCGCAGACAAAATTTAATTGAGGCTTAATAATGTGAGAAAAGCTACCAAGAATCCATAATGGATCTTAGTCATAGCCTACAAATCCATCCTATTTCTTATTTAATACTGGATTTTGTTAAGAAAAGATAAATTTGTGCAAGACAAATTTGATCATCTCTAACTATTTAAATTGTGCTACTAAAAGTAATTAATTGACATTAAACATAATCAAATTAATATTGAGTTACCTCTATAAGAAGTAAGTAATAACACATCTAATATGTTAAAATATTAAACTCACACAAATATACATATATTCCAAATTAGGCAGGCAATGCTTCACTATTTTTTCTTTTTCCTCTCTCTCTCTAATAAATTTCACTTGAAAATTTTGTTTGTTCTACATAGTGTAAATGTTTCTCTTAAGTATTTGAAGCCAAAGATTTTAAAGAAATTAACCCATTCAAGCTAATGCTTCTAAATTGATTTTTTTTTCCTGTATTTTTTTCCTACATTAAATTTCCTATGCCTAATCATATTAAAGATAAATGTCATGTCCAAACACTTTCTTCTATTCTTAAACTCTTCCATAAAAAATGTATCATATTTTTAATGGCGGGATATAAACCGAGACATCATTGAAAACGGGCAATTTCTGCGGCATACTGTGAGTGAAAAAAAAGCCCCAAATTACAGTACGAATATAGCTTAGAAACAACAGCGGCAGACATTTTTTAACAAGGAAAAGTTTGATCATGTCCATTACACTTCAAAATGTTCAACAAAATTATATCATGTTCACATAAGTTATAATAGTAACAGGACTAATCAGCCCAAAAACGATTATACAAAATCTTCACTTAGAAGTCTTATGTACAAGTACACTAGTTCTTCTCTAGTTCTGTGCAATTGAGCTTAGCAATTTTGAAAGCATTGAACAATAGTACAAGCTTGTAACTATTGCTCTGCAGGCGCTGCATTCCTCGTCTGAATCGGATATTTCTGGCCAGATCATGATCATACCATCTCACTGCATTTGTGAGGATTTCTTTGCAGTAGAGGAACCACATATATCCCATGTTGTCATATATAATGTCGGTATGCTTTTGTCCAAGCTAAATATCTGAGTCTTCAACTTCAGGTCTCACCACAAAACTTGGAAACACCGTTGTTATGTCCCTGCAAGAGATGAATAAATTATAAGGCAATACATAATAAAGAGAATAATATCGAAGTATTGTCTCTTTGAACACACACACACACACATATATATAATTTCACTTTGTTGAGTATATCTTGAACTGGTAAAACACTGGTTTTCAGATAGTGATAAGATGAAGAAACGGACACATGGTAAAGCTGAAATGCCAAGATATACAAGATAGCGAGACCTCCACATGGGAGTCTGCAGCTAATAGCCAATATGAAAGGAATGATTTCCTCTATTTAATAACAGAATTACTAATATCTACGATCTCTCGAGGTTGCAGTGATAATATTCGATGATATAGAATTTTAATTATAACAAATATATGGGTCTGTTTTATTCATCTTTTTCTGATCATTTTGCTATCTTATTTTTGTCATTTTCAAACAAATGCTTATCAAGAAATGAATACAAATAAAAAAAGAATATTTTTACTTATAAACAGACAAAACATATCAAATACAGATAAGATATAAATAAAAATCATATAACCTATATAGACCCTAAGTTAACCCCTAAACAACCCCTAAACATATCTAGGAGCAATTAATGCATTAATGATACAAAAACCCATAGATATTTCCTTAATAAGAAAAGATGGAATTAGATACTCACTTTAAATATGGCAAGGTCATTTTCTTGATTAGTGATGGATGCTTAGCCACGTATTGCTTCCACTCTTCTTGATCGATCTTTCCATCACCTTTCGTATCCACATCGTTAAAGGTCTGCTCAAAGAATTGCTTTGATGATGATATAGTAGAGCATGAAAAAAATGAAAGAATAAAAAGATGATAATTTAGATCAATTCACACCTTATCCACAATTTCTTCAACAACATCATCGGAAAGCACAAGATCTGATTCATGAAGAAGTGCCAGCACCATCACTTTCAACTGTCCAATAATAATCACAAATTCACAATTTAATTCAGCCTCAGTATTGAGAACTTATAAGTGATTGTTGGGGAGTAATTAAGTACAAATTTCCGAAAGTTATGAAACTTTGAGTACATTGAGAGTTCAAGGATCTATCTGAATTTAATTAATAGTTTCGATATTTATCTTTGCATTTATCCGAAATGCAAATCCTTCGAGATCAAGATCTAAACATGAAATATATTCATGAAATTGACATACTAAGGAAGTCCATATGATGTTAAAGATCAAGCTAGTAATTCTTACCTCCTCTCTTTCGATATATCCAGTCTGTCTTAAATCATATAATCTGAAAGCAACTGTCAAAAAAATCACCCATTAGCATTATAATCAAATAGTAAAGCTAGTTGTTGGAAATGAAATGGTGCTATAGTCATCAAGTTACATGCAATTTTGTCAGCTATTGGTGCATTTGGGTGGAAGACACCCAGTGATCGAACAAACTCTCCGAACTCGATGACACCATTTCGCTTCAGATCAAATAAATCGAAGACCTGCAACATTATAACAAAACAAGCAGTTTGAAGGAGATGTGAATGGCTGTATAAATGTGGCGGTAAAATGTCAAGAATCGAACACCATAGAAGTATAAGAAAGTGCTATGTAATAAATATGAAAGCCTGCACCATATATTAATTTTGAACTTTTAAATGAGCTTGAGCACTGGTATTAACACGCTATTTGATCAAGAAATCCTAATTATAAAAGCTTACACCTTATCTAAGTACATCTAATTCATATTTGAATAGATGAATTTATGAAGTGAAAAACTGAGCCTATAATACGTACTCTGTCAGCAAAAAGATTCCTCTTATTCCTATTCCTGAAAAGCGCAAGCTGAAATTCTTCCTGCCAAATCCATAGCATGACTGATTAATTAGAGAATGGAAAATAACACACTATCTAAATTCTTCGCTCTGATAATAATGGGGGAAAATTACAACGTGACACTAGTACCTTGTGAATACACCCGTCATTGATGATTGAACTGCTTAGTTTTTTAAATAGCTCAAACAAGGCCTCCACCTCACTAATAGTAACTGAAAAAGGAAGGGAAAAAAAAAAAAAAAAGAAGGATCAAAAAATTATTGACAAGCATCAAAACTTCTAACATTTCTAATGAAAGATTCAAAATGCTATCTTTTCATTCACTTAGTAAATACAAGTGTTGTCAAGCCTAGGTTGACCTACTCTGTTCAACCTAGTTAAACTTGACCCCTTATTGGGAACGAGTCGATTTAACTGCAGTTTAACTTTAGGTTCAATCCAACTTTATCTATTGATTCATGACCTTTTAGCATGTCTGTGTCAAGACTTCGGGCCAAGTCTGACAACCTTGGTAAAAACTGCTGATTGAGAACCAGATTAAAGCAAGCAACAACATAGTTTGTGGAATTACACATGCAGAACGAGTGAGTAAATGGACTGAAATCGTCTTGTTTTTAAACCACATAGAGCAGGCAAAGGAGCCATTCAACCTATCAGAACTATGTACAGATTATACAAACCAGAATTAGACCAGATCAAAGATAATATCTTGGAAATAATCAGCTTGTTCGTCTCTTTTGTTTGACCAATAAAAGTAAAAGCACAAGAGCTTTTAACACCGTAATTCAACTACAGAAATACATAGCAGGAACGAAATTAAACCAAATTATCCCCGGTTTTCACCCACTTCACACAGCACAAAATAGCCCCTTACGCCAACCAAACAGATCCTCTATGTGATTTTGATAGCACCAGCTAATTATATTTTTTTCTAATCAAGTATAACCAAGTATAGGATTTCAGAAATTACACTGATGTGGTAATCAATTTGATGTATATACCATCGAAATGGTGCTTCATGGTAGAAAAATAAACTGTAAACAAAATACATGATGAGTTCTGGTACTACTTACAAGGTGTTTCCAAAGCAAGGACAGTAGGCTCCTCGTACCCAGGAATAGTTTTCGAGAATGCCTTGGAGGGATAGCAGCCCATCGAAGCAAAACAACTATCCTTCCATCAAGCTTAGTGCAATCTCTAATGTGCACCTCCAGAACTGAAAGAGGAAATAAAACTGGGCTGCTCAGATCCTTTCATCATGACAAACACGACAAGGACACAAGTCTTCAACATTCACAAACATTATCATGTCGTTCATATTGAAATTCCAGTACGATAATAATGATACCAGTGTTTATTAGATCGCATAACCGCAATTAGTTAGTAAACTTTGAGGTTCCAATGACTTCTTAAGCAGTGATCTAGAGACGACTATCTAAAAATGTTCGAGGACATATCAAATCAAAGGGATACCATGTAGAATGGACATGTGCAATTCAGTTGGAATGATCTAACAGGAAGATCGACATTTGACACTGGACAGTAGAAATTAAAAAACTTTCACAGCAAAAAAAAAAAACGATAGGCGATTCAACAAGCCTGCCATAATGGATAAAAGAAAGTGTATGCTCCTACAATATTGTTACTGTATCAATGTGAGTTATGTTTGTCAAAATCGCGATATTATTATTCATTGGAATGTATAGAATCGTATAAAATCATGTTAAATTGGCAAAATCATGAATGTGTAAAATCGTATATCAAAATTTATAATTCTGCTTAAAGCCTATAACTAAACAACTTTACATCCATTTTTATCAAGAAAAAGCATGTAAAATCATAATTGACTTGTGATTTGAACAATTATCAATGTGATCATCTCATTTGCTGCAATTTCTCTAGTCAGGCAAGTTATAGGAAGGCAGAGCATTATTGGAATCAAATCCAATACAAAGCGCGAGTGAATTTACTGGAATTTTTGCCTTGCGAATCCAAAACACCATGAAAATTATGCGACAGCTTGTATGAATGTTTATTGGAAGACAGTTAGTTTCAATAGATAGATAGTTGCATAATTCTTTCAGCCACAGCAATGAAAACCAAACAAAGAGGAAAAAGGAAACAAGATGTCACTCTCTATTTCGTAATTATGGTTTTGACATCTGCTGGGAAAAATTATTAAAACAATGGATTACAGATGATCGAAAATCTTTGCTATAGAAATTCAGAGCCATTTGTGCACTCAACACAAATACGGCTGATCTAAGCAAAGATGGCCTTTCCTAGTCTATGCACAAAACCATCATTATCAATCAAGCACATGCCATGCATTTATAATCCAAAATAATCCCCATAAATTATTGTGACAAGTTGCAAAAAGCAGTGTTTCAATATCCACATGTGGCCGTCCTTGTGTTTCGATTTCATATTAAATTCATGTTTGTGGTAAAAATACATGAAATTGAGTAGATATCACAAGTTTTTAAGTTACTAGGTAAGTTCGTCTAATCATATCACAATCAGTCTCCATGTCACGTCCAATGTTTTCTGGCAATAACCGTGTTTTTTCTTCTTTTTTTTTTTTTTTTCCTTTTTTAATCATGTGAAATTAGTGATTGCTTTATTTTTTCTCTATAAATTTTTTAGTAATTGTCACATTTGGTATCTGACTTTACTTTTTTTTATAATTAATTAATTCAAAGTTTAAAAGTCTTAATTTAATATCTACACTTTACATATTTTTATAATTAATTCCTAATTAAAAAATTTATATTAGTAAATGAATATATTTAAACTTCTCAAATTTGTACAAATAGATAAAATTTAGATTCCAAATAAAATATCTACCCATTTTCTTCTTTTACATATATATACACACACATATATATATACTTGTCACGACCAAAAGAGGAAGGTAACCCCACCTAATATATTTCTTAGGAGATTAGTATTCATACTATTAAATTATATCAAAGTATATTTAATTAGAGAAAGTGTCTACATTTGAGTGGATGTGGCACCTAAGTAGCCAAACCAGGTATTGAAAACCTAACAAAATTATAAAATGCAAGATTCATACGCCATATTAGTTATATAGTCAATTTGTTGATACGGGGCCTCTTACTAACCCAATACAAATGACGGCCCGGCTCGATTAGAATTTAGATATAGGCGTTTCAAGTCGGACAAGTGACATAACCCCTACAAGGGCAGGTTATCGAGCAGTGCATCCTCTGCCACCACCCACACAAGGCCATAGCCATCGAATCACTATCAGCCCCAAGTGATACCGATGATCAAGGCGAACAATAAGATGGCTAATTATCACATTTGCACCATTTTTTAAAAATTAAATTAATTACTTTTTTTTTTACTATTAATGTAAATAATAATGTAATGCATATTATTATTAATAGAGTTAAAAATATTACTTTAATAATTGTTTAAATTTTATTCATGTTAAATGTTACAATCAATAATTTGATTATAACTAATTTGAATAATTAATTTAATTAAAATTTCGAAAACCATCGAAAAAAACCGTGAGTAAAGGCACGCAAACTGACACACACAAAGTCACACAACATGGCATGCAAAAAAAAAAAAAAAAAAGCACACGAAGCACAACACACGAGGCACACGAGCACGTATGGGCCAGACACACCAAAAAAAAAAAAAAAACATAAAATTTGATACACGAACGACACTACGCTATCGATTTACCATGCCTAATATCCACATGTGGCCGTCCTTGTGTTTCTATTTCGTATTAAATTCATGTTTGTGTTAAAAATATATGAAATTGAATAGATATCACAAGTTTTTAAGGTACTAGGTAAGTTCGTCTAATCATATCACAATCAGTCTCCATGTCATATTCAATGTTTTCTAGCAATAACCGTGTTTTTTCTTCATCTTTTTTTTCCTTTTTTAATCATGTCAAATTAGTGATTGCTTTTTTTTCTTTATAAATTTTTTAGTAATTGTCGCATCTGAACTTTATTTTTTTTTAACAATTAATTAATTGAAAGTTTAAAAGTCTTAATTTAATATCTAAACTTTACGTATTTTTATAATTAATTCCTAATTAAAAAATTTATATTAGTAAATGAATATATTTAAACTTCTCAAATTTGTACAAATAAATAAAGTATAGATACCAAATAAAATATTTACCCATTTTCTTCTTTTACATATATATACACACACATATATATATACTTATTACGACTAGAGAAGGAAGATAACCCAACCTGATATTTTTAATAGGAGATTAGTATTCATACCTAACAAAATTATAAAATGCAAGATTCATACGCCATATTAGTTATATGGTCAATTTGTTGATACGGGGCCTCTTACTAACCCAATACAAATGACGGCCCGGCCTGCTTAGAATTTAGATACAGGCGTTTCAAACTTTGCATCTCATTAAGTAAAATTAAAAATCAAATCCAATACAACCCTTTTTTTTTTTTTTTTAAAAACTAGGCCATGACATATTGCCATACGTGTCGCTTTCGTTTTCCTATGGACCATGTGTACTTTAATAAGATTAGAAATAAGGGTCAATAAATAAATATAATTTTTGTTACCAAGTGATGTGTGCTTGGCATATTCTCTGGAGACTGTAAATAACTAAGTTCGTTGTCTTAGATGATGAGCACTTTACCTGCAGTAAATAGTAAATATTTATCGGGTTTTCTACTTTAGATGGGTTTGTTTGTTCCGGTGTAGATACAATAGATTATGTGTAAAAAAGTAAATATAATAAAATATATAATTTTACTTATAAATAAATTAAATAAGTTAAATAAATAGTGAATATAGATGAAATATAAATACGTATTAGATATAAATAGAACATCGGAACACTCGGAGACTCCAGTGTCATGCAGTAAGGAGACAAGATAGCTTTTATTGAAAGGAAAAGAGTCCACTTTTTAACATTAAAGTGGAAATAACCAAGATATGATGTTTTTCCCATTTGGTAATGCATATTGATATGATGTTTTTCTCATTTGCTAATGCACTTTTTACTATTTTTATGGGGACACTTTCGGCGTTCTTTTTTTTTTTTTTTCCACCAGCTGAATAAATTCTTCTGTTTGACAATTAAGATTTTTTCTTTTTCTTTTTATTTATAGTTAGTCTATGTGAAGTATGCATCAATTTTCAGGATAAATGCTACACTTTTTTATACCAATTTCTTGGATAGCTTTTTAAATATAGAAAAAAAACGGCGAATATATATGTATTTTTTTTAAATTTAATACACTTCTCAGCTTTTAAATTTAATAAATTACTTTTTTGTTACAATATGATACAATTTTCAAAAAGAAGAAAATCAAATCCAAATTAATTATGTTTGAAGACCATAGTGTGATGTTCATGCTACTGTCCTACAAGTACAACATTCTAACAGTTATTTAGGAAGTTATGTCTCCAGGATTTGCCCATAGTTAAGCATCTGTTTTGTTTTTCTTATTTTTATTGTTTTTAAATAGATTATTAATCAAGAGAAAAAGATAAAAATAAATAAATAAATATTTTTACTTATATACATATCAAATACAAATTAAATAAAAATAAAATATAAATTCTGATCCGGATAAAAATCAAATAATTCAAACAAACTCCAAAAACAACCAAAATCCATAATTTTTCCATTTGCTAATGATTTTCTTATTATTTCTATTTTCCACACTTTCCATGTTATTTTAAGTTTTAACCGACCGTCAAGAAAAAAGAAAGGAAAACTTAATCTATAAAAAATCTATTAGAGCATCTACAACTTGCAAGAGCTTTACATTAAAATTTTAAAGAGTCTTTTTTTTAAATAACATCATCACTTTATCCTTAACCTTTCTTCGCACAACCTTCTTTGTAATTTTTTAGAATTTTAAAAGATCCACGTAATAAAATTTATACACAAAATATATTTAAAAATAAAGAAATAAACTTTTTCAGCTGTCGGAACCGGTCCTCATCAGAGGACCGCTTCTTCCTTCAGCACCGGCTCCATCCCACAAGGACCTAACTTTGGTCCTTAGTTGCTAAGGATTCACCGTTGGGATGCTCTAGCGACCCATGTACCAAAATGTACGAAATACTTGGAAATCATAAAACATGCAGGGCAGGCACTCATGAGATAATCCTAAGGATCTGTTTGTTTGGTTTTTTCAGCATATATTTTTTTAAAATTTTTTTAATAAATTATTTATTAAAAAATTAAATAATTTAAATATAGATAAAATATAAATGTAAATCGAACATATTATATATATATATATCATTTTAAAAAAGATACAAATACAGATAACAAACCTCCAAACAGATCCTAAGTTGTTGTTGAAGCATTAATTGGGTTCTTTCAAAATTTTCCTCCTTCTATGATCTAAACATTATATTTCACCTTATATTGACCTTGTGAAGTTATCTCAACCTATCACCATAGACATAGCTACAAAAATTTTATGGTTTGACGACCATGGTTTCCTAAGTTAACAAGAGATATATATTTTTTTTATTAACTCCTACGATAATTTATTCAGACTGAATCTTATAGATGCGAAACAGGGAGTGCAGTGCTATTGCTCTTAGTTCTGATGATGTAAATCGTTTCTCAAATGAGAGGTATCGGAATTAAATAATCTTCTGGTTTTAATCATCGAAAATCAATAAGTGATGTAATTTTATTCGCCCAGTAAATACTTTTGATTAAAAAGACCAATAAGAAAAATGCATGCAAAAGGGAAAAAAATTTCCGATAAAATAAACAAATAAAACAAGGAAAAGGAAAAGACCTGAGAGATGAAGCTGCAAGATCTTCAGATTCTTTCTTCTGGAACTGTGTTTTTGAATGAAACAATTAATGGGACATTCCTACTCCTAGATTTTGGGTTCTGAGTTTCTTTCTGTATCTCTCGCAGACTCAGTCTCTCTCTCTGTTCCTGTTTCTCGGAATGCTAAGCTAATCTTTAGAGAGCCAGGGAAGAGTAGATTTTTCAAAGTTTCTGACTTATCTGGGAACAGCTTTTTATTGCTTATTGGGATAATGGAAAAATAATATGTATGTGTGTATATATGTAGACATAAATGTCTGGCGGAGCTGTGTGATTTAACATAAAAAGGTCAAGGAGGGGGACCTTTACACGATGCCTTGTCAGCTGTTGCCAGTCCGTGGACAATCCTGATTTTCAGTCCTCCTCCTTTTATTTATCTAATTTTTTTTTTTTTTTTTGTCCCTTGCATTTTATCGGCTTGAAATAGAAGAACTTATTACTCTCGGATGCCTGCCGGCTCACTTTCATTTAAAATCACTAAAAAAGATTCGCTTAAGCTACTACATGCCATCCAAACTCAACGCTTTTTTTAAAGAACGGCTCTCTCCTGTTTGATAGTGAGGGAAAATCCTCTCTTTTATGAGAGTAGTTCCCATCTCATATATGATTTGTTACGTGTTGATTTTACACTCTTTCTATTATCATGCCCATCATTCTATTTACTTTTTTTACATCAATTACTATGAGAAAAATTGACCGTTAAAAACAGAATTTTTGCAATGAAAAATAGATAAAACAAGTAATAATTCTATTAATAGAATCAGTGATAATAGTTTTTGTGATGAAAATTTACGTTTAAAAATATAATTTTTTGTCTCTAAAACCTAATTTTCTTATAATAAATACAATATACTTTTGTTTTTTTTTTTTTTTTTTTTTGCTTTGCTAGCTTTAATATTTTGCTGCATTTCTGTGCATTACGTTTGGTAATCTGAAACATATCATTAATCAATGGTGTATAGGATCTGATCCATGGACGCGGTTGTAGTGAGGTGCTTGGAAGCTCCAATAAGTTTGATGGATCCTTCATGGCTATTATGGATTTGGATGAAAATGAAAAAGATATTCTTACTAATGAATTTCTAATGATTGGTAAAGTAGTCTCTCAGTTTTCTCTAAACAAGATTGGCATGATCAATATCCTTAAGCAGGCTTGGAAAGTTTTTGGTAATGTGCAAATCACTTTTGTTGGATTAAATTTATTTGTTATTGGATGCTTTGATAAATGAATTGTGGATTCCATTGTTGATGAGGGTCCTTAGGCTATTATGGGCAATCTGGTGGTTCTGGAAGAATGGAAACCAAATCTAAAGATGGAGGACATTAATCTTAGTTATATAGCTATTTGGGTCCAAATTCACAAGCTTGAACTTGACCATATGTCTGTTTCTAATGCGAACAAGTTGAGTGCTCTAATAGGGATGGTACTGGAAGTGGAACCCATTCAATCTAGAATGGGCTATCATAGGAGCTTTTTTTGGGTTAAAGTGAATTTAGATACTAAACTTCCATTGAAGTATGGTACTTAGGTAAATCATAGAGATGGTAGCCATTATTGGGCTTCTTTTAAATATGAAGGAATCTCGAATTTCTATTTCAAGGGTGGTCATCTTAAGCATGCTTATAAACAATGTGTCTTTGAGAAGGAGTGTAATGGAGATTATAATAATTTCATACGGGCTTTCCTAGTTTGGTTATTGGAGGGAAGACATAAGGTGTATGATGAGGATAGGGGGTGGATGAAGATAAAGGGAATTCTTATGATTCTGGTGCCATTCCAAATAGAGCTGCTAACCTAAACACTAACCCACCCTTGAACCTCTTTCTGATCACTTTTTTAAACCAACCACCTATTTCGTTCCACACTTTAGAACCTAAATTTCCTACCCATTCCACTTCAATCCCTTGTTCCATCTAATAATAAACCCTTATTTCAATCTTTTTTTTTTTTCACCAACCCACCAATATAAACACCATTATTTTAAAGCTTCACCTTTCTGTTCTTAATGAGAATGGCAGTAATAGCTTGTCACATACACTTGTTCTTCCTGTTATAGTACTGGAGGTGGAAAAAACAAACTCTACTATTTAAACTACCTATTTTGTAACTATACCTTCAGATGATGATGTGACTTCTTCTAAAGAGGTTCTTATTGAGGCTATTGCTACTAAGAATCTAAAGGGGTATGTTGAGACAAATGGAGCAGCCTCTCATGTAGTGAACATTCGGATGTGCTAGCACTGGTTCTAGTTTTATCTAACCTTAGCTTGAAGCGGATCATCTAGGATTTCACTTGGAGATGTGGAGAAAAAGCTAAAAATTAGAGTTGAAATCAAGAGCAAGAAGGAAGTTACCAAAATTAAAACTATTAAGAAATTATTAAGAAAAATGTAGCACGCAAGACGACAGTTGAGAGGAGCTGAAAGAAAGAGGTCAATGCTTGTCCCGCTCCTATGGACATTTTGTATGATATACTAGTTTTTGAAGCTAATAATGGTGGCAATGATGGCTAGTCCGTAACAGCCACTAGGTTGTCATGATTTACCTATCTTGCAATTGTCAAGGTTTTGGATTAGCCTTAACAATTCATCAACTCAATGATCCAGTTCATAAATATAACTTTTGCCTAATTTTCTTAATGGAAACTAGAAGCACATCTACTAAGATTGAAAAAGTTAGAAATTGACTACATTACCCTGGTTATGTCTATGTACCACTAAGAGGCTTAAATGCATATCTATCTCTTTGGTGGAATTACAATTTAAAGGTTAATATTACTCATAGTTGTAGCTAGTTCATTCACTATGAAGTTTAGTGGATCGATGATACTTTAGCTGGTTTTCATACCTAATGTTATGCTCTTACTGATGTTAGGAGTAAACTGTAGCTATGGCACTGTTTGGTTGATATTTATAAACTTGTTTATGGTCCTTAGCTTTATATTCGTGATTTCAATGAGATCTCTAATGTTATGGAGAAAGAAGGAGGAAGATTAAGAGATTGATTTCAAATTACTACTTTCAACAATATGATTTTTTACTCTGGTTTCATAGACTTGAACTTCGAAGGATCCATGTCCACATAGTCAAACAAAAGGTATGATGGTTCATTGATAAATGAAAGAATTGATAAGGGCTTAGTGTTAGCTGCTTGGATGGAGAAATATCCTAAAACACAAGTCATTCATGAACTTATTTTGGGTTTAGAACATGCAACCTTGATCATTAATTCCATTTATTCTAATGTTAAGGGTTAAAAAACAGTTCCATTTTGAAAATCTTTAGCAAATTTCTAAGGAATGTGCTGACATTATTAGAAACATCTGGGCTTTATGGTGGTATTGTTTGTACCTTAGATGGAGTAATGATAAATGAATGTAGTAAGCGGTTATGAGTTAGAGTAAAGAAAAATTTATAAATAGCAAAATACTCATTGAGGACTTAAAGAAGAAATTGGAGGTGCTATAGAAATCTTCAAGTGAAGATGTTTTATAGGATAAGGAAAAGATTCAAGCAAAAATTGATGAATTTTAAGGTAAGGCAGAAATATATTGGCATAAATGATCTCGTGTTAATTGGCTACTTTATGGTGATAAAAGCATTACGTTTTTTCGCTAGTCTACTATTAATAGAAGACAATGGAACAAAGTATTCAAATTGGACAGAGGTAATGGAGTGATAGTGGAATCTGAGAAGGAGATGGTGATTTGTTTACTTCCTACTTCAAATATTTCTTTAAAGGTAGTCCATATAGAAGTTTGAGTGATTGTTTAGAGTAGGTAGAAGAAATAGTGATGGTTGATATGAACAGGGATTTGTGTGCACCAGTTACATAGAATAAAGCTAAAAGATTTTGTTTTTGAATGAGGTGGTCTTAAAGCAGCTGGTCTAAATGGCTTCCTGGGAGTTTTTTTTCTTTTTTATCAAACTTATTGGAAGGCTATTAGCTCTTCAGTAGTAACAATATTGCGCTATTTCTTTTTATTAGATGATTCCCTTTTTTTCTTGGAGGCAAGCACACAAAATTTACAAAATTTTAGGAAGGTCCTTTTAGACTATTGCGGTGCATTTGGACAGGAAATCAACTTCAACAAATCTACAGCTTTCTTTAGTTCCAATACACAATCATATTAGAAAACCGAGGTAGGTTAGGTGCTAGGGATTCCTAATACTTTAAACCTTGGAAGGTGAGTCTTCCTACAATTTTAGGTGGATCCATGTGTGAAGCTTTGAACTATGTGAAGAAGAAGATCATGAAGAAACTTCAAGGTTGGAAGCAGAGGCTTCTTAATGAAGCTAGAAGGGAGATCCTTATTGAGGCTGTTGCTTTTGCTATTCCCATATATTCAATGAGCATTTTCATGTTTCCTTTGAAGTGGTGTAACCAATTTAATTCTCTAGTTGCAAATTTTTGGCAAGGGCAAAAAGATGGAGAAAGGAAAGTTCATTGGGTTAGATAGGATAAGATGACCTTGGCCATGTAGTTAGGAGGCATGGGTTTTAAAGATCTTCATAACTTCAACCTAAGGTTTCTTACTAAAATATATTGGAGGCCCTAGTCAAATGAGAATTCTCTTTGGTTTATGGTTCTAAAAGGAATCTATTTTCCAAATTAGAAATTTCGATTTGTTGGTAAAGGTAGCCATGCTTCTTAGGTTTTGGAGCAGTATTCTTGATGGATAGGATATCTTGTTTAAGGGGTTACATAGAAGTAAATTTTGGAACTCAAATTAGTATGGGTAGGGATAAATGGATTCAGAGTTTAAAGGAAGAAAGTTTGGCTGATGGTAAAAGGATTGATCATAATCTTAAGGTATCTGACATTATGAATCAAGACACTTCGGAATGGGAGTTACATGGACTTGGACAATTTCTAACAGATGATGAGCTAGAAGCTATTAGATCCATACCTATTTTACCTTCATCTAGGGAAAATTGTCTTTTATGGCGTCATGATCGTCGGGTGGCTTTGCACTATCAAATTAGCTTATCATTTCCTATAGGATGGCAAACGTGATGTGTATTCAAAACCATCTTCTTCAAGATGTGTATCATCATTAGAATGGAAAAAGATTTTAACTTTGAATACCTTACCTAAAATTCTACGTTTCTTATGGAGAATAGCTTTAAGATATATTCTTTCCCTCTACAACTTGGCCAAATGTTGAGTGATGCAATAAGATCTATGCCCCTTATATGGTTTGCTTGAAACCTTACAAAATGCAATTCTTTGATGTGAGTAAGTGGAATGTGTGTGGTTTGATGTGCTAGGTATTAAGATTAAGAGGTAGAAAGTTCATACCTTCTTTTACTAGTGGAGAGAACATGCCGATCTGTAGAAGAAATCTTGGATGGTGTCTAGCCCAAATTTTGCTCCTATTCTCTTCAAGGTCCTGATCCGTGTGAAACCCAAACCGTTTGACATGAAACACTCAACAAGTAACAAGTAAGGCTTTGTTAAAACCCCATTTTTCGAAAAAAATTTTATTTAGATTCGCCACCAGCAAAAGCCGAAAAAAAAAAAGTGATCTAGAAATCAAAGGGTAGTTCAATTTCTAGTTTGGCCATTGATCCACGTAAAAACCAGAAATTGTTGAGTCTAGAAGCTGATATTTTAAAACCTAAACGGTTATCTAGACTTTAGATGGCATTAGAAATCTTGAATACATGGGTTAAAAACTAATAAAAACCGTTTAATTTAGAATTTTTAAAATTTTTACCTTTTTTTTAAAAAAGAGTTTATATATTTAGATATGTTTCTATTTTTTTTTTTTCGAAAAATACCTAAGAGTTTTTTATTGTTATGATCGCTCATTAGGTGCCTACGAATTCAATAGATGGAATCACGTCTCCGTAGTTTGTTTTGACTTTTGTAAAATTGTTGTGTGTTGATTGATTTTAATTTGTGAAAAACCACCATGTTTAAGTTATTTATCCATTTGAGTTTGATTTAAGAAAAAAAAAAAAACCTAGAAAGAGTTTAATTTTATTTGATGATTTGAGAAAACACCTAAAATGATTCTAATTTTTAGAAACCCCATTTATTTTTATAGGTAATTTAGAAAATATCTCAGTGATATTTATTTATAAGATAGTGAAAAGATTTTATTTACTATTGTGCCCTATATATCTGAAAAAGATAGATAGTAAAGGTATTTTTCATTTTTTAGTTTTTTTTTATAAGATTATCAATGCCTACAGGAGTCTAATTAAGATGGGAAAAAGCAAATTTTACACATAAGTAAGCTATCAATATTTCCAAATCTACGAAGCATGTCAGTCAATTATCTTCATAGCAGATTGAACGAAGCATATTTCATAAACTTATTATCTATAGAAAATACCCAACCGGTTATGAACATGAAGAGGCGTTTTTACAGGTTTCCAGGCATAATTTCATCTACACCAAAGGATATGAAATATAATTATATGACGTATTTGACAACGACATCATAGTAAGGATCAACATATTCACATCATGGTTACTAGAACCATCAATCCTAAATTCATAACGCTTTTTTTTTTTTTATGCAAATCCATATCCTAAAACTTCATATGCAAATTTCAAAAAGTCTAAAGGATCTAACATACACATATCAAACAACAAATATAATACATCAAACATAAAGAATATACCAGTCATGTAGGCATGGTATGTAAGATATTGGAATATGAAAATAAAGCATGCCAAGTATAAGCATACAATATATATGTAAGGACTTGGATTCACTACATATCTAAAAACAGGCGTATTCAGTTCTCACCTATATGTAACCTGCAGTATTACATGTAAAGCTGTCTGTAAAAAAAAAGTTTGCATAATTGCTTGTCTAAACCTATAATGAGAACCATCTAAAACATCTCATAAAAGAAACTTCATACATAATATTGCAAACTTCCTTATCTCTTTCATCAACAAGACCAAGGATTAGTACATATATATAAGTTCAAGGACAAGCCTATAAGAAAATACATATAAGTTTGATAAAATCTTATACAACTATTAAATTTATCCATAAAACATTTTCCTGTTCTATTACAAAAACTTCTTCCAAAAGATTGGGGTTTCTAATCCTCTCACTCATCCAAAAATTCATCAAAATAAGTTCTGTATTTCAATTGAGTATAAAACTCATTTTCGTCATCACCTAAATTAGAAGAGGCTTTGTTAAATACATGAGGAAGATACCACAATCTCATGCTCAAATGCCCTTATTGTGATTCATTTTCTTGGACTCAATTGTTGATATTTTTAGGGGATTAGGAGCTCATGATTGGATGATGTTAGAGTCAGTTACTGGAGAGCAATTAACAAAAAATGCTAGTCGAAATGGTGCTTAGAGTAATTGAGGAATTCAAAGGAAGACAATATAATGATTCGAACAATTCTTCTCTAGTAGTATGTTCGTGGTATGGTGAATCACATGAAAGATCTTAATGTCATGGTGGTAGGCCAGAAATTGATTCCAACATATCAAATCAAGAATATCACCAGACTTGTGAGACTCTAAATCAAGGGAATACAACTTCATCTTCTGAAAATCCAGTTACCCAAGCTTTAGGTAAAAAGAAAAGTTTTGAAGAAATTGTGAGGGGTTTACAGCAAAAGTGAGAAGAAAAATTTGAGAAGCAAGAAGCGGTTATAAAAAAAATTGGAGACTTAGATAGCAGGTTTGACTAAATTTGTATCTTCTATATTTAAACTTGCTAATTCAAGTGAAGAATGGGAGCACTCTAGTGATGGAAAGGAAAAGAGAAATCCCATTTGACTCTAAAAGGCATGATGAAGAGAAAAAGGAAAAAAAGGTTAAGTGCAGAAAAAATGGAGATCACTTCTGTAGTAGTCAATGAGGTTAAAGCTAATGAAGAAAAGCTAGTTTAGGAATTAGCCATAGAAAAGCTTACAAATCTAACCATAGAAGGGTTTGAGAAGTTAGGAAAGCAGATTGAAGGTATTGTGAAGCCCTCTACCCCAATTAAGCAAGTAGATGAGATTAGTGCAGAGACAAGCAAGCAAGTTGAGAAAGAAGAGACAAGCTTTTATATCAAATCAAAAGGAAGATGTGGTACAACAGGAGCACACTCCCATAGTTATTGAGCCTACTGTCAAATCAGTTATGCTACCAAATCCTTTTCTAGGACAATCAAGAAAGAGGAAAGAAGATGAAGAGTATGAGAAATTCCTGGAGGTGTTTAAAAAGTTGGAAGTCAACATTCCTTTAGCTGATATTTTGGAAGAATCACCTCAATATAGGCACTTTTTGAAAGAAGTCATGAGTAAGAAAAGAAAGATGAATGGGAGAGAGACAGACGTTGACTCAAGCATGTATTGAAGCTTTGAAGGATGCACTTCCCATTAAATAAATGATCTAGGGAAATTTACTTTAGATTGCATCATAGGAGATAGTCAGTTTAAGAATGTTTTTTGTGATTTAGGTACAAGTATCAATTGGATACCTTTCTCTATAGCTAATAAATTAGGATTAGGGGATGCAATTAAGAATACTGAGATGACAATTCAATTGGTTGATTGATCTATTAAAAGAACAAGAGGGGTAATTGAGGATGTGGTATTAGTTCATATTTCTTGTGGACTTTATAGTATTGGGTATGGAAGAAGATCCAGAGATTCCCTTCATACTTGGCACCCATTCATGGCCACTGTTGGAGCCATTATTAATGTGAAAAACAGTAAAATGGTGTTAGGGTTGGAAATAGAGAGTTAAATATTAATATCATGAAAAGATGAAAAAAACCCTAAATCTACCAAGGTTGACACAACACATGAAAATTCAAGAGTAGAAGCTTGTAAGAAAAAGAAGGAAGACGAGAAGAAGACTAATAAATTTGATCCTCCTTAAAGAAGAAAGTTAGAAAGTCAGGCTGAGACTATAAAATAAGCATTGAGTGGGAGGCAACCCACGAATATCTTTCTTTTGTTAATATTTCTTTTTGTTTTTTGTCTTTTATTTGTGCTTCTTTGATATGTGTGCCTATTTGTGCAGATAAGAGAAAAATCAGGAGCTTAAGAACAAAATTATAGACCACAAGAGGATGGACTTACAAGAGGGATGTAAATGGATAACTTCTCTATTGTTTTACTGGTTAGAACTCAAACTGAATCAACTTTTTAAAACCGGGGAAGTACCAGTTACAATTAAGACTAATATAGTTGAGAGCTAGTCCTCACTCCCTGTGAACACTATTCAGTACTCATCGAAATTTTATTACTATATACGCACTAGGTACACTAGCTAGTAATTATCCACACATTTAAAGAAAATTAAAAAAGACTAAAAAGAGTTTTAAACACACATATAGAAAAAAACATGATCAATATCATACAGTATCAACATATTTATATCTATACTATTTTTTTTTTCACTATATATGTTTTGTTACTTGTACATGGGGACAAAACATAACTTACAATAAAAAGATAAGGAACTAATGAATAAAGACATAAATAACTAAATACGTATTTAAAGCAAATTGAATAAGTAATGGTAATGAAACAGAGGGGTTGAAATTCTACAAAGTGAGTTAAGGATTGGGCTTAAACTTCGAATTGTGCGATTCAAACCTACATCACAAAAAGAAAATCAAATTGAGCATGGATCAAATTATGCGAAGAGGTCTAAATTGAGTTGCAATTGAATGATGAGAAAGGAAAAAGAAACGGTGAAGTTCTCTCCAAATGCCTAGGCAGCGGCTGGGTTTTGTTAGCGTGGTGATCTCAAATGATTGGGCCATCCCTTCTCTCTCTCTCTCTCTCTCTCTCTCATGAATTGGGATATGGTAGTTAAACAAGCTTGGTTTTGATGTTTGAGATGGTGGCATTGGGTTATGTAGAGGTCGGGACAGTGTTGTGTTTGGTGTTGTCATGGGTTCGAATTGTTAGGTTTTGGCATGTTGTTATCGAAATTAGATGTTTAGTGTTGTGGTTTTCTAATACTTACCCTATATCTACTATTTAGCTGATCTAATTAGAATGATAGTAAGAACAACTAATATCTATCTAATTAATTAACCCTAAAATAAAGATATTCGTGCCTCTTGATATAAATATCAATCACAAAACAATACCCTTAATCTTGATTCGCCACTAACTCTATTTTCAATTTCTTATAAAACATTCATTAATGGGTTGTTATGTTCTTGAATTGTGAGAACCCTAGATTCATTAATCTCTCTTTCAAGATGATTGAGTTCTAATCCTATATGTTCAATGGAATTTTCTTTCATCATCAAATGCATATAAAATAGCATTAAAGTCCATGATTCCTTAAAAAGATTAAATCTTGATGTAGAAAATCCATTAAGGTCTATGTCTAGATCCATATTCAAATTTCTCTATTCATACAGATTTATGCCATTAGATGAAATGTCTTTCTATCTAAAAAAAAAAAAAAAAATCAAACATTCAATCAATTCTAACTACAAATTAATCACAAGAACAATAAAAGAATACATGAATAGATTCAAGAAGCATAAAAGCAAATCTCTACATTAGGTTTAGGGTTTGTCAAGATCTAAGGTAAAAAGATATATTTTTTATATGAAGATGATTCGAAGATAAAACATTGAAAAATTGATAGAAAACATAGTTACAATTCTTAAAGATGTAGTCTTATGATTTCCAATAAGCTCTGATGTTTTTCCTCTTTTGAAGTGTTATTTTCTCCTTTAGGGTTTTCTAAGAATGATTAATTGATGAGATAAGATGATAAAACAACAATGCATGGTATTTTTATAGAGCAAACAAGGAAGTCTATCCCAAAGAAGAAAGGTTGGTGGCTTTAACAATAGCATAGGATGAAGGCCGGCTAAAGACTAGAGGCATAGGATCCATTTTTGCCGACCTTCATTGTTTGATGAAGGCTGCACAACCACGAACATGGCTTGTGTAAACAGACCGTGTACTTTAAAAAACGCTTCTATCCATTTTCTGTCCTCAACATGAGTACCCTACATGGCTTGTGTATAATCCTTGCGTACTTTAAAATTGCTTGATATTCACTATTTATCCCCTACACTAGGCTTCTACATAGCTTGTGCAAAAATGGTCATTTTCCATTAGCCTAAGTTTTCATTAAAATCTCCTTCTTTAACTCATCTGAATGTCTTCATTAAGCTTAATATATTCCTTTATCCATGAAATTGATATTTTAACCTAAATAAGTATCATTTTCCTTAATAATTCACTTAAATTCTAGATAATATAATATCAAAATAATGTGAATAATAAGGGTCTTTAAACACTTACCAACAACATGCAACTTGAAGATAATAACTACACTTATATACAACTTAAAATAATTGCTCCAAAAGTTAGTAAATGTTATCTACCGGACATAAAGTAATAATATGAACAAAGTATCATTTTGAACTATTTGAATATACATAACAACTGTGTCTTTCCAAGAGCTATAAAAGGCTCTTAGCTCTCATCTCACTCTTCTCATGGATCACACATGGTCTCTATAGGTTGTTGTTGGCTTGGTATTTTTTACATATAATTCTATAGTAACAATTCATTTTAAACATGTAAGATATATCTAACTTAATGAGCAGTTTTCTCATATGACACTTTTCAAGTAATCTACATGCAAGTCAATTAAATAAACCATATGTTATGCGTAAACAACTATACAAATGTAACAAATATATATAGTCAATCAGAAACTACATATAGTATGAATTTATCCTTTATGACATGGGTTGGGAATTAAATTCGTTATGTGTTAGATCTAAGTACCTTTTCCTCGGGTCGAACACGGCACCAATCAGCAAAAGTATGCTTAAGCAGAATGTTTTCAATAAAATAATTTTTATCCACAAACCAAAATAAAGATACCCATTCTTAAAGGTGGTTATGAGTACATCTTAACCTTTAAGTGGTGACACATCGACATAGCTCTAAGCTAAAGGTCACATTTCATACTATGTAGTGGTACTTATGTCTAAAAAGCAGGGCTCAAAGATCTACTTCGATTGGCTCACCTAATTCATTATGTGATGCTAATAGCCTTTAGCACGCAATTTCTATAATGGACGAATTCTTTATTTAAGTTTCGACCAATAATGATTAAGATTTATTTAAATCAATCGTCTAACATTATAAACACTCACAATATAGGTTACTCTAAAGATGCAGCAACTAAATTAAGTTATCAAATAATTAAATATTTTATTAAATTAATCACATGCTACCTTTTGACATGCATATATCCCAAGCCCCATACATTTAAGTGAAATTATGATATAATTTACAAAGATGACACTGACTACTTATACTAAAACAATCAAATGCAATATTGCTAGGAAAAATATTCACTCTATCATCACTATATCTAATTGTAATAGCTGAATGATAATTTGTAACCTAACTTGTAATCACCTAAATAAAAATAATAATACTTTTAATAAGTAGACGACTAATTTATACAGGCTAATAAACTAAATTATATTCTAAATTTGCCATAGGTTCTGGTTTGATACTATTTCGTATTTTAATAGTATCCATTTCATTTCAAATTCATTTTTTATGATTTTAAGCTATTTCCATGGGCTTTTGGTTGTACTTTCATGAGGCGTAATTATTTTTGGTATTTGAGGCTTATACATGCATCAAATGATATTGGCCAAATTTGATTTAGAATTTATGTTAGGGTACTTGTATTTTATTTTTAAGGCTTATTTGCTCCTATTTCTTAATGAAACTGTTAACACATAGGGTTACTAGAATTTTTAATGTTTTGAGGATTATTTAGGCTATGATCTTGTAGGAAAAGCTTTGATTATTAATCTTATTCATATCAAATACTTCTCAAGCGTTTCTTAAAGGTTTTGAAACACACTTTTGTGGGTAGTTCTCCATGTGGCCAATCCTACTAATAACCAGTGCAACTTCATGTGCTAAGATTGGGTCTATTTATATTGTTTGATTTTCATATGTATTTTATCTGTATTTAATCTGTATCTATATTTTATTTATTTATAAGCAAAAATATCTATTTTCATCTATATCTATTTTTATGATTTTAAGTTGTTTCCATGGGCTTTTGGATGTACTTTCATGTGACGTAATTATTTTTGGTATTTGAGACTTATACATGCATCAAATGATATTGGCCAAATTCAATTTAATGAAACTATTAACACATAGGTGTTACTAGAATTTTTAATGGTTTTAGGATTATTTAGGCTCTGATTTTGTAGGAAAAGCTTTGATTATTAATCTTATTCATATCAAGTATTTTTTAGGCATTTCTTAAAGGTTTTGAAACACACTTGTGGGTAGTTCTCAATGTGGCCAATCCTACTAATAGTCTGTCCAACTTCATGTGCTAAGATTGGATTTATTTATATTATTTGATTTTCATATGTATCTTATATGTATTTAATATGCATTCATATATTTTATTTATTTATGAGCAAAAATATCTATTTTCATTTGTATCTTTTTTTCTTAGCAAACATCTACTTGAAAATAATAAAAATAAGATACTAAAAATAACTAAAAAAAGATGAAACAAGCAGACCTTTTATATTTTAACCTAGGGATCACCTCGTAGGTATATGTCAAGCTAGGGAGAAAATGCCTGTCTCTTTTTGTCAGTTTTTCCCTCATATATTTACATGTAAAATACTCTTGTAAGTTAATGATTATATTAAAGGTTGAAAATAAAAAATTTCCATAATCTCTTTCTTTAATCCTAAGATCAGCATCATCAAGGGAAAATAATTTTGACATTGTTTTCTCCATATTGTGAATATTATCCTATGACACTGGGATCTATGTTTACTAAGGTTACGGGATTCTTATGGTGAAACTTAATTAGGAAATCAAAATTTTAGATTATTTTCAAAAATAGGGTCAAATTGGGTAGGTTTCCGGGAATAACTCTTAAGCATAAACAGAACAACACTAGAACTATGTCAAAATTTTTTAGGGTTTACAGAAACGAAGGGAAGAAACGCAACAAACTTTATGTTATAAATATATATTTTATTTAATTGTGATTAGTGTTTGGCAAGTATCTACTCAAAATTTGGTGTATAAGAAATAATTTGACTATTGAAGTTATTATAAAAGTTAATATAAAAAGTATTTTAATCATTCAAAGATTGGATATAAATTTAAACTATTTAGTAATTTATTGGACTGATCAGGTTAAAAGATATGGAAATGCAGAAATTTCTTTATAATCCATGTACTTCTAAGGAAAGAGGTTTAAGAAATATATTTTATTTGTTGAAAGATAAATTTAAATTAGCTTTTTTTTTAATAAAAGTTAAAAGAATAAAAGGAAAATATATCTGCTTACAATTTTTTTTTTTTCAGATATTTATTCTATAAAATGGGTATATATGCTCTTATATTTTTGTCCTCTTAAATCCTTATTTTTGAAAATATTCAATTCCAAGAAAGTACCAAAACTATGCCAAAATAATTTTTTTTAAAAAAAAAAGAGAGCCAAAAAGCTTGAATCAAAATTTAATTTTTTTTCGCGTCACTCAAATTATTTCACTTAAAGCTTTTTAATCCAAGGCACGTAAATCCTAGAGAGAGGTAGTTATCAAAGTTTTATATAAGTCAATTGGATCAATCCGAAAGTTGAAACTGCAAAAATCTAGGCAAAATGGTTGATGGATGTCCAATTCATTGAATCAAAGTGAAAAATGACATACTATTTTGAGAAAAGACGAACTTAGGTTAGAATACGCAAATTGATCGTTCTGCAATTGTTCAATTGATTGAATAGAGTTTAGTTGGCTATACAATGCTTTAGTTTTCCTCCAAAGACTATACCATGTGTTTAGAACCATACCATGTTTAGTTGATTGCAAATGTCGTTATGTTTAGAACTAAAGGTAAGCTTATTTCTTCAGTGATCTAAGCTCTTGAAGATGTTTTAAGCTTTCTAATAAATTGAAGATTTCAAATGAGAAATCTAAGCTTCTTCTTTTCCTTTTTTTTTTTTTGTGTTTAATTGTTTTTCCTTTCAATTATAACTGTGTTAATTATTATGTTTTTATGTCAACTTGATATTAAAGGGGTTCGAGTTATTGTATTGTATGCCAATTAGTATATGATATATAAATTCTTTGACATTAGATGACAATCAGCTAATGTGGGCAAGCCATATGGGTGAGCACCAATCAAAGAATGGCTACAAAGTGGAGGCCTACTTGGGTCAAGTCGTCAATCTACCACACCTACTACATCTATCATTTTTTCGATCAATGATCTACAACTTTTCTACATAATCTATCACACCTATTACTTTTTCCGATTTACCACACTTATTACCTTTCAAACAAACCTACAACTTTTATGCAAGACTAACAATGGATCTTGCATCTTCCTTAAAAGTCGTTTTACACCACTTGACCTAAGTTTTTTTCCTACAAACTGGGTTGAAATGTTGGAAGAAGTAATTTCATTTTTTTTTTCTTTTCTATAGATAATAAAAATGGATTGATCATGATTTGCCTATTAATGGTTGTCACAAGTGTAGCACTTGAAAATTCCTTGAATTTTCTTGACGAACCAAGTGTAGCACTTTAAATTTTCTCGGATTGAATATTCACAAGTTTCATTGTTTCAATAGGCATCCCTATGTGTACCTTAATATTTTTCGCATCATTACTGATTCGGAATACCCTAACTAATCGTGCCAAATGGTATAGGTTGTGGAATCAATAAGCTTTTGGTTCATTGTAGCATGCATCTCAATTGCACTAGTTCTTGTGTAATAATATAAGGTACAGAAAAAGTTGGTAATTTTTTCTCATATACTTTTCTTACTTGAAATAACGTATATAAGATGGAAATTTTCATTATTTTCCTCTTTTATAGTCCATATGTAGGGAGCTAGTCAACCATCTAATTATTAAATAAATATAGTAATTGAAATATTAACTATTTTAATGATTTGATTATGGTTAGATATAGTGTGAGCCGTTAGATAATGAAGAGATCAATCCCATCAAAATTAATAAAGGGACCATAAAATTTCTCCTTATGTAATATTATTATTTTGTAGAGAACAAAACATTGTTTATAATTATTCTTGTTCTTTCCAATAACATTATAATAGCTTCCAAAACCCTTAATTAATTTTTTACTATTAAGTTCATCTTATTGAAACATAGTATTTATATCTTTAGATTAGAAAGATTTTTTATTTTAAAAAATGGAATATTGCAAATTATCCCTTCAAACTTTTCGGCTAGACATGCCTTCAAGTTGGGTCCAAATCGGGACCTGACTGGGCACCGGGTTTGACCCAACCCAACGAAGCGGGTCTTACCCACTAAGTGGATCTGATGGTCCAAGGGTCCAAGGCGGATCCACTTGGTGGACCTATAGACCCAACGGATCCATGTGGTTCTGTCATGAAAAATTAAAAAAAATCAAAAAATTAATATAAATGGGATGGGTTAGACCCGTCCAGGACCCAATAGGTCCGCAGGTAGACCCACCCTATCCCCTTTAGAGATGCAACCGCTGCGGGTTCGAGACGGGTTTTTTGAAAACTTGAACCCGACCCAAGTCCTTAATGGGTGTCCCAGAACCCGAGAAAAACCTTATCAGGTTTTTTTTTGCCAATCCCAAAAACCCGACCCGCTAGGATTTAAGGAACCCATAACCAGACCCGACCAGACCCGACCCAACTCCAAGATTTTTAATTTTTTTCCTTTTAAAAAAAATCAAAAGAAAGAATTTTGTTTTAAGTTATTAATGATACAAACACTTATATTGAAATGATGAATTTTAGATAATAATATCATATAAAATGATGCAAACACTTCATTTCCACTTACTTTCACATACATATAATATAAATGGATCATTGCTTTAATAACTTAATATTTTTAATTTTTTAATATTTTGAATTTATACCGGGTCGGGTTTTTCCAACGGGTTACATAATAAACCCAAAACCCTACCTTATAACTTATTGGGTTTTTTTTAATCCCAAAACCTTATAGGGTTTTTAGCATGTTGGACGGTCGGGTACCCTATAACGACCCATCCCGTTTGCATCCTTAGTCCCCTTCCCTAGGGCGATTCTGGGTCTCTTATTTTTGGACTCGAACCAGGTGGGTCGGGTAGCAAATTGGACCCGACCTGCCCTAGGGACATGCCTACTTTCGGCTAAAGACATATTTATTCTTGAACTTTCAAAGTGCATTTTTTATCCCCTAAATTTTCAATATTTGACATAGTCAAAGACAATAAATATTTAAATAAGTACACTTTAAAAAAATTAGGGGACAATTTTGCACTTAAATAAAAAATTAAGGGAATAATTTGTGATTTCACTCTTTTTTTTCCTTCAAAAAATATTAATTGTCATTAATCATGCTTATTGTTAAAAGTTTAGGGGATTGAAAAGTGTAGTTTAAATTTTTCTAAGAATGACTTCACACCTAAATAAAAGTTTGGGAGAATAATATGCAATTTAAAAAAAAAGGAAAAAGAAAAAGAACCCCTATTGCGGCATTTAATTTAAGCTATATGTAGGGGTCAGTGGGTAACCTTGTCATATAAGTTACCCACTCGGATCCTGCTTGATCAGGTAGGATTTGAATGGGTATTAAGGGCCACAGGATAGGGTAGAGGTATCAATTTTTCGGAACCTGCTCTCAAGGATAGAGTACATGTATAAGATCTTCAGACCTTGTATCCACCCTAAAACATATATTATACTATAGAAGATACGAGTTTTAGGGCATGATGTATCCACCATGTTAAATATTATACAATAATATCACTATATAATAAATAATGATATTCAATATTTTATTTTGCAACCACTTATATTCAACATTATTATTTGTAGACTACGTTTCAAAAATTTTATTATAGAAGGATTTGTACTATTTTATTTTAGAATGGCTTATTATTTTTATTTTAAAAGAACTATAGTTGTATGTACTTACTTGAACTTCCAAATTATATAAAGATATTGTTTATATTATGACACTAATTAATATATAGAAGTAGTTTAAGAGTTTCTAATTTTGGAATTTTGTGCAAGTTTTATAATTTTGTTTAATATCATATAAATAGGTTCCATAAGTATCTGTTTTATGTTTCAACTTTTACACATGAATAGATTTTATATATTATAAAACTTGTGATATTAATAAATTAATTTTTAAAATTTTTTCTGCATGTTGTTTATATTGAATGTATAAAAATAAGATAGTGTTGTATATTACATGAAAATATATCAAAGACTATAAACTTTATGTTTTAAAAAGAAAAAAAAATATAGAGATTTTGTTAAAAATGATTACAGATTCCACAGGATATCCTATACATTGTAGATTTTACAGGGTACAAAGTAGGTACAATGAGCCATAGAGTAGGTTCTGGATACGAAATTCAATATCTTGTATTTTAAAGGATAGGGTACGGATAATACTTTATATCTTATCCATCTTGTATCTACTCACCCCTAGCTATAATGAAAAAGGTTTTTTTTTTTTTCTTTGCATGGGGCATCAAAGTCAAATGCAATCCTCACCATATTTTTTATATGCCTTGTAATGCTGTACAAGAGATGAATCTCAAATCAAGTTTAATTGAAACTATATATGTATAAAAATAGTCAACTTTATTGAGTGACTAAAAATCTTACCTAAAGCTATTAAAATAATGAAAAAAAAACTAAATAAAGTACCATATACTTCTATTTCTTAAAAAAAGGGTTCAAAAACCAAAAAAAAAAAAAATCTTTAATATAATACTAAAACGATCTCTCATATAAATATATACTCACAATTATTTTTTTAATCAATTCATAAATGATTTGAGAGATTTACGACATATTATGCATTCTATCATTTAGTATAAGCAAATTGAATGATAATTATTAAGTTAAAATAATTATTACAATTATAAGTAAATCTTAAATTTATAATCTAAGTTTTATAAAAAATTCCAACTTGATATCTAAATGTTAAAATTGTAAATTTAATATTTAATTAATGGTTGTCTTGTTCGGAATAGACATTAGAGGTAGTTGTATGATAGTATTGTCAAAATTATTAGCTGCCTTTTCAGTAGTTTTAATAATTTGTTACTGTGTGCGTTGACCACTGTAGATATTCATCAAATAAAAAGGTCACATCATCAGGCAATTTGCTGAAGAAGTTTCTACGATACGACGGGCAGGGCATCCATTGACCCTAAAAATTTGGCCGTCTTCATGCGCGCGCGTGTGTAATTACATCTGCCGTTTTTAATTACAAAACACCCTGTTGTTTCACGGGCAGGTGCGTTTGTTATAACATATTTTAATATTCAATACGAGGCAATACTGATGTTGGATTTTGAAAAGAAAAATATTTTTTCTCTATTATAATAATATATAATAAAGGCCAACGGCCCACTCAACCATTATTATTATGTTGTTGTTGTTGTTGTTGTTGTTGTTGTTGTTATTTAACTTTATAGATTTTATTAAGTTGGATGGGCGGCACCGCCACCAAGGTAGCATGTAAGTAGTACTTTTATTTTAGGATAAAAAATACATTACCCTTGAAAACTTTAACAATTACACAAATCCAACTTTATATAAAACCAACATTTATCTTGTTAAAAATAGAAATGGCTATTTAAGTAAAAATTATAACTAACATGAATACTGACATGACATTTCATTAATAATATTTAATTAATAAATTATAAAAATAAATGCAAAATTTAAAAACAAAAAATAAATAAATAAAATACTTTGTCAATATGACCATTGAAAAAGAACGACATGTAATGATTCCTTTAAATACTTTATTTTATTTTTTCAATTTCCTTATCACAATGATTAATTGTATGAATCGTATATTTTTCTCATATGTTTTATTTTATTTTATAGTATGTATCATATATGTCCAGATTATGGATGAGCTTCTGGTGCTCTTTCTAAAACTAGTTAAGTACTTACCTTTTTCACCAAAAGGTTTTAATATTAATATAAATTTACTTCACTTTATATGTATTTATCAATTATTGTGTAAAAGGTTAATTATAGTGTGAGCTACTCTATTTTTCCTTTGTTTTTTTCAAGAAAATCTATAATTTGAATTAACTTGGAAAAGATCGAACGAAATCATTACTAATTTTCATTTTTTTTATATTTTTTACATTTTCTTTTTTATAATTTACGTTTCATATTAATTTTTTTACATTAATTAATTAAATATATTAAATGAAATGTCATGTCAACTCCATATCAGCTAAAATTTCCGTACACACAACCAATTCAACCTTTTCAGCAGGTTAGGTGTTGATTTTTTAACAAGTTTGTGATACATGTAATTTTAAACGTATATTTAAAGATAAAATCATAAACGTAAAAAGTGAGGTAGTAATTTTAAAAACTAATTACTATTTATATCATGCGTTATATTATAATTAATAATTATCCATTGCATAATAAACACAAGGTGTGTATTACTTAAAAAATCTTTTTTCCATCTAAGGATTCTATCAGAATGAGTCAGTTTGGCTCATTTTATTGGTAGGCGAAGAGTAGTTCGTTCAGTTTGTGTTTTTTATATTTTTGGAAATTTTTATTTTATAACTTTTTTAAGTATTTTATTAAATTCTATTGAATTAGTTAATTTATGTAATTTCAGCATATTAATTATTTTGATAAATCGTACATGTTACGTGTTAAGTATGCATGGGAAAAATTTCATGATATTAACAGAAACCTAACTTCGTAACTAGAGAAACATTGAAAAATGAATAGAACGATCAGAAAATGACGAGAATTCAAAATTGAAAACAAAATCAAATATTGAGATTAAAAAAAAAAAAAAAAAAAGGATGCCTCTTCCTTTACCAATCTGTTTCGCATGTTTTCTTAAGGAATAGGGGAACCTTCAACTGGGTCAGGTGGAATGCTCAGCCCACTCGGTCCCTAACTTTGAAGAGGTTGTTGGCATTTTTGCTTTTTAATGTTTTGTTTAACTCCTTACTTTATTATAGATTGAAATTTATGTTTCACCAAAAGAAGGGGAAAAGGCCAAAGCAAAAATTAAAAGGCGTTCTGTAAAAGGTTTTTCCCGGTATAATAGATTTATAGCTGACCATTTAAAATTTGAAAAAAAAAAAAAATGGAGATTAGAGGATGCTAACTTGTAAAGATGTGAAAGTTTAACAAAAAATGTTTATCAGATGAATGTCGGAGCAGAAATGTGAATGATTTGATCTAGATGCACGATTACAGAAGTAAATAAAATATATACAATATAAGACTTTTCGATAATTTATGTATGTGTGTATTATAAAATATAGAATATATTTAACATAATATATAAATATATTAATATATAGAATATATATCTATACTAAATTATATATTTTATATATAAATATAAATTATGTATAATACATATCATATTGATTATATAAATATTATAATCTAGTTTAGTGGGGTATGTGGTAGCAAAAATGAATTATGAAATAAGAAAACATCCTAAACAAATCTAGACACAAGTTTAATAGTGCAATGCCTGTGTTTAATCCATTTATTGTTTGCATCGAATTTTCTTAATTCAAATTCATTTATAATCATGCCGTTTTGTGTGTGGATTCATGGATAGTGCCTACACTATTTTTGATCTCTCATCCTGAAGAGGGGTTGTAGGTATTTTTTTTTTTCTTTTTAATGTTTTGTTTAACTCGTTAATTTGTTATATGGATTGAAATTTATGTAAAAAACACAAAGAAAACAAACAAACAGAGAAAGACAAAGAAGGTTTTGCAAAAGAATTTTCCATGTAAAAGATTTATATTTGAACATTTCAAAATAGAAAACTTATAGGATTTAGATTTACCATTTCACCTATAATATTATTATTAAATTTATTATAAAAAAATAATGTAAAAAATATCAAAATTTCAATTACGGATAAAGTAAATCTGAACTGTTTAATGATATAACTGAACCGCCATAAAATTTTCCATTCATTATAAGGAAATCGGATGCTAAATTGTGAGGATGTGAAAGTTTGATGACAAATGTTTATCAAATGAATAAAATCAGATGCTAAATTGTAAGGATGTGAAAGCTTGATTATAGAAGTTTATCAAATGAATAATAAAACATTAATGAATCAATCCAAATACACGATTAAATAAGTGATGAGATACCTGGATAAGAGTTATCAATAATTTTATAAAATAATTTCTAATTAATATCTACTACCTAGGACTACAAGCTGGATATTGACAATTTAATCGATTTTGAGAATGCAATACCTGCCCAGATGACATTCAAAACAGATTAAGAATATAATTTAAAAAACATTATAATAAGCATAGATAATCCAGAAATTTGTCCCGTGATTATGACGACAAAGACGAAACCAATCTCACGAAGTAACAAGGATGGAAAAAATATAAAATCATTAGAGAAAAATGCTGACAATTCATATCGATTTTCTTTGTTTATGTATCCTTTGACAAATGGATTGTTTTTGGATCATGATGACAGCTGGAAGTTGGTATTTTTCACTTTTCTAATTTTTTTAGCAGGCTGAATTTGGAATATGTGATTTAGGCTCCATTTGGTTGTCTCATGTGCCGACAACATGTGATTGTTTTGATTCAAAGCAATTTTCTAAAAACAAATACAGATAAAATAAAAAAATATTTTTACTTATAAACATATCAAACAAATAAAATTATATTAAATATAAGTACAAATTATATTTATATAAATAAAAATCAACAATCCAAATATGCTCTTAATCAAACTATGAAACTTGCTAAATCTTGAATACTTGGTGAGATTTAAGATTAGATTTCATATATAGACAAGCATATACCATATTATACGTTTTAGCTCTTAATTTTTTATGGGTCAATGGCAATTTGTCTTTAAAACATGGTTATTTTTAAGCATATCCATTAATTTGAAAATAACTTTTATCTCCTCAAAATTTGTGGAAATATAAAATTGCATTTATCTCCAATTAATTTTTTTCCCCATAATTTGGTGATGTATGGGAAGGGTAAAGACACTGTTTTGGAAGAAGCGAGAAAACAAGACTATATTTTAGTTATTAGGGACCACTAGATTGATTGTTTTTATTTTTTATTTTTTTTTGACCGAAAGGGACCACAAGTTTAAAGGTAGACATGCAACTATCCGAGCTGCTCCCGCGGAGTAATCCGGCAAACCACGGTCTATATGTCCCAAGATATGTTATTTTTTATACTTACATATGCCTACTCCGTAAACATTTCGAGTAGATATAATTACGATGGGCAAATAAGACAGCAACCCAACCGAAAATAGTATTGTGATGGCTAAACTAAGGTAGCCCATAGGAGAACTGATAAACGACTAATGGATTTTTTCAACTATCGTATTGACCACCATTAATGGTTGCTTACAATAAATGTAATGCTTACTCGGCCAAAACCATTTGACCACCATTAATAGTCCCATTCAATCCATGCAATGCTTAGTTATATGGATATTGCGGATTATTAACGAGTTGAATCGAGATGATACAATATTCAGTTTAAACTCAATTCAAAATTTTAAAGCTCGAATTCGGCTCAAACTTGACTAAGCTTTAAGATTTTAAGTATGAGTTAGGTTCAAAATAACATTATATAATAAGCTTGAACTTGACTCGATTAAACTTATTTAGCTTGATTAATTAAAAAATTATTTCTTATTTTAATATAAATAAATTTACCACACACACTCAATTTGAATTCGGTTAACATTTATACTCAATTCGAACTTGAAGAGCTTGATTAGGATTGTAAATTAATGGAGCTAAATATATGAAGCTCAACCTTGACTTGATTAACTATTTGAGTAGTTCGAGATTGAACTCGAGCTCGACTCAATTATTCTTAAATCGAACTCAAATGATTGATGTTTTCAATTATGTAATGCTTACTTTTGTGGAGTAACCATTTGACCATCATTAATAGTCTCTTTCAATCTATCCCGTCATTACTTATATGAAATATGACAATCTTTTCCTTTGAATCAATACTTTCCACTCTCATCAAACCTCTTCTAAATCGTTCAAAACAAAGGACTTACCATGAGTCTTGTAACGTGTGAAGTTAAAAGAATTAATGAGATTTCTCGGCCACCTAGCTTAAAAGCTCCTGTGAAGTGTTGACTTAACATTTACTACTTTGTTCTTATAAACCACAACTAGCTATCTTCTATAATCTAGCTATGTGGAACTTTTAACTATCATGGGCATAGCTATATCGAACCATATCTTTCATTCCCAAGTTAAGTTTGTGAAGACTTTTGATAATCTAACCATTCATATGGTTACAAAAGTTAATTAAAAAAAAAAGGAATTTTAACAATTATACAATGAATTGGATGGTCTCGGTATTGGATATGATTAAAATCCCACACAAATTATGGGAAAGATTTAGTATTGGTTTATAATGTCAAGGGAGTGAATATTAAGTCAATAATGATCATGAACTTTAAGATCATGTTTGAAAATTCTATTAGCTAGCAATTGACTTAACTACTAAAGAATAATTTTATCATTTTATTCATAAGGTTCTTTAGATGTCTTTATTCACTTCTTTTTATATATTTTGTGAGTCTTATCTGCTTTCACACAATATCCTTAGTTTTTCATAATAATAACAAAATACTTTGAAGAAACTCATTTTTTTTAATCTTGTGCATAGAACCCCAAAAAGTTTAAAAAAAAAAATCTTCATATCTATAAAAACTACAAAAAAAGTAAGGTCTTTTACCTAAGAACACATGTAAAGAACCTCGAACGTACATCCTCTTATAGTAGAAACCCTAATTTCATTATATAGTTTATATTAGTATTATTTTGTTGTTGATTCATATTTTCCATTGAAACATTTACAATTGTTTTATAAGGTTGTGTAGCTACAATATTGAAATATTAGCACATGTGCAAATTATAAATAAAAAGTTAACAATATTCATAGGTCTGAGTGGTGCATCACGGTATTAGCTGATTCCATTATCGAATCCTCTCACTTCTATATTTGAGAGAGTTCCATCTCTGTAGAGTATGATTTCCTATGTCACCTGCTTTATTTGGATCCACCCATCTATTATCTAAGTTGTTGCTGGTTCTGCATTCGACACGTACATGATAGATAGTGTATATATATCATAGTATGTTCGATTCAATATTTTTGTATTATTAGCCTTTTGAATAAATGCCCATGCGTATACTGCGATTTGGGATCATGAAACGCCCATGTCCGGCTACCTATATGTAATGAATAATAACATAAGAACATCCTCTCTAGAAATAACAAATTTCCTTGGACCACATATTATGTCACATCACATATATATGTCTTAAAAGATCACACATAATGTCACACCTTGGCGGTGTTTCTTTTTTCAAAATGATAATGTAGTTTTTTGAAGTAGATCGGTGTATTTGTCTTTCATACAACTTGCCTTATATGGGGCATTTTATTATGTTTTAAGTCATGTTCCGAAGCCTCATGGCCGTGCAATTTATCATGTATAATTACTATTTACAGGCAAGGTGACTTTAAGTTTTTGTGGCATTGTCAGACTAATTTTATAATCAATCGAGTAACCAAAATCAACCGACGGTAAGACACACTTGATGTACAATGTCACTCACACTAACTTAATTCATAAAGCATACTGCACAAATTAACCCTACAGTAACTTTCATGTTGCGGCTAATATTCCAAATCTCTCTTGTTGATTTAAAGCTTTGAGATTATCAGGTTTTTATTTATATTTATTTATTTTTATCAAGTTTGTATGATTTGTATACATATTAGGGTCTATTTGTTTGTCTATATGCAGATGTCATATATATGTTTTTAAACAAATTGTTTATTAAGAAATACATATAAATAAAAAATAAATAATTTTACTTCTAAATAGATCAAACATGTTATATATAAATTAGATATAAATAAGATATAAATAAATCAAATATAAATAAACAAACAGAACTTAATCTGTAATCAATTTTTTTACGAAAAATATCTGATCCAAACGAATAACAAACAGAACACACCGAAAAACAACAAACCATATGGCCTTTTAGCTTAAGAAAGTAAGTCATTTCACATTGTGGTTTCTTAACTAGAAGGAGCCGCTAATAATTGAATCTTAGCCCCGCAAGTACATGTATCAGATGAAAAGAATCAATCCTTGGTTTCAATTTGTTTTGACACCTGTCGATTGTTACTGTGTTGGGGTCTTCTTATTTATCTTATCACGTCGCCTCCTGTCATGTCAAGTTGATCATCTTTCTATGTCAAGCTCAGATGAATGAATGAAGTTTCAACACTTACTAGTACTGCTTGTACGTGTGTCATTGCTAAATTGTTTGATTAATCAATTCCGTAACAATAAAATAAAACCAAGACAAAATGATCGGATAATGAATAAAAAATAAAATAAAATAACATGAGGAAGTTACTGAACATGTAATTATATAAATGAACAAAGAATAATTGATCAAGTAAAATAAGGTATAGAGATGAGTGAATATATGTTTCTTTAAATATCCAATGATAACAACAATAACAAGCGTTAATAATTATAATAACAATAATAAAAGAGAATAAAATAAAGTAAAAAAAAAAAGAAATAAATAAAGTACCTTACATGCTACACTTTAAATATAAGTGTTATGTAACGGCAACAAATAAATAAAGAGCATAACATGAATAAATAAACAAGTATTTGACTTTCCCTTCCCGCTAGTGATAGCAGAAGCATGGTGCAAAGAAAAATTGGTTGCTTTTAAACAAAGCAGTCTCAAATGAAATGTTTTAATACCGTATATGATATGAATGAGATTGCCTTAAGTCAATAATAGTTGGAGTTGCTAGAGAATAAGTAGAACAAGTTTTATCCTTAGGCATATTAATCTAAGGAGAAAATCAAGATTAGTTTTTGGGAGATTCAAAGATCATTGATAAGTGTGTAAAGAATAAGTAGTAAGAAATTTGAGAGGTTTAAGTAATGCATAAAAGAGGATTGAGGGAAAAAATGCCAATTTTTTTTTAAAAAAATTACACAAACGTCGCTATATGAGAAAAAAAATCCTAGAAATATGAATGTTAAATTCGTCTCTTGAAGAGACGAGAATGTTAGTGATCAACATTGTCTCTTGGAAAGACAAGATCGTTAATTATGACCTCATATCTTTAAAAGATAAGATTAACTTGCCTAATTGTGGGATTATTTTCATCTTATTGGTATTTTTGTAATTTTTTTAAATATATATATATTAATTTCTTTTTCCCACAAAAAAGATTCATAGAATAAATTCAAGGAAAAGGATAAAAGGAAATTTGGGGAAACTTTTACCGTTTTGTCAAAGGTACCGTTTAGACAATTATCTAACTATTAAAATAAATATAATAATTAATGTATTAATTAATATAATGATGCAATAATAGTTGATTATGAATTTGAACCGTTAAATAGTTGATGGACAAATCTCGTTATAATTCATGATGAAACCATAAAATTATCATATTAATGGATACAAGTTGGATTGAATTGAAAAATATATATTATGATGAGGAGATACTTGTTAAAAACTTGATTGTAATAGAAAAATGAACAAAATAAGCCTACATTACATGGAAGCTTGAGTGGCTAATGATATGTGTGGTTAGAATAGAATAAGACTGGAAAGAAATAACAATTTCTTATTTTATAATTAGAGATATTTTTGAAATAAAACATGTTTTTTGATTAGGAATAGTCATTTTTCCAGTAAAGAGAAGGAATGAAGATTCATTATCTATTATGTATATGGAATAGATATTCTTTTGATAAATATTATTATAAACCAAACAAAGGAATAGATATTCCGTTGTAATAAAGTTGGAATATTGATTTCATTCCATTGAATCAAACATACTGTAAGTGAATTTGATCAGAGTACAAAGGCGATGATTAACGGATGGGAGGAAATGTTGTTATGGTTATGTATTTAGAAGATTGGAGCTACTAAATAAAATATATATAACAAATTATCTTCATTTGAAGATATAAACAAATTTATTAAGAGGATCTAAAGAGTTGGAGAGATCTAAAGGAAAATGCTCATATAAGAAATTCTTATAAGAAGAATGATCTTGACTATAAAGTTATCAAGATTTTTTGCGTGGTTATAAGGCTAATTGATAAAAAGATATGCGAATGATCAGAAGGAAATCTCCATGGTAACTATGTACTTACAAAATAATTATTTAAAATTTGTGGATTACAGGTATGCTTATGGAAGATTAAATATGAACTTAAGAGCGAATAAGTTGGAAACGGAACAAATATCTTACTCTTCAAGCTTCAAACCACAAGTAACTTTTGAAGACAGAAATTTAATTACTTTAATGGAGGATGAGTGAATTGCCCATAAAAGCTTTTAAAAGTAAGGACAATCGAATAATTTTCTTTCCCTTATTTTTTTAAAATAATCTAAACCCCTTTTAATCAACTTTTCCTTGTTTTATTTAAATCAAATCTATTTAACTTGTCCACTTAAAGTGTTTAGAGTGGAGTTGCTTTCGCCCAAAAAAAAAAAAAAAAAAAAAAAAAATCCAACTAGTGTAGTTGCTTACTAAAAATTTCACTTTTCTTTCTCATATTTGATTTTTTACACACCATTCCTACCTGATATAAATTGCTTTGCTAATTTGATGAATTTTTTTTTGTTCATCTCTTAATTGCACCTTTTTTTTTCAATTTGTATCAAAGTTGCCATTGACTGAAATTACGTGATGTTTGATTCACTCGAATGGAATAACAATTTTTTTATTTTATGATTAAGGTTACTTTTAGGGAAAAAATTCATAAGAAAAAACTATTCCTTCAATAAAGGGAATTGATATGTATTCTTTATTTATTCCATCTTATATGAAGGAGACATTCATTACAGTAGGATGTTTTTACAATATAAATAAGAGAATAACTATTCTAAGGTAATAGAAACAGAATATTAATTCATTTTCTGTCAATCAAATGCAACATTAGTGATGTTTAAGGTGGAGTGACATATTTGCATCAAATTAAATAAAAAAAATTACTAGAGGAAACCTTGCAGTCCATCTAGAGACTATGGAAATTAGTAACAATTACAAATATTGTGAAAATTGCCTAGCATAAAAAGTCTTATAGTATATTGGAAAAGTCAATCCGCTATAAACTATAATAACCCGTTCACTTTGCTGAATGAATAACACTAATGAAATTTCTACCACTAAGGAATAGAATAGAGTTATAATAAGATTTTTCTTTATTGATTTTGTATTTAAATTTAGGTATTTTTGAAAAAAACAATTTCAGCATTGAATTGTCATTCATTGGTTTGAAGAATTAATGATTATTCAATATTTTTTTTAATATGAATCACTATCTCGATTAAGTGAATTTCATAATAACCATTCATAAGGAGTGAGGCTATAATGAAATTATAATTATAGCAAAATGAACGGGTAAGTAAATAAAAGAAATGCTTTCAATACAGGGAAAGGGATTTGCTAATTTCCAAAAGAACCTTTAAAAGCATTAATAAAGCACTTTCAACAATTTACCTTTTTTCGAGCTGCCAGAATTCAACAATTTACTAACTAATCATTCTTGATTCCTTAATATTAGCCATCTGATATTATAAACACTCGTCGAAATTTTACAAGCCGATGAAAAATGATGACTAGAAAAGCTGAACTGGCATATTCAAGAACAATGGGCATCAATGGCTCAACCATACCCACCCAATTGGTCCTTCATTAGCGATCGAGCATGAAAGAATCCCACGGATGCTTCTTAATTAGTGGCATACGGAAGGGAAGGCATATGTGACATCCGCCGCAGAAAGAATGCCAGAACATGGAAGAGTACTAGGAATAATGTTGGCACTGTTCTCTTTTTATGTTCATGTTTGGTGATAATCCTACGTAACATTTTTTATTTTTTCGGGTGATCATAATCCTACGTAACATTGCAAGGTTATTTCAACAATAAAGTTGTTCTTCGATCCTTCCAATTGCACCGGATTCCATTACTTACAAAAAGAAGGAAAAGTTGTAAACTGTACGACCGTCCGTTTTGCTTTATATATCAATGGTTTCATATGGAGATATCTGTATTAATTTGTTCCCATTAAACTAAAATTTTTAACCCCAAGAGTTCTTATATATAGACTTTTATATAAATATATATATAATATTTCTTAATGGTTCAGAAAGTATTTGATAGAGAATCATTGTAAAGTGAGCAGATAATTCAATTTGAATTATAAATAAGATCGAGACAGATATATGTAAAAACAAAACCATAGAAAAGTTGATCAAAAGAGAAATTAAAAGAGAACAAATACTTTTCAAATTAGGCTGGTTGCTTTAAATTGGTCTAATTCGTAGAAGTTTGCAGATGGAATCGAATCACTTTTCACTCATCTCTAGAATAAGTGGACTTATATAAAGAAATTGGAATCTATTTGAAAATTCATGAAGTTGCATTTGAAAAACTCACACCCCATCATCCATATTGATCTTACCTACTTTTGATTTACCATATCTACTATGCTTTTACTCTCTTCTATGAATAAATTCATCAAAATATTCATAATTTCATTGGAAAGGAGAATCACTACTAGAAAACTAGCTTTTATAGACAAAAAATTTACAACGAAAAATTTCTGTCTCTAAAAAAAATGAATTAGAGATAGATTTACTACGGATTTGCGATGACATAAATTATAAATAATCCCCTAATTTTTATAAGCTTTTGCGACGAAATTTGCGATGGATTACATAACGATTTGCGACGAAAATTTTTCTATTGCAAATTTGTCTCTGATTTTAGAGGGAAATAAATTATTTTAGCGCCAATTTCTATTTTTTAAAATTCTATTGCAAATCTGTCTCTAAACTAAATTATTTTATATATATATATGCATATATAAATAATTATGTTTAAAATTTATTTTGAATTATACATATCTAATATAATATATATAAATATGCATTATATAATAAGGACATATATTATATTTGTAAATTAATTTTATAATATAATAACTATAATATTTATAAGCATGTATTATTTACAACTAATTATATATATTTTATTTATAATGTATTTGTTATTATATTACATATTTATATATTATAAAGTATAAATAAAAATAGTACTTAAAATATAAATATTATATTTAGATCTTATTATGTATTCTTTTACATAATAACTTATATAAAAAATTTAAATTATACAACTTGATAAAATAGTACATAATAATAATATAATATGTTGTATATGAGTAATATCATAAAATACTACTTAAAAATAAAGTATATTTTAATAATAAAATAATTACTATAAAATGTAAACTTAGTATATTTAAACATATATAAATAATATATTATATTATATTTTAGTAATATATTAATAAAAATATATATATTCATATTATTTATTATATATTTATTATAATTATTCATATGTTATTGAATATAAAGAAATTTATTATATATTTCTTACATAATTTATATTTACATACTATATTTAATTTCAAATATAATAACATATTAGGGGAAAAATAATATACTATGTAAAAATATAGTATATTTAAATAATAAAAAATGTAATATAAAATATTTACTTAAATATTTTTAAATTGATATTATATAATATTTCATTAATATATTAATGTAAAATATATTTTTACATTGTTTATACTATATTATAATTTATTAAGTGTAATAAAAATGATATAAAAAATGAGCATATTACTTAAAATATATAATTTATTAAGTTAATATAAAATATTAAATAAGTGATGTAAAAAGTATAATTATTATACATATCATTAAATATATATATATATATATATAAATTTATAGGTATAACATTATTTATATTTAAGTAATATATAATATTTTTTTAATAATAATTTCATATTTGGAAAAAAATTATAATATACTACAAAAAATATAATTTAAAATAATTATTATAAAATGTAGACGTAGTATATATTAATATTATATATTATTTTAATAAAATATTATTGAAAAATTCTTAGTAAATAGGCAAAGTGAAATTATAAAGTAAAAATAAATTATAAAAGATATGTAAAATGTTTTATAGTTATAATATTGTAGATTGTGATATTTGTTAAATAAACAGTAGTGGAACTTTACTCATGAAGATACAGATTGGATTATTGGTTTAGTGCTTGTAAAAACTTTAATGTTAAGTGTGCTTGGTATGTAGCGTTCTATGATGGGTGATCTCTTGGGAAGGATAATAGGAGGCAAATGTGTATTTTTTTTTTTTTTAATAATCTATCTTAGAATCAGATACAGATTTGCGATGGAATAATTTTATTTAATATTTACTAATTGGATATTTAAGAATAACTAATTATAAAACAGTGACAAATTTGCGAAGGAAATTTTGTAGCAAATTTGCAACAGAAAAGTAAATTTGTCTCTAAAGGAATCAGCGACGATGATTTTTGAGACAGAAATTTGCGATAGAAAATCTGTCTCTGAAAGTCTTTAGAGACGGATATTTCATTTTAAGAGACAGAATTTTTTGTCTCTAAAGCCAAATTTTTTGTGGTGAATATTGGAATAATTGATTTGATAAAGGGTTAATTTAAAACATGACCCGTGTTTTAGTACTTTTACAAACAAGTTCTTTGAGTTTAATTTTTTCACAAATACATAGCTTATGTTTTGATATTTTGCAAATCAAGTGATCGGAATTTTATTTTTGACAAATACATTATATGAGTTTTGTGCTTTTGCAAATAAGTTACCTGAGTTTTAACTTTGGACATTTATATAACCTTTATTTTGTCATTTTGTGTTAATAATAGATTAATAACACAAGGCTTTTTTTTTTTTTTTTTCTCATTGGTTGATTGAATTCATTTATTATTATTATGTACAAATGAGAAAAGGCCACATACCCATAATTTATTATTAACATAAAGTAATGAAATATAGGTAAAACTCTTGTAATACAGGTTATATATTTTTTTAAAATAAAAACTCAGATTACTTATTTGTAAAAATACTGAAACACACATCATGTTTTTGTAATTAACTCTTTGACAAAATACTTGAATTGCAATGTGTGTCACCTAATTTGTCACGATTTTTCCAAAAATGTTCTCTTCCTTCACTTCTTTTTTAATCAAAATCAATTTGGTCACTCGCAAGGCCAAATATACTAGTTGCGTAAGTAGTATTGGATGAGAAACCATGATCGTATTTTGTGCTCGAGAAAAATCAATCTAAGTACTAAATTAAGCTGATTTTTATGATTTTTAGATTTTAATCTACTAAAACTTCACTACAATTATTATGTTTAGGGTAATTGTAAATTTTGTGTAGTCGACCACTCGGATTACACTTGTGGTCGGCCCTATCCTGAAGTTTAAACGCTCGGTCTAAGCGGCATATCAGAGCTCCTCGATTGTTTGCTATCTGCTGCTGTTCAATTTTTTTTCTACTCAAATTGGAGCTCACTATGATCGGTGGAAGTTGTGATAGATTGATTCTAAATAGCTCCGTTTGGAAATTTATCTCCGTTGCAACGGATCAATTAGAAAGCTCAAATTTATCGTCTTAGGCTCGGTTGCAGCTGTCTTCTACTCACATTTATTCTGCTAAGCCTAGGACCTCAAATTACAAATTTCAATTTGTAGCTCAAATGTCCACTGATTGTTCTATGAAACATGGATTTTTGTGATTTTCAGATTCTACGATCCCATGTTTATTCTAAAGAAACCGGATCCACATGATCAATAAATTGCTTAGATTTATTATATCTGTAGTTGACCTCTTTATATTCCTTTTCCATTAATTTTTTATAATCCATGTAATGATAGCATTATTGGTGGACCATAGAAGTTATTTAACCATCAATAATGCGCTTAATAAATTCTTTCTCCCTCCGTTTTCCCATTACCTTTTCCTTCATTCCAAATAAGTGCAAATGTCAATGTAAAGTCTCCTCTCTTTATTTTTTTTCTTGAAGCAAAATATTATATTTGACTTTGTTAGTCCCTCCTTGATCTATTTTTCTATTTCTCAACACATGCATTACATGTGCATGTTACTAGACAATACATACATGACAATTGCTAATGACATGTTTTATGTACTTTAATATAAACAATTATGATGTACAGTACTGTCTTCTTTCTTTTTAAAATTTTCGCATATTTCCCGACATTTTATACATGTTTTCTTTCTTTATTCATCAATCATGTACCTACTTAACTTGATTTATTATGTCATTGTAAAAATTTGTATGCTACTCTATTTGACTTTTGCACATGTGTGTGCAATTATTGGTGTATATATGTAAATATATAATCAAATATTAACAACTCCTATGTTAGGCACAAAATAAAATATCACAACAGGATTTTTATACTTATTGTTATGATATCTTCCATAACCCAATTGATATAAAATAAAACATGAGCAAGTCCAGTTCTAGGCCCGATAGGAATTGTAAGCTCACAAGATTAAAATCCAAATCCCAATTCCTCAAACGACAATGTTCCTAACACTAAACATATACTATGAAAGAAATATAAAATAGCAATACAATAATTCCAGTCTTGTCGACTACACTTCTCGAAGGTGCCCTTTGCCCTCTCTTTCTTGTTATTATTTTTTATGTAGTCTACGCAACTAGATCTATATATAGTGATATTCCTTGAATATAAGGTAGTGGAATTTTAATCACCAAGACGCCTTTTGATGTAATGATTTGAAGTTTATGAGAATTCCAAAGTTAAGCATTCTCATTGAGGAGCACTCCCGAAATAGGTAACATCATGCAAAGCAACTAATACCATGAACAAAACTGTGACACATTTCACCAAGCATAGAATTACCTTGGTAGGCACAATTCCAAGTCGTTATAATTGATATAAAACAAAACATGAGCAAGTCCAATTGTAATATGAAATAAAGCATATCATAAAGAAGGGAAAAAGAGTGTGATTTCACCAATGAAAAATATTGGTAATTTTGTCACTTCAAATTAAGTATTTATATCGATGATAATCAATCCTCCCACCTAAACTGCTGTCGTTCATATTCTACAGCAGCTTTTTAAAGCTCCAAACCCTAGAATTCCCTTCTTAATAGTATCGCCATTGAAGGAACAATAAGAGGCAAAGAGATGAGGTAAGTCATTCCCTTTTTCTATCCTTTGACAATCCCAAGAGAAATTCTTTTCTAACTTGCGCTTCTAGTGTAAAGGTGTTTGTATTTAAGAGAAAGTTATTGATTTTATGGTTGTAGATTTGCGAAGGAGGAAAAGAATCAATTAATCGTAGGTATATTGATTAGAAAATTAATTATATGTTGTTATTTATGATTTTGGAGTTTTATCTGTTCAAGAATCAAGGAAAACATGTTTTAGGAGCTTTTCTTGTATTTTGAAGTAAAAGGAGTATGAATAACGGTCACGGCCGTGATGTAGGTCGTGATCTCCTTTGAATAGTGAAAATTTGAACATCATGGGCCTATTATGGCCATGACAAAGGCCGTGAAAGCCATGGTGTCATCAATGTAGCCGTCACTCCCACACCCCCACCCAATCATGGGTATGATGGTCATCACTCCTCTTGTCATGAGAGTAACATAGGGGTAACAACATGTTTTTATTCTCTCGAGAGTATCACGCCCCCCATCATGAGTACAAGCAACAAGGTGATATTGTAACCTTGTTTTTACTTTTTTAATGATCTTCCTAAACATCTAAACCCTTGGCTTAAGATCAAGTACACCAAAACACAATTAGGATTGTATATCCAGACCTAAAATTGTAGTAGTCCTTAATAACTCAGGAAGTTTGATAACCTTAGGTGTATGTTTTCCTTCTTGACTCAAGTAATGAATCAGTATTGTTATATATTGTATTCAAGTGATTTATTAGATTTGAGTTTACCATTCCAAACGCTGAACCACATATGTCCTTAACTTGATTGTTGATTATGCGTTCTAGGTTTAGTATCTGAAATGGATTAATGTATTATTGGACACTAATAAATGTTTTGTGTTTGGCTGAGCTTAGTGGATCGAGAGTGTCGATGATATTGGAGTGGCACCTTGATGATCCTTATGTGATGTTGTCCCAAGTGGAGTCACACATGGAAAGAATTCTAATAGACTAAGTGAAAACAGTTGTGGTTCTTAGGATATTGAGGAGTACCTAGGACCAAATATGTATATATATTTAATATGCAATTGTTGAGAAGTCATGAGTTACTCCAGGTTCAGGGTTAAGCGCGAATAACCTTAGGCTATACCGATTGATGACTTAAAGTTTCAAATAAAGAAAACATGGTTGTTGCATTAAATGCCATGTTGCCTATGAAAGTATGTGAAGGTTGTTTATGTGTGTGCGCTTGCGATTTTGATGTATTGAACTCTAGCTCAATCATTTATAATCTTTTTTAGGAACAAGTGAACAGCCTTTAGTGTACAACTTGTCGGGACACAACATATTTATGGATTATGAGAAGGACAATAGTGGACCAGGTTATCTTGTAAAGTTATGATCAATTGGAATTTATTTGAAGTTGTTGATTTTTCATTAAGAAATGAAGTTTAGTGTTTTGGATATTTTTTAATAGACTAATTGATTCTCTTTTATGTTAGGTATGAAATGGCTATGGTTTATTCTGAAGTTTTATTTTTGAGATGATTAAAATTTGATGAAACTATATTAATTGTGAATATGGAGTTAATGAATACTATTTAAGGATGTTAGTTGGTTTTCCGAGCCTCTGATAATGCACCAAGTTTCATGCATTACACCAATTATAGGCCTAATATGAATTATAAGCCCACAAATTAAAATCTCAATCTCAATTCCTCAAACGACAATTTACCAACACTAAACATAAACTACAAAAGAAATATAAAATAGCAACACAGAAATTCTAATCTTGCCAGCTACACCTCTCGAAGATACCCTTTTCTCTCTCTTTCTTACTTTTGTTCTTTATCTCCACAAAGATTTAAGGCTTAATGTTAAACTCATGATTTCTTGTAAAGAATTAAGTGAAAATGGTACTTATGCAATCTATGCAACTACATCAATGTATTAATAGTAATTTTGTCTATAATAGTATCATATTTTAATCTAACGTTTGTGTTTATGTGAGAGGTACAAATGCATGATGGCCAAGATTGCTTATCGACATTTGAGCTCTTGTTTCAATATCAACTTACTTTCTTATTTCCCTCTTTTGAGTATTTATAGAATCCCAAGTCTTGGTTTTATTAAATCTATTAGATCTGTTAGCATTTAATAGATATTTGTTATTGTAACCATAAGCAAACATATTTGATTCTTTCCTCAGTATGCATAATTCTTAGGTGTTAATGCACCCCATAATCAAATAAGTGTTTTCAATTTTGATGTTGTTTGGATTGTCTTAGCTATTGTTTATTGTTTGGATTAATATTTATATCATTTTTCCCCTTTAATGAAAAGATTTTTTTTTTCCTCAAGGTGAAAGTTAAGACAATTCTTCTTTAAAAAATCTAAATCTATCCATGTAACATCCTCTAGAAGGAAGAATTCCCATTTAACTAGAATTTGATTTACCACCATAACCTATCTTTTGATTTAATCTAATAGTTGTAACAAAAGGATAATTGTCAACAGATTTAGTAGGCAAAGGTACTTTTTCCGGTATATATCCCATAACTTTCTTAAGGACTGAAATGTGAAAAACAACCATTAAGCAACTCCAATTTATAAGCTATCACATTTTACTAATCTATGACCTTAAATTATAGTATCTCCTTAAGACCTTAGTTGATGCTCTAGTTGTCTACCCATAAGGTTGAAGTTTAACAAACACATAGTCACCAATTGTAGAAGACCTTTCAATCCTGTGCTAACTTGCAAAATTCTTCATAAGAAGTAGAGATTGAGATAAATTATATTTCAAATCCTTCACAATACTATCTCTAGTTTGCAACTTCTCATCCATAACCTTTAGCATACTAGCTCTTGTACATAATTAGAAATCTTCAATGATTTACTACTATATATAGCTTCAATTGGGAACATTTGAACACTAGTGTAAAAACTAATGTTGAAACAAAATTCAACCTAAGGTAAATATTTTGGCCATTGCTTAGACAATCCATTACATATGATAAATGATATTATTTCAAACATCTATTGACCTATCATATTATAATTTGTTTAAGGATGATATGTGAAACACATTTTTCATTAGGTCCCACTCAAATGGAATGATTCTCTCTAGAAATGGCTGACAAAAATGAGATCCAAGATGGTTTAAGCATAAAACCTTAAATGAAGAACTAACCCTACAATATAAATAGGTATTTATATGGGAAAAATATCAAATTCGTTACTTTAACTTTGTATAAAATTCAATTTGTCGCATGAAGTTTGAAGTGTCAATTCAATGTTTGATCAAACTTTACGTGACTATTTTTATCACATCATTAACACCGTTTAATCTATTTTATGATGTAGAAGATGCAACTCATTAATGCTATATGATATTAAAAGGAGTAGTAAAAACTCAATGATATACTACCTTTTCAAAGTTAACAAATAGAGTAAATGGTATTAAAGAGTTATAAAAAATAGCTAAAAAAAGTTTAATTGCACATTAAATTGATCACTTCAAAATTTTGGTATCGAATTGAATTTTAATGTAAAGTTTGAATACTAAATTTAGCATTTACCCTTCTATTACAAGATAAAATGAATGAGAGATTGCTAATTTCCATGCTCTATCTCATTCTCTCTTCCTAGCAATATTATTACATTTCCAATTTATCAATGTTTTCATAAAAACAAATATTCAACAGGCAATACATGCCACATGTATGGACATGTGACGCATCATTGCCATTATAACTGATATGAACCAAGCCAATCGATCGATGTAACCCGATACTAATATGTTTGATTTCAATTCCTTAGATCGTTCGTGTTTGTATGAAAACTGTGACCCGTTGTCTATAGACAAGAATCTTGGTATCAAGTGAAGATGCCACAATTGAATATGGAGAGTTCGATTGATAAGTCGAAAATCATTGAACGCCACTGATTAGATCTGATAAGTTCAGAAAAAGTTCACTCAAGAACCTAAGAGAAATACTCTCAATTTTCATTCATAATAATCTGGTTTGTTCATACAACCAAAGGAAATATATAACAAAGCAAAGGCAAATCACAAGACATAAACAAGAAATTAAATCGTCAACTAATAAAAGCTTGCGGCCCTAAAAACAAAGCTAGCAGCCTTTAATTTGCAAATAAAAATCCGAGAGCAACTTCCTAGCCGGTAGCTTAAGCAGCATAGCTTCAAGGCGACGACGTTGCACCGGTATTCCACATAGGTTGGCTATAGAGAACGTTTTCAAAGTCGGCTTGCTTTTTAAGGGCCAGCCCTATAATGAAAGTTGGCAACTTTCCTTACCAGCTTTGATCCAACTCGTTTCAAACTTGTTCTGATCCATTCCCAAGCTTGCCTTAATAATGTTGATTAGCTTGGATTCATTTTGGATGATTTGAAAGTGTGTCTCCTTCTCTTGAATCTTCTGAATCAACCCGTTGATCGCTTCCTTGAATCTTTTAGCTCGGGTCCTTGAAGCCGATCCAAATGGCATCACAATTGGATCTACTCTTGGTCTACTTACCAGGACTCCATCAATAACTTTGCCACGTATAATAATGGAAATGGTCAAATCGTAATGTGCACATAATCTATGTGGCAATAAGATCAAGCATGAATTCAACACCTAATCTAGGTAGTAATATTATCTAATGAGTAATTGGCATGTCATGAATTAGTACTTTCAAATATCATACAAAAAAGAACCGATTTAATGAGTATTACATGTCACATGTTATATATATGATATGTGGATAGCAATGAAATTTTGACATATATATATGTGCAAATACATATCTAAAAACTCAAAATTCAAGTTTTCAATAAATAACAAATCATAACCTTAAGTTCATACTTATAACTAAATTAAACAATTCATATTATTGTATTCTACAAAACAAATTTTTATAAAATTTAGATAATGTTGACTTAAACATTTGATTAGTGACCGAATACTTTGAAGGTAACTAAGATGGTTCAATTCACCTATTAAACCCATCACTTTGGATTTGATATTTTATAATAGAAATGAAAAAACATGAAGAGAAATTGGTGTTCTTGTGTATTGTTGACAGTAGAACATGAGCCATGACTCACTTAATCCCCTTGAGCCTTAAGGCCCAAGAGATCATCGGTCTTGCCGGCTCCTGAGAGAGGCTGACCTTAGGTGACACCTTAATTATGGACCTCAATAAAGGAACCTGAGATGATGTCAAAGCCACTTACTGAAGATGATAGAGGACGGCCTCTCATTGAGCTCCTTATCAAGCTACACAATAAAACCGAGCTCGATGATGAGCAATCTCCTAATGCAACGACTATGAGGAAACTCGAGTCCTACCTCGAGACTAGGAGGACATAATCAGCTCAGCTACACTCCATGCGAGCACAACTCTTTAACTTGGGCATATCCATCATCTTCGGTGTCAGGTCAGCTACCAGATAGGGGTTTACCCTAGTAGAGATGATTTGGTGAACCCATTCTGGAACGACCACGAATACTATAAATAACCCTCCTTTATAAGGGAAAAAAGACCAAGTTTTTATCTCTAAGACAAGTAATTATCTCATTAAGAAGGAATGACCCACAGACTAACTCAAGCATTGGAGTGGCTGTGTCGAGCACCCCCCGATGTACCTCTAACCGTTTATTCTATGTTTACAGGAGCCTATATCTCACGGGTAGACGATCGTCCCAACCTACTATAAGGATACCACACTACTAAGAGGACCTCAACAGAAGAAACACTCTTCCAAATGGCTTTTGGATATGAAGCAATGTTACCATTTGAACTTGAACTACCAAATATCCAATTCCAGTCTTATGAAGAACTTGTCAGTGAGGTAGGCCTCAGACCAGAGATAGATGCCATAGAAGAGACTCGAATATAAGAAGTAAGAGGGTGGTAGCTTACAAACAGAGGGAGGCCAGATACTGTAACAAAAAAGTTAAGCATAAGGTCTTCCCCTTGGTAACCTTGTCTACAGAAAGTTAAAGGCAATAGGATCAGAGAAAGCCCTTCGAAAGCTCGCTTCAAATCAGAAAGACCTTGTTAGAGTAAAAGAGACCCTAAGGAATGGAGCATACAAGCTCGAAACCTTATACGGTGATCTTACTCCTAAGACCTGGAGTGCTAACAACTTAAGGAAGTTCTTCGAATAGATATGACTTACCTTCACAATGCACATGTAAAGTTTAAGATATGACTTTGTAAAGTTGAAAAAAAAATTATTAATGAAATAAATCCATGCTAATGAGCTTCCTCTTAACTCCCCTTTTTAACAAAAATATGAGACAAGTCTAGCAAGGGCCTTGGAAGTTCAAAGAGCCTAGCCCCCTTGTGTTAGCAGAGCCCGAGTAACTCCCTTTCGAGAGCTCAGGTAACTTAAGAGCTTGGGGAACTAATTACTAAGGTTAATTCCCTCTTAAGGGTAACTTCTCTCAATAACTTAGGTAACTTCCTCTTGAGTGTAACTCTCCTCAACATCTCAAGTAACTCCCTTAAGAGCTTAGGTAATTCTCTCTTAAGAGTAGCTTCATCCAAGAGCTCGTGTCATTCCTTCTTAAGGATAGTTCACAGCAAAGGATCAAAGCCGTTTCAGGACAGAGCTTGTACATGTTATCCAAGAATTACTAATCAACATGCCACCTAAAATATCAGTTATGAGATAGAATTATCCAAGAATAAGTCTAGAGCAAGTGCAAAAAACCAAGTTCATCGATTTGAGGTAAATTATTACAATAGTTTTGGATGGCATCCCAGCTTAAAAAAACAAAGTGAGATTTTTACAAGTATAGAAACCTTCAAAGACACTTCAAGCTTCAAGCTAAGGAACACCCAAAGGGATTTGATCATCAAATTGGAAGGGTTGAATCTCTATCCTATCAACCAAACTCGAAAATATGGGTTCGGTCTAAGCACAACCTCATTGCGCTAACTTCCCATGAACGAGCCCGTCTAATCTCTGAGCTCCACTATTAACTAAATTCAACTACAAGAAGTTGACTAAGGGCGACAAGGAATCCCAGCTCAAGAAGCAACTGGTCCAAATACCTAGCCTTTTCCTAATCAGCTCGCTTAAAGAGACGAGGGAGACATTAGTTCCTTCGTAACAAGCTTGGCCATGAGTAAGCCATCAAGAGACTAGGCTCAAGGAGGAGAACAAACTCCTATATACACTGCCAACCCCACTTATCATGGAAATGGCCAAAAGAAAGCAACGACCTTGACCTTGAACAATACACCAAAGAGCCAGATCATCAATGGAGGAACCCCTACTCTCCTAGAACACATCACACTTGTCACTACAGCTATGAGAGCTTGACCTAGGAACCATAGAAGAGAAACAAAGCCCCAGATCAAGTGGCCGAGGCAGACATAGGAATTAAACTTTCGACAACACACCCAATCCATTAACTGATCTCAGTGATGGACCTACATAAACAGAGACCGTAGAGCTTTTGACCCTTTTAAACAAAGATAATAGAGCATCAAAGACTTCTTTTTACAGTCCTAGGCCTCTAAAGGCTCAACCTCTCAATCCAAAGAAAATAACAAAAAATTACCACATTATTTAATCTACGAGGATAGAAGAGAGGTTCTTGCAAAACTTAAAGTATGAAGTAAAAGACCAAATTCAAGTTGTGAGGAAGTATCTAATCCTACATCACCATTTATAGGCTGGAATAAGTCACACCAGGATCGGCATTTATTGCAACCAAATCTCAAGAACCTTGAGTATAACCTACCTCAGCCTTTGATCAGACCCAAAAACATACAGGCTTTGAAAAATAAAGACCTCTAGTATACACAGGTTTGACCACAAGACAAAGTTACAACCTATGACTAGTTTGCGCCTACCTACCACTGCACAACAACAGATAAATCGACTGGTGTGGGTATACATACAAGGACATGATACACTAAATTAAATACTATAAGGCAAAGCGACTCCTGCCTAAGGGATCAACAACAATCTCAACCTTGACCTCCAAAAAACTTATTAAGTCTTCAAACACTTAGTAAAATTTCCAACAAAGGCACAAAATCCAACCAAAGGAAAGGAATTAAAGCAACAAACTCAGCTTCCAAAGAAGTATGATATTCATAAAACGACAAAAAGGAATTTTATTAAGCAAGAGAGTCTCACATGCAAAGCCACTAAGGGCTAGACAAATACATCTAAGAGCATGTAGTTTAGCTTGCATTATAAAAACAAAATAAACAAAGCCTAACTAGCGGGACATCGAGCAAAAATCTCATCGCTCATTATAGGCTAAAGAGCCATGGCAGTAGTCTCCACCCGACTATCACTGAAAGCCCTAACAATAACCTCAAGCTGACATTCCAAGCAAAGCCCAAGTCCCAACACTATCTCGGGAACTACCGATTTAATAACCTACTAATTGCCTTTCTATAATACATTTGTGGCAACTCACCACTTTGCTTAGCACATGTATTGTAAGGACCCGGATTGCTACTTAATTAAAACATGCAAATCCAATTCCCCATTCACATATAACGTTCGACATTACATGTAAGGCTGTCTGTAAAGAGAAAGTTTGTAGAATTGCTTGCTGAAACCTGTTATAAAACCATTTGATATCATATCATAAAAGAAATTCATACATCATATTACAAACTTTCCTACCACTTGCATAAAGACAAAAGGAATACTACTTAAATATATACAAACATAAGAGCTTCTAAACTTAAACTTTAGGTCATACTTAAAATAAAATACATATAAGTTATATCAAAATACCTAACAACTGCTACATTATTCCAAACATATTTCTTCTATTCTATTATAGAAGATTTTCCTTCATAGATGTCGAGGTTCCTAATCATCTAAATCATCCAAAAAGTCTTCAAAATCAGTTCCATATCCCACTTGAGTATAAAACTCATCATCGTTGGCACCTGAAATAGAAGATTATGAGCTAAAGGCCCAGTATACAAGTAATAAAAGTAAATATGTAGTGATAAGTACTCTTAGACTAAATGCAATGCACCAACTATCCATTTATTATCTATTAATTAAGTTTATAAATCAACAAAGGAGTATTCAAACTCCGGATACGAGCTACGAGGTATCTAGGGGTCCTGAGTAATGACACAATGCTTAGAGGGTTGATATAGATAGCTTGAATACCTATATCTCCTAAATGATATAACCAATAAAAAGAAAAGTAATTTCATCTAGAGTTAATAGCCGTTATTCAACTTTACTTAACTTAATCCATAATATCACTTAGTTCAACCGGTCACATAAACATGAACTGAATCATATTATTTCTTCTTAAGAATAAGCAAATGTTACACTGATATTATTCTCCCTATCAATTACCTACCGAGCCACTTATAAAAGTCATGATACCATGACAGGGTCGCTAAAGCGCCTAAACTATCGTGTCCACTCGGATAAGGTTGCCACTCCTTGGACCAGATTCAACGGTTTAAAGCACAATCGATGGAAACATTTATTAATCCATTTCAATTAAGATTAATCTAGACATGCCTATCCTAAGCAAACAACAACTATGTTATTGTGTACCTGAAGTATCTCTCAATGGATTAGTTGATGCACTCAACAAAGGATCTGAAGCTGTTGCAAGAAATTCATTTTATATCAATATCACCATTTCTCACTTGATTATTAATAAAAAGTAGTTATTAAGTACTTAACATTCATCAATTTTTAAATAAACTCATATAATACCATAACTTGGCATTTATACATACAATAGGTTCATTAAGACCTTTAATTAATCACAATTATTCGAATCTATATAAAACTCATATAAAGCATAACTTCATATTCCTATATAAAATAGATTCATATAAGCTTTTTAATTGATCATAAAACTAAGCAGTAGAAAAGGAACAAATATAAAGAAATAAAATTACAACAAATAAATTTAATAAAGAAAAATATTTTTTATTTTTTTTATATTATTTTTCTTTTCAGAAAGTGATATACCCTTGCATATGGACTATATCCAAGGCTATATCAAATGTAACATCCTTAAATACAGGCTATATCCGGGGCTATATCAACTCAGAGAAAACACATTATAGACTCTAGAAAAATGAAACACCCTTGGATACAGGCTGTATCTAAGGTTGTTTCAACCCAAGGAAAAACACTATATGACTCTAGAAAGTAAAGCACCCTTGGATACGGGCTGTATCCAAGGCTGTTTCAACCTAGGGGAAATGCAGTTCAAAATCAATGGGTGATACACTTTCATATACAGGTCGTATCAAGGGGTGTATGTCCTATACACCCTTCCAAACAAGCCTATATTTGGGTGTATGAAAAATTTTTACTCTCCCCTAAACTCAATTTTTCTCCACTTTTCTCATATCTTATCGTACCCTAAGCTCAGTATAAACATCATTCATCATGTTTCATGCAATTGTCAACACAAAACAAGTACCAAATCCACTTCAACAACTTCAAACAACTTTAAAACATCATTGAACACCAATCGAACTTTTTATCTCCATATCTACCAACTCAAGTATACACAAAACAACTTCAATACTCATCCAACTCTAATACTTCAACTCAAAACACATTAGAGCCTACAATAACCTATTTACTACAACTTTAAGCATCCAAAAGCTTTCTCAACAACTCAACAATAGCTCAACGTAACAAGATTACTTGTAATCTACCATGAACTAAGTTTTGACAACAATTTCTTGGAATAAAGAGGAAATAATCATCATAAAAAGACGTGTAAACTTACCTTAACTTGTAGATGATGAGTAGGAGTGAATTCCTGGTGAATTAATTGAGCAAGGAAACATGATCAAATAGGTTAGGAAAATAGGCTTGAAATTTTCCATGAATTTTGGGTCTATTTTGGGTTTGCTCTTGGTTTGTTTTGGATGTCTATTTTTGTCCAAATAAAATTTAAAATTTATCCCTTATTTGTTGACTTTTAAGGCATATTTGAAAAACAATAGGAGGGGCTTTGGGTTTTAAATTTAGCTTGCTTTTGGACTTTGTTTAGTTAACAAAAAGCTTGGGTTTGGGCTAAGAAAAATCTACTATGTTAAGCTTTAGTTTTAGGCTGAGTTTGATTTTAAAAACTCAAGTTTAACATGAATTGAAACAACAATAAACACTACTATCAATCATACTAACACATTATATTTATTTTTATCATTTATAACTTATCAACTATATTTGCATACATAATAAATGAAACTTTAATAATATTGAACATACACACATATTTACACACAACCATAAAATTCACTACTAATATTAAATTACACTAACTCATTAAATTCTATTCAACTAAATACTTAACAAAATTCATGATTTGATTAAATCAACAAATATATATATATTAAATTTAATTATGCATGCGAGGTAAGCTATTTTAGGTACCTCCCAACTTACCATCACCTCCGTCCTTTTCTTCCTTGTCTTCTTCTTCAGCAGCATTAGTGAGAACCTCGCCAAGGGCGCATAGCCGAGAAACGAAGGTCTAGGTTCGGATACCTATCCAAAAGCTCCTTCCTTATCAGCTTAAATGTATCTAAAATTAGCTTCCTTTAGACCTCTTTCTACTGGTCGCTCTTAAAAATCTCCTTCATGATTTGTCTCTTAGCTACCCCGTTAACAAGTCAACCACTCTCCAAGTCGTCCACACTGGCCTATAATAGCAAGGAAAAATAAAAAAAAATTAACAACAATAATCATCATAAAGAGAGAGAGAGAGAGAGAAGAGAGATGGATGAATGATAATAGTAACATTCCCTACCTCAAACGCTTTACGTTCTGAGAAATCCAACAATCCATAGATGGGAGCTTTCAAAAGAAAGTCCTCAACCTCTTCTTGTCCTCAGGTTGAGCAACCTCTTCAAAAGAGGCCTACCTAACAAGCACATCACTCTACTTCAAAGCCCTACTTTTGACGAAATCAATTGGGCCACTAGCAATACCCTTACTAAGTCGACCACTGACTTCACCTGGTCACTTAAGACACTAGTAATACTCGCAACAACCTCTGTCCCTACAAATGATACAAAATTAGTCGCAAGTGCAATTGGGGAAGGTCAACTCCTACCCTCTAAGTTGGGAGATTGAACGCACGGTGGAGTCTCCACAAGTTGGATGACAAGAGCAGTATTAAGAGCACTACCTATCCTCGCCTAACGCATTCACCTTGACCATCTACACACCAACTCCACAACCTGTGATTTGACCTTAGTTACTCACTTTTTTGCAAGCATCTTCCTCATCACAAGAACTTTTTTCCTTTTCTTTAATGGATCGATGAGAAGGTTGATCACGTCCATCAACTCCATTTCAAGCTCTAAAACAAAAATAACAAGAACCGGTTAGTATAAGAAAGAAAACACCCACCTAGTCAAGCTCAAATGCTTAGAAAATACAAATCTATCACCAAACAACAATGATATACTCCCTTAGGAGCTCGACTCAATAGGTGATGGCAAAGAGGGAGAGACTATGTCCATACTTGAAGGATCAAGCCATACCTCCATTAGCAATTGGATTCTCCCTCAAGAAGTTCTTAACCACGAGCTCAGCATCCAACGGCATCCCATCTCATGACCCCATGAACCCATTAATAGCCTTTTGGGCATTAGCATTGTGAGGCCCCAACCTTGGTGGCATCATGGAATGGATGGGTATACACCATCTTACTAGGAAATTAAGCTAGTGTTGGTAGTCCCCTTCAACTCGAACAATCTATAAACTCTTCTTCCAATACGGGCCTTTGGAACTTATAAGGCCATTAAATAGCGTAAGTGAGCTCTTAGGCTACCTCGTGAGGAACTACCATCTTTCATGGGATTACTTGAAAAAATAATATATCCAGAACAAGAATAGAGTAGACTTCACTTGCAAGCTAAGACACAGGGCCTTGAAGACTACTAGAAGATGCCATGTGTTCAGAAGTAGCTATGCAAGAGAAAGCTAGTCGTGATTGAAAAACCCCTTCTGAAAGGGAGAAAATGACATCCTTAAGTCAAAGCTAAACACCTTAATGTATAAGGAGAACATCCGCCCTCCTAGTAAGCAAGCTCGATTAATCGAGAAGGGAGACCGATCTCCCAATCTATAGGGCAACTTTGCATCTCCTCCCTCTGAAGCTTACCAAGCTCCGCCTCAGTGAGTATGCTACAAATCCCATCGAGGCCATTACCAATGATTGCCTTATCATGCAATGGAGCCACTTAATCCTTCCCCTTGCCATCATCTGGATATCTATCCAGAGGAATCTAATAAGCCGCCTCAGCGAGCTTGACATAAGAGCCAACAAAAGGACCATCCTTCCTCAAGCTCCCTTTATCTCCCTAAACCTTTGAGTCCCGGCCGCTCTCGAAGTTGAAGCCTCATTTGAAGAGATCGCACTGTTGTTGGAGCTCAAACCTTGTGGACTAGTGCTAGTCTCCCCCTCTTGTCTCTCAAACTCGTCAACAACCCTTTGATCCTACTACTCAAATTGTGCGAAAAGGAATGGGAACTACATAAATATGATATTATTGAGGTGATAAGACAGCGAAAAGAACACTAAAAATTTAAAGAAAACTCTTTCAAGAAAATTGAGACTAAGGAACAAATGCTGATGAAAAACCATTGCAGGTCATGCATATTTATAGGAAATACATGCAAATAGGCCTCAAATAACTAAAACCCCTTAATGACTTCATAGTCGTCGATCACAATAGTCAAATGTCAAGAGTCATCATTACAACTACTACAACTCTTCACATCTGAAAAATTGCATGTGCGAGTTGAGTGACCTTGAATTAGTAGGAAAAATGACCATTAGCTTCAAATAGCTCAGCGTGAGTTTACATGAGCTTTAGAACAAAACATTGAAAATAATGAGGATGTAGCTCAAATGAAAAGAGCCTTTAGGACAATCTATTACAAAAAGTCAACCTTATGGAGCAAGTACTCTCCTTGTCTCCCCACAACGAGAGTAAAGGGGGATAAGTGTTAATAGTAGAACATGAGCTACGACCCACTCGTTTCACTTAGGCCTTTAGACCAGAGAAATCACAAGTCTTGCCGACCCAAGAGAGAGGCCAATACCAAGTGACACCTCGTATATCGACCTCAATAAAGGAACCTAAGATGATGTCAAAGTTGCGTACTGAAGAAGATAGAAGATGGCCTCTCATCGAGCTTACTGTCAAGCTACTGCGACTAAACCAAGCTTGATGACAAGCAATCTCCAAACACAACAACTATGAGGACACTCAAGTCTTACCACAGGACAAAGGGGACATTATTAGCTTGTTCACACTCCGTGCAAGCACAACTCTCTAACCCATGCACACCCATCACCTCTAGTGCCAGGTCAGTTACCAGGTACAGGTTTCCTTTAGTAGAGAAGATTTAGTAGACCCATTCTGGTATGACCCTAAAACTATAAATAAACTTTCCCTTTAAGGGAAAAGGGACTAAGTTTTTATCTCTAAGACAAGAAATTATCTCATTAAGAATGAAGGAACCATAGACTGACTTAAGCATCAGAGTGGTCGCGCCAAGCAACTCTCGGCGCACCTCTGACCGCTTTTTCTATGTTTGCAAGAGTCTATCTCTACTGACGTATTTAATTCATGCAACATATATATTCTAGAATAAAATACGACTTAAGATATGTCGAGCCTGAAATTTTCTTTTTCCTTAATTAGGTCCATATTAAACCAAAGTCTAGCATAATATGAAGCTTGACATAATTAAGCATGGTTTTGTTAAATAGTTTTGAAAAATATTATTATTTTTTTTTTTTTGAAAGAAAATGACTTTTGGAGCCACCACCAACCGAAGTTGGCAAAAATTGGAAGAATTAGGATCACATTAGCAAGCTCACCCAAATTATAGCCATTAATCTATGATTTTCTAAAAAAAAGTTAGAAAAATTAACCAGAGAAAGCTTGAATCTAGGTTATCCTATTACATCTTTTGATTACAACCTATTGGCTTTTAAAGAATTGGTGAGCCTTAAAAAAACATTATTCACAAAAATACAAGATAGATAGTAAAGTGTCAAAATAATTGTAATTATCTAATATTCATGATGGTATTACTAAATCCTTGAATTTAGCAGAAACAATATTGTTAGCAAAAACAAGAAAAATATTACAAAAGTACAAAACATTTACATTGAAATGCAAAGTACAAGGAAAAGAATTTTTCTACATTTTTCATGGTTGCCACATATGTGCCCACGTATCTGCTATTCAGAATCAAACCCTCGTAGTTCGTTTTTACAAAAATTTTAGTGCGTTGGTTATTTTTAGGTCTTGAACTGCTTCATTTTAAATTTCTTAAGTTTTAATATTTTAGTAAAAATGGATTTTCGATGTGAGAGCCTAAGAATTATTAATTTAATTTTTATTTAAGAAAATAAGTTTTTCTAAGTGATAAAATGGACATTACAATTACTCCTTTAAATTTATATTATATTCATGTATATGCTATTAATATATATCTAGTTATGTACATCACTTTTACAAACTTTTTAATTATTTATATATATTTTTTCTTTATTATCAATTTTTTTTAATCAAAACAAACTAAAGGAAATGAAGCTACCTAGACATGAGGAACACAAAGCTTGGGCTTGATCGAATATGGTAATTGGGTTGGTGGAACGGTAGTGGATAGTGGATAGTGGATGGTGTTGCCAATATTGGCAAAGGTGTTGCGGCGACTTTGAATACTCAATCGCAGTCGATAACGATCGAAACAACTTCAAATGGAGAAGGATGCGTCAATTGATAACTTCAAATGAGAGCTTCTAGAGAGAACCATAGATGCTTGGAAGGCTCAAATGCAAATGGATTTTAGGGTCTTCTTCTTACTGGTTCACAACGTCGAAGAATGAATTCCCAGAACTCTTTATATATTGTTCAAGGATCAATACATTTTAGGCAAACTTTTATTCTCCATATAACCAAATCTTCATTTGTGAGAAAGTTTGAATGGATTGATGATGATTTGGTTTGATTTGATCAGAATTTGCACAATTCGACATCAAAATCTTGCTTAAAATGGTAGTATACCATAGATTTCGCATCAAATTGATCAAATTGTGCTCATACACACGTTGATGACATTGATATTTTTTTTTTTTTCATTTTTCAGATTTTGGAGGTTATTTTAATGGCATTTCTTTTAATAGTGGGTAGGTTATTGTAATGACTTTTATAGATTTTTCTTTTTCTTCTTCTGTTATATTATTATAATGATGTAACTAAATTGCATAGGATTCAATATGACAAAATCATGAGTCTAATTTTCTCTAGTTAAGCTCATAATTTTAATGATCCATAAAATAACAATTTTAAATCAAATTAAGATTTGATTTCAAATCGTAATCTTCTAAAACTATGTATTATTTTATGAATAGGAAGTCGAGCTAACTAGACTAGACTCATAAACAATTTTCAATGTTCAATTTATCTAAAATTTAAATGTTTGTAAAATAGTTTATTTGAATTCAATTAAGCTTCCCTTTGGAGCCCCTCTTATTTGAAATTGTTTATTTTATAGAATTAGGAAAGTAGATAACCGCACTATGTTTGAAAATTCTATTTTCATATATTGAGCCTATTTCTTGATTTGTCAAATCACATATGCAATTTAAATTTCTAATCATTCTTCAGATCAGCAAAAAACAATCGTTGACTATCGTGGACTCAAATCCGACCATCAAACTAAATGGGGACAAAAAAAGGGGTGTCTACTGGGTATAACCTATTTATAGTGAAAGAAACAATATCAAATAGGAAATATGTACAAAATAGGAAAAGAATAAAAAGAATAAATTGTAAAGTTGACCTATATAAAACTGCCTAATTTGCATATAATACAACTAAGAATGGGTTAATACTATAACATCCCTCCTTAAACTCAAGAGGATTGTCTAGAAACCATCTAGAGTTTGGATACTAGTTGTTGGAAGCGACCCGATGAATGTGTTTTAGTAAAAATATCAATAAATTGATCACTAGAAGGGATGTATTGAAGTGTCACAATACCTTGTCGAATGTGATGATGAATGAAATGACAATCCATCCCAATATACTTAGTGCATTCATGAAATACGTCTTTGCGAGTAATTTGAATTGCACTCTAGTTGTCACAATAGAGTAATGGAACCAGTAGGAACAACACTCATATCTTCTAATAACCATCTAAGCTAAAGAAGCACATCGGTTGTGTCAGCAACTGCTCTATACTTTGCTACTGTACTAGATCGAGAAAATATTGAATGCTTTTTACTTCACCAAGAGATCGAAGAATCGCCCAAAATGAAGTAAAAACTAGTAGTAGAGTGCCTATCGATAGGATCACCAGCCCAATCTGCATCTGAGTAAGTATGCGGCATAATGAGAGCATGAAAGAGAGTTCCTTTGACATAACAAAGAATGTGAAGTACTACAGCATAATATGAAGATCAAGGAACAGCCATGAACTAACTAACTATGTGAACTGCATAGGCAATGTCAGGCCGAGTAATAGTAAGATAGACTAAACTTCCAACCAACTATCTGTGTCTTTTACTTCAGAAAGTATAGTATCATTAGTAGGTGTAAGATGAACATTCGACTCTAGATGTGTAGATCTCTTTATAGAGAGCAATGTAATGAGCCCTAGGCGGAACTTTAATGCCTCAACAAAGCGAGGGTCGATCACTTTTAGGACCTATGGGAAAGATGGCCTTCAACATGGACTTTTGTGGAGTTAATCTTCTCTCCTAGTTGAGATGCAACACCTCCTAGTTCACCTACACTCCTAGGCTGGTTGATGCACCTACCCACACATCTGGAAGGACCTTATTAGCAAGAACAGAACCAAAACGCCCATGAAAATCAATTTTGATGGTAGTGAAAATTGATTGTAAAGGTTTTAAATTTAATAATGATTTTTCCTTTTATTTTTGTCTTGTGTTTGATGGTTTAAGCTTGTTGGAAGTGTATCTAAGTTTGTTGCTTTGGTACCATGATATTTTATTATAGAAACAGCAAAACATGAAGAAAAATTTTATGTTCTTGTGTATACTTCAAAATAAAATATGGCCTAGGTACAACCTATTTATAGTGAAAGAAACAATCTTAAACAGGAAATATGTATAAAATAGGAAAAGAAAAAATAAATAAATTATAAAGTTGTTCTATATAAAACTACCTAATTTGCAAAGAATACAACTAAGAGTGGGTTAATACTTTAATAGGATCGAGTCATCCTTGACAATGTAATCAAGTGTGAGGTAAGCTTGATGATATAATCAACTTCTTAAAGATGTTATTTCTCTTGGGACTTGGGAGTTACCTAAGTATAATTATAATTATAATTGTTGAATTGATGGAGAAAGCATTCTCCTTCTCATTTTAATGGACGCCAACATGGCTTCTTGATTAGGTTCCTCTTGCTTTGTTTTACTTAGTTTAATGAAATTGTAATATTGGTTAGGATTTAAGGTTTTTGAAAATTCGAGACTTTTTATTAGTATTTTGTATTGGTTTTAAAAATATAAAATAACTAAACTGGGATTGTTTTTAAATAACCGAGTTAAGGGTTTAGCTTAATTTTACTACAATCAAGTTACGTCTAGGGCTTACATATTTTCACATCTATTTATTAGGGTTTCTATCATCGTTATTGATTACGCGATTTTAGTTTTTGGGTTTTCAAAGTATACTTTAAGGTGATCTAAGTATTCAATGACGAAATTGAATGTCAAATTGTTATTTGAGTTGTATAAATTATTTTTAGCCTTATTGGTTATGTTATCATTTTATAGTCAAATTAAGTATGAGCTATTGAGTGTTAAGTTGTCTAAATTTTAAAGTGATTTTTCCAAAAATTCACTCAAACTATATTAATATCAAGATAATTTTGAAATAAATTTAGAGGACATTTTAGGATGTTACACTAACCACCCTTATGTATAATGGTTTGCTTTCCACTAATAGGTGCTATTAACAATTACAAGTATGTGCATCTTTTGAAATTACTTGTTAGGATCATACATGTGGTTATGCTCATTAGGAAAAAAACTCTCTCACTACTTAACTATCTTCTTCATGAATCAATCTCTTGGATTTATAACCACCTTTATGGATAATGGTTGGCCTGCATTGCTTTCCACTAATAAGTGCCACTAATAGTTACAAGTATGTGCATCTTTTGAAATTACTTGTTAAGATCATAGATGTGGTTACACGCATTAGGAAAAAAACTCTCTCAATACTTAACTATCTTCTTCGTGAATCAATCTCTTGGATTTATACGATAAAAACTATGGAGTTCGATCACTAAGAAAAAAAATCTCTCAATACATAAATATCTTCTTCACGAAACAATCTCTTAGATTTATAAAATAAAACTTTATGATTGCTCTTTAAGAAAAAAAACTCTCTCAATACTTTACTATGGGAGCTTCTACAGTTCCGTTGATGGGATCATCCAATCAACCATCTAACCGTTAAAATAAATATGTAGTAATTGGAATATTAACTATTTTAATGATTCGATCATGGTTGGGTATGGTGTGAATGGGACCGGTCCCGTCAAAATTAATGATAGGACCCTAGAATTTTCCATTTACTATCTTCTTCATGAATCAATCTCTTAGATTTATACAATAAAACTATATTCAGGTCTTAATTTCTCTTGGTTTCCATTGAGCTTTCAAGAAGTAGCTGCTGACTAGTTATGACATCCACCTAATTTCTTTTAATTAATACGTAATTTTGTAGCATATTTCTCTCCTCCAAAAAGGAACATTTTTCTCAAGGTTCCAAAGGGAAGAAAATAGTCAATAACTAAATTAAAAAAAAAAAAGACTGCTTAGTTCCATTTGATAACATTAAAAATCTCATCAAATAATAGTAAAAGTGTTGCTGCTACCAGCTTGATCATTCTGAAAGTTGTGTATTTTTTACACATCGAAGATTGCGTGTCATTATTGATGCTGCCTAGGGTGAAAACATGATAAGGGAAGATCGATAGATCTCACGAATTATCTCATGTTTTTTATGATGCATGATATGGGTCAGATTCTGATTGCATTCTAAATTTCTCAATAATGATTGCAATGAGTTATTGATTACAAGTTTTCCTCTAACTTTTCTATGGTATATCTGCTAAAAAAATAAAAATAAAAATAAATATAAAAACAAAACTATTGAATGGCATTGATTATCTCTATTTGAGATTATTAAATAGAATACTGCGTTTTTTATGCTGTGGATGAGAGCATCTAATGATATGAATGGTATTTGTAATTATCTTTTTTAGTCGGCAATGGTCCTATAAAAAGGAAAAAAAATTATTCTTTTTTTTTCATGAATCAATTCCTTAAACTTATACAATATATCAATAATGATCTTAATATCTCATGTACCATTGTGTAGTTGATTCAATTGCTTTCACTTGCTAGTTGCCACCATGAAGAGTAATCACCTTTAGTGCTTATGCGACAAGACAATGTGATAGCCATTTTAATGTGACTTGTAAAATTAAGTGAATTCGCACACCTCATAACCATTCCATAAGCAAACCAGTTGAATGAAATAAGGGAAGAATGAAATTCAAATTCAAAGAAAATGTAATAGGGTTGTAATAGTGATTACAATATTTACTTAGTGTAAAATGTAAAACAAGTAATTATTATAGTAAAAAGTAAAATATCTATAATGCCCTTTATATTTATATAGATAGAAAAATTATTATATAAGTATTATTTTCAAGATATGGGTATTTATGATAATATTGAAAAATAGACATTGAATAGTAATTCATAGGGTGGAGACATGAATTGCCATTCATCATTTTACGTAATAACAATTTATTATGAATCATCATTTCTTTCAAGTGAACATTGTAATATTAGTTTTACGTTGAATGAGGAAGTAATGAATAGCTATTCATGTCCGGATTATAAAAGTTTGAGAGAAAAAAAAAAAAAAGATAAATATAAGGAAGGAAAAGTCAAAACAAATAATAAAGTAAAATAGACAAGACAAGTGGAGGAACTTTTTTTAGGACAAATTTGGGCAAACTTAACGTGCTCACATCCAAATGGTCCAAGGGTTACGTTGGATCTAGTGTTATCTTCTTTTCTAACCGAGCTATATATTTTAGGGGCCTCAATAATTTATAGCCAATGGCAATACCTGACATAAATCTTGAATTGAGATATACAAAGAAACAAAACCACACTTGATCAATCTTGACAACAACTAGCCTTATCTTCCACAAAGACGTCTATATTATGAATAAAAACATGTGCTCATTGATGTACTTCTAACCTTACTTTTATGTAGCATTGTTTTTCTTTCAATTTTATGAACCGTTAATAATCAATAATTAGAAACTCGTATCCAATATATATATATATATATATATAACTTAAATTAAGATACAAAAATAAATTAAACCACATTAATAAAAAAAATTGCACTACAACTTAAATTATTCCCCATACGTGCACCTATAAAATGAAAGGAACTTATGTGATTGGACCTAGACATGAGCTGATCCACTTTTTCTTTTTTTTTTTAGCTGATTTAAATTATCCTCATGTTGTTTAGGCATTTCCTTCAATTAGATAGTTTGGTCATCTTTCTCTCTCTATCTAAAACTGCGACAAAACCCAAGTCACCTATCTACTATTTCTTATTTTAGATTTAAATTATTTTTATCGCTCTCATCAACATCAATCCGTTGATATTATGTTTCCACCTCCACAAGCTCACATCGATAAATCTGGTTAAACTGAAGCTATGGCAATCATGTTGATATTGGTGTGTCAATAATTTTTAGAATAAGTGGGATTTTTTTTCCTTTACCTTTTTGTTGAGATTTTGTTTATTTAAAGTGTTGATTTTCTATTTCCTTTGTACAATTCATATTATATATAAAAGGGATATTTCATCCCTTAATTGTAAAAGAGATGTGCTTATTTTGGATTGGGGCTTTATAATATCCCCAATTCTTATATTATTTTGTTAGGATTTCATATCTTGCGCGTGGAATCTTTGTTATAATGTTGTTAATAAAATAAATTTCTATTTAAAGAAAATAATAAAAAAAAAACTATCCTTCATAAAGGCATCTAACTATATTATGGACTGACTCTGTATTCATACCTCACTTTTATATAAAGTTGCTTTTTTGTCAATTTTGTGGGCCTACAATAATTAACAAATAGAAACACATGCTCCAAAAAGTCTAAAATGAGATGTAGAAAGAAGTGAAGCAACACTTAACAATTCTCCAAACGTGTTCAATTGTTCTACAATAATTCAAATAGACACAATCTATGAGATGTAGATGAAGCAACACTTAACTTCTCCAAACGTAATCTGTATAGGTTTAGATCAATCTCTAAACAATCTGGATGGTCTCAAAATCCTCCCTAGGAAAAAGTTATTTATCTACATCATGGCTTCAGAATGCCTCCATCAATGAGATGAGCATTAAAGCTAGTTTGTTAGAACTAACAAAACCTAGGGACTTATTTATGTTTATGAGTAGACCTCTTAACAAGTTAAAAGTAGACTTTTCTAGATATTATTATATTATATAAATATATAAATATCTTACATACATCATCATATTATATGTCATCAAATCTCTAAACTAGTCATTATAACAAATATATGAAAATAAATAAAGATAATTAAATCTTAAAAGTCCATACAACCACAAATAAACTTAAGCTCAAGATTTTGTGACCTTGAGAGCTGAGCTCAACCTTGAAATCTTCAACAAACTCTAAAACTCAAGCTCGAACTTATACTTTTGAGGCTTGGTAAAACCTCCACTCGGTTTGAGCTTGAAAAGATTTTAATTTAGCCAAGTTTGAGTACTCAAAAACTCAATTTTGTTTGACTTATATGTAATTCTATCCTTATCAATTATGATTCTTCCCTAATTTAAAATCAAATTAGTATCTTGATCTCCTACACTCATCCTTTTGTCCTACTAATACCTTCTGTATCTGGTCTAAAGATAGAGAGGAAACAAGAGAAAAACAAAACCTATATTAACTTCAACAAAATCCCCTCATTTTAACTATATAAAACCATAACTTCAAAATCCTTATTAAGTAAACTTCAAAAGACTTTATATTGTCTTTGCATATATTATATTAAAGGAATAGATGTTTGGAAGTAAATTCAAATAAAATATCAAATTTTTTAAATTGGTTAATAAAAAGATATCAACTAGACATAGTCTGAGTTCTCAACCAAGGGACCATTAACCAACCCATTATGTAGGCAGGTGGATCAGATCTATGGACCTACCAGATCCATGGGTCGAGTCCTATAATTCCTAATTGTTTGATTTTTAAAAATAATAGAAAAAATCCTAAAAAGAAATTAAAAAAATAAAAGTAAAACGTCAGGCCATTTGAATTTTCCATGTTTTAATGCCTACAATGTCGAGCTATTTGAATGCTCATTAATTTTTTTTTTTTAATTTCGAAGACCCTTAAGGACTGTTTGGGTCCATGGGTTGGGCATGTAAACCCGTCTGACACGCGGACCGTAGTGGGTCCATTTGTAGGTCCAAAGCAAGACTTGGCATGGCGGCTAGATCAAGTCTCGGTTTAAACCCGACCTGAGAAGATGTCTAATATCAAGGTTATATAAAGTGATGAAAACAAGATATTAACATTTTAAGTACTTAAAAGAATGCATCAATGTCATATGAGGTAGTGTAAATAAGAGATTATTTTTCTTTATTTATTTTCACTCACATAAAACACTAACCACCTTTTTTCAAGAACTTAAGAATCAATACTTTATTTGCACATTTTATCTAACATTGATTTCTTTTATTTATTTTTTTTCTAACTACTTAAAATATTTATGTGTTAACTTATTTAAAACGTGATTATTTCATGTGTAATTTACCCTATTGTCTTTAAAGAAAATGAAATTGCATAAAAAAAAGTTCAAATATCTTGAATGAATTATGAAAAGAAACTACACATGGAAAAAATGAAAAAACACTCCATAAACTTTAAGATAGTGCATATTAAGCCCCATACTTTGAAAGCTAGTTTTTTGACTACCTAATCTATAAACAATTAGCACATTTAGGTCATCTTCAACCTTTCCACTTTCTGTATAAATATTGTACACAATGTCCTAAATTTGATAATTGTTTATAGATGAGGAGGTTAAAAGAACTGCTTTCGAAGTATGGGGGGTCAATCCTACAGTTTATGGGGTGTTTTTGCATTTAACCCTGTATTTCTACAGTTATAAAAAGTCCAGGTTCAAACTTTAATTAAAAAGAGAAATTGTTAAATTTGATACCTAAATTTTACACAAAAATTCAATTTGGTATCTAAACTTTGAAATAGTTAATTTAATTCATAATCAAAGTTTTCATGGTTAATTTTATTACCTCATTAATACCATTTCTTTATTTTCTAAAAAAGAAGAAACAATTGTTATTGCTACGCAGTATTGGAATTAGTAAAAATTCAATAATATACAACCTTTTTTATGCCTGCAAACAGAGCGAACTTTGTTAAAGATATTGTAAAAATTGATCATTCTAAAAGTTTAGATACTAAATTTAATCTTCTTGCAAAGTTCAAGTACAAATGTTGAGATTTACCCAATTAAAAATAAGGAAGCACCATTTGTTTTCTCTATTTGCCCTCTATATGGCTGGTAGCATCAAATTCACATCTATGTGCTAAGTTTCTCATCTATATTTTTTCAGAATTCAACAAAATATATTGATAGATCAATTAAAAGGAAAAAAAATTTTTCTTTTCTTCATCATAGAATCAGTCCTTGCCTACAAGAAAACAATTAGAGAAATACGAATTGAATCCACAGTCTCTCAAGTTAAGAGAGAGAGAAAGAAACTAATTGCTAGGAAGTTTCAATTTTTTCTACTAACTAGAGAAAACTAATAAATCAACCATTCAATAGTTAAAAAAAAAAAAAAAAAAAAAACAACGCTTAGAACTACAAATGTCCTATCCCTATCACTTCAACTGTTGAATGGAGAAAAGTTGTGTAATTTTATAAATGGCAATGGCAAAATTAGATTTCGTCTGCACATGCATGGAGTAAAACAAATTAACTATCAGTTTTACTGATAGATAAAATCTAAAATTAATTGCAGAATATTATGGAAAATTTGGAGGAGATCTAAAGAGGAAACACCTTTGCCATCGCTTAAGATACTATAGAACACGGGAGAGTGGAGTAGTAGGCGATCAAATTGAAGGAATACTACCAAAATGATCAAGTATTGATGAGAAGCTGTCATGAAAGTGGATGTTGAAGATAGAAAGCTTGAGCAATTCTAATGAGTTGATTTCCTATCCTATCGTCCTTTTGACCTAGTAATTGCTTTTTATTGGAAATAGAAATTGAGAGATTAAATAGGTTTTAAAAGATAAAAAGGAAAAAAAATAAAATTGTAATGATATTAGTCATTATTGTTTGGAGCTAATTGAAACTATTTAATTTGAGATATAAATGAAGTGACGAATGTGATGTAAGAAGAAAAGAAAAAAAAAGAGATTTGGAAAATACAATTTTACTCTTGAAATTATTAAATTAGATTATAATAGCATATCTTTAAATATGATTTTTTCAATATTTTTTATGGGTATTACATGGAGGAAAAAAAAAGAAAAAAAAAATCCTCAGTCGTTTTCATGTTATGGATAAATATGGAAAACAATGAGAAAGTATTTTTCAAAAGAAAAAGACACTCAATTTTACTTTCCCCCGAAAGACATCCACAATTATATCTTTTCAAAAGGTTTTCTTTTCATGACCAATCATTATTTGCCTTCACTTGCCCAGATGAACAGACCAAGCATCCTTCGTGGTCTCGTAAGAAAGCACGTGATCATTTTCTCATACGATAATAATTATATGATTGTTACGCGAAGATGAAGCGATCTCCATATAAATCTAACCCATAAAAATAAAATGAATGCACGTAAGTCTTAGTAGTACCACAAGCAAACATAAAAGAGGTTTTTTAATATACATACTTATATATAAATAAAACAAATAATAAAGGAAATTATCCAAGATGCCCAAAAAGAACGGTCCAAACCTTGCATTGAACTGTTGGTAACCAATAATATATGGTCTCGTGGTAGGAACTTACTCGTGATTCACTCCTGATCTTACTTTTATGTAAAGTTGCTTTTCTTTTGATCTCATGGACTGATCATAATTATCAAATAACACACATTGCCCGAAAAGATTTTGAATTAAGATATTTAAAAAGAGGTTACACTTCAAAGAAAATTTCACCACGATTTGAATTATCCTCCACAAAGCACCCATATGATAAATTATATATTGGTATTTTTAATGAAGTCCCCATTAATAATCAACAAATAGCAATACCTGTTCGAGGAAAAAACATGAACTAAAATATTAAAGAAATCGAGCAACACTTAACAAATCTTCACAGCAACTTAAAAATATTTTCCACAAGGCACTTATATTGTAAAAGAGACTTAATACGTCCTTGGTCTCCTTACTTTTATTCATGCTATATATTTCTTTTAAATTTGTGTGTGATGAGTGTCTTGAATCTATTTCTTCTTTTATAAACAATCCTAAATTATAACCGAATTTGATATTTATATATATATATATATATATATAATATGACATATTTATTAAATAATACATATAAAAAATACAGATTATTGCATATGCTTCAACTCATTTTGTTGGGATATGTGTGTGTGCGTATATGCATGCATATTTTTAGGATTTTATAAGACATTATGTTATAGTTTTTTTAATAAATAAGAATTCTCTCCATTTACTCATAAACGTAGACCACATAGGTTTTACCACGTAATTTCTCTTGTGTTCTTTATTTTTCTTACTTTCTTTACTATTAGTTATTACTTGTAATACAATAATTGATATAAGAGCCATGTTATATAGGGTTGCTATTTAAATTTGGAAATCTAGGGTTTCTAGGGTTCTTATTTAAATTTGAAAATCTAGGGTTTCTTTTGCCGATTAAAGATATCATTCACAAGTTTGATAGCGAGAAATTCAATGGATATAATAATTTCACTTTATAGAAGGTGAAGATGCAGGCTCTTTTGGTTCACTAAGGGTGTGCAAGAGCATTTGAAGGAGAAGAAAAATGCTAGAGGATTGAAAGATGACAACAATAGAGGGATTCTAGCAAAGGCGCATAGTATGATTCTATTGAGTCTAACTAATGAAGTCTTAAGATGAGTGGTTGATGAAACAAATGTTGCGTTGTTACGAAAAAAGATTGAAACTACGTATAAGAAGAAATCCTTAACGAATTAATTATATCAAAAGCAGTGTTTGTATACTTTGAGGATGACTGGGAATACATAGGTAAAAGGTCATATTAATAATTTTAACCAAATCATTATGGAATTAAAAAAGTGTTGGGGTTAAAATTGATGATGATGATCAAGTCATTATTCATTTGTGTTCCTTGCCTAATTCATATGAGAATTTTGTTAATACCATGTTATATGTAGAAAGACTATCGTTGTTAGGGATGTAAAGGATGTTATTCAGTCCAAAGAATTGAAGAGAAAATTCTTTAACGATGATGGGTCAATTTTAGGTATAGTTGTCAATAGGAGCAAGACTTGGAGAAGCGTTGTGGGAGCAAGAATAAGTCATGTTCAAAATCAAGGTCTAAAGGACCTAATGTTATCACTGTAATGAAATAATGCACATTAAGAGGGATTACCCACAATAAAAGAAGGGAAACCAAAGGAATCAAATGGCTAGTGAAGTGCAACCGTTGTATAGAGAGTTTGACAAAGGCGAAGGCATGATGTTTTGATAGTCAATACTTTAGGTTTCGCAAATACTTGGGTTATGAACACTCATGCATTTTATCACATGACTTTTTCAAATGGGTTATTCACTTGCAAGGAGTAGAACAGTAGTGTAAATTTGAGTAACAAGGAGCTTAGCGTCAAAGTTAGTGCTTTACATAAATTAAGATGTATAATGGGATGGTTAGAATAGCCGATGCATGGTACGTTCCTAACCTATGAAAATTTTATTTCTTTAGGTAGCCTTGATAAATAAAGGTATAGTTTTTCTTGTGAAGATAGGCAAAACAGAGTTTCCATATGTGCTTTAATAGTGATGAAAGGTAAATTACAACATGGTATTTACATCTTGATGGGAAATTCAATGATGAAAATGCGGTCTCTAGTTCTTTAAAGCAACATGATGACTGTGCAAAATTATGGCTTCGTAGATTAGGTCAATTGAGCGAGAAAGAACTTGCAATATTGGGCAACAAGGATTGTTAGTGGTGCAGAAACTAGGAAACACAAATTCTATAAAACTTATGTTATAAGCAAGCAGAATAGAGTGAAGTTTATTTATGGTAGACATTTTATTATATTCATTTAAATTTGTGGGGACCTTCTCCGCTTATATCCTATGACAGATGGAGATTGTCATTATATTCATAGATGATTACTCTAGAAAAACTTAATTGTACTTTCTAAAGTCAAAAGATGAGATGTGTAGTATTCAAGGGGTGAAAGACCATGGTGGAAAAACGTACTAGGAAATAGGTCAAGACACTTAAAACAGATAATGGCTAAAATTTTGTAATGCACACATCAATGAGTTATTCAAGAAAGGAGGTACAATGAGGTACCTCACTGTATGACATACATCACCCCAAAGGGGAGTTGCAAACATATGAACCAAATACTCTTGTAGCGTGTTTGATGCATGCGATTAACGATAGGCTTCCAAAGCAAGTTTAGGCTGAGATAATTAATATTGATTGAAATCTTATGAATAAATAATCGTCAATTGCATTATAAAACTCCTAAAGAAGTATGGTATGATACAACCTCTAATTATACTGACTCGCATATATTTGGTTATCATATTTATGCTCATGTTAATGGTGATAAACTTAATACTAGAACAATGAAATGCATATTTCTAGGGTATGCAACTAAAGTGAAAAGGTCTAGATTAGTGTACTAAAAAGGATAGAAGTCCTAAACTTATGATTAGTAAGGATGTCACTTTGATGAGTCTGCTATGTTTCACTAGGAAAAAGCTTGATGATCTTGCAAGTAATAAAGATTAAGGGTGTTGGCCAAAAAGTAGAGTTTGAGATTGAAACTTAAAAAAAAAAAGACTAAAATCTTGTAACATAGCTCAAGGATGTGTAAGTTGATCAACCATAAAGTATAGCAACAAGAAGAGACAGAAGAGAAATCATAAAGCCATCAAAGTATGTGAATTCCGTTGGTGTCATTGATACTAAGTCTATTGCATGTGCTTTGACAATAATAAAGCATATTGATTGTAATCAGCCATAGTCATATAAAGAGGCAGTATAGTGTAAAGAAACACCAAAATGGTTTATTGGTATGAATGGGGAGATGAAAACTCTTTTGAAGAATAAATCATGCAATCATGTCCATTATTAAGGGTATTAAACTAATGGGATGCAAAATAGAGTTAAGAAGAAAGAAGGTATTCTCAAGGTTGAATCAACTATGTTTAAGGCAAGGCTTATAACAAAGGGTTCTTCACACAAGGAGGGTATTGATAGAGGGTATCTACCTTAGTTTTACATGCCCAACATCCTCCTTAGGGGTTAATGGCCCATGAGAGCCCCCTGAACACTTGGGCAAAAACTCCACAGGACCCCTAGCCTAAAAGATCTCGACCATATAAGGGCTTTAACCCATGCTAAAGACCCATAAAGGTATCGGTCTAGCAAAGACCTTAGCTCTTCCCTTGCTATTACTCCAATTCTACAGACTAAAGATCACATCTTTTAATCTTGCTCTCATCTCCTTGGGGGAACACTTCAAGCTCGACCACCTCCATTCCATACAAAGACCACATCGAGTCTAAAGTCACTTGCCTCCCTATGGGTAGAAAACTTGGTTGGTTGTCGATTCATTATGAACAATGAAATTGTTTTAAAAAATTTATAAAAATACTGATATGTTATGTTCGACTTCAGTCACAACTACCTTTTAAGTAAATGCATCAGTTGTTGATTGCATTTTTGCTTTTATAAAACAACACGAAGCTAAAGTTTTCAAAAAATGTATATGTGTACTAATAAGTTCTGCTTAACTTTGGTTGCAATCAACATAGGCAAGTGCTCCTACCGAAGTAACATTGGAAAATATTAGGTTGTATTCCTTGGGGATCATTAACATCTACCATATGCATTTTTCATCTTTATCTAGCCAAAGAAAAATTTAGAAAACCATTATGAACAGCAAAAAGCTAAGCTATGTTAAGACTAAATGTATACAAGTTTTCAATGTAAAGTTATAAAATTGTTTTTTTAATGCAAGAATGAGCTTAGATCTACTTCACTAAGTTTTTTACCATGTGATTTCTTAACAAACCAAAGATTTGTTAGCTAAGTATACTTATACTATCGGATTCACTAGGATAAGTCAAAGTCTATCTTAAGGTCAGAAACTCTAGATCCAAATCAGACCATCGGAATCTCTTCACAAGCTATGAGCAACATAGATCCGTATAAAGTTTAAGAATCTTTGAATTAAAACCCATTTTAATGAATTCAAATTCAAGTGATGCAAAGGCTCATCATCCGTATCTTTAGGTGATTATGAGCAACTTCATTAGCAGCCTATATCTATCCAAAAGAATAATCTCTCAGTCTGTTCAGTTGAAATCAAACATGAATCTACATGGTGCACTCACATAAACTCACGAGTTAGGATTTGAGCTACTAATTACAAATATCCAGTTAATATCAATTAAAAGCATTGAAATCACATGAATCAGGTCTTGGATTCACAAACCCTAAGTTAAAATGATTATTTTCCATAAATATGAACAATTAACATAGATTCAAGAGGAATAATATGAAATAAGGATAAATATTACTGATTAAGCATAAGGTCTAGTAAAAGAAAGTCAAGTTAATACGAAATTACCCAAAAAACTTGAATCTCTTGTAAAACGAAAGGTTTCTCTCACTAAAAATTCTCTCTCTATTCTATAATATGTCAAGAATTTGTTATATATGGTACAATAAGTTTTACAATGCAAGTTCAATGTTATTTATGGATAGTAGGCACAAAAAATCACGAAGATATTATTCACTAACGTGATAAATTCTTTTAACAACCTTTGTCTTATTCTAGCACGTGTGATAGGAAGGCAACAAACATGTGATAAGGTCACTTATTGCAACTTTGATCACGAGCTCGAAGGTTGGCTGTGATATAAGCTTTCTCTTTTCATCAAAGGCGCATTTTGTCTTCGGTTTAAACCCTAGGTGCGACTCTGGACGCAATTTAGGTTATGCTCTTGAATTATAAGTAGTGGTTCTCTTAGTACAAATCACAGTGTAGATCAAGGGCACAATTGAGGGTGTGATTTAAACTTTTGCCTTGTTTTGTTACCCTTGGTTGGGATCTTTAGGTCACAGTTGGAATCTATTTTCAAACATTCTTATTGTTTTTGTCTAATCTTGATTTAAATCACTTTATTTCTTCTTTTTATGATCTTTGGAGTTGAAAAACAATATCTTCACAATAATAGCACATAATCATAGAAATTTATCTAAAAGTGGATCAAATAAAGCATAAGTTCCTATGGATTAACTAGAGTAAAAATAACTTATCACGCACCTACCGAAGTAGCATAAAAAATATTAGGTCTTATTTCTTAGGGATCATTAGCATCCATCATACCCACTCCTAATCTATTATCAAGCTAAAGAAACTTCAGCAAAACATAACAAACAGAAAATTACAGACTAAACTAAGGTTAATCCTACTTATGTACACATTTCAAGGCAAACTTTATAAGATAAGTTTGTGAATACAAGATTAAACTTAGGATTTGCTTCACCATGCTTTTATCATGTGATTTCTTAACAAAATTAGTGAGTTATTTGCTGGGTATATCTGTACTGTTTGATTTACAAATAAGTGTCAAAGGATCCTTATTTCTAGCACTCATTGGATATGATTTTGTATGGATTTTATGTGAATTTATCAAGAAAAGGATACTTAAGTTCTTAATATTTGATTTCAGGATTTAAAGAAAACATTTGAAGATTTAAGGATGATACGAGCAAAAACGAGGCGAATTTAAGCAAAGTATAGAAAAGGATGATTTTTCACATATGCACAACCTTTAGCATGGCCATGCAGATACCAGTGTTGAAGGGTAAAAAGAGACCAGAATACATCTTGAAGCATGCCTCAGCTGCTATTCAAGTTGTGCAAAGAGTAGTGTTGAAGGAGGAAATTTGACTAGTGAAGAGAATAAGGAATTCTAGACTACATAACCTCAAGCACGGCCGTAGAGAAGCCCATGCAGACCACCCTTGTTTCCAAAACTATAAATACTTGCTTTATTTCGTAATAAAGGGATACATTATCATTATTAGTTATTCTAAAAATTCTAAGAGAGTAGAGTTTTGAGCTTCAAGAGGAGAAGTGCAAGGACATCATAGGAGATCATAAAATATCTATAAGTGTTTTATCTTTTATATTATGCTCATTGTTATTCTTCTAAAGTTTGTCTATGATTGTATATTCTATGGAAGAGTAAATTAAGGTCTTGCGAAACCCTATACCCATGTGCTAAATACGTTGATTAACGAAAGTTTATGCTTTTGTATCTATTCATATATAATTAATTGTCTTGTCATTAATTTATACGTACATGTTAATTGCATGTATGATTCTTGTTAGATAAAAAAGGGTTCATCTAATAAGATAGATCCTCATGAATAGAGAGATTACATGTTTCATCTAGAGGTAGGAAAACTTCGATTTTATACACAACGATTATAACTTTATTTGGGAATTATGAATGTTAATGCAATCTTATATGTTATTAGTGAGGGAGATGTCTCTATTATCTCATATGAGGCTAGGAATTAATTAACTTGAGGGAGTAATTAATTTAATTGAGAACTCCTGCAATGCAAAGCATAAATAATTCATTAATTAATCCATTATCATAACAAAATTAAGGCTTATGACTGATCAAGATGAAGGATATGTTTTGTGATTGAAGACACTCATATTTAACTATAAGGTTTGCTAAAGTAGATTAGTTAATAATAATATACACCATTAATCTCATATCAATACTTAAGCTAGATAATAGAGAGTAACGAATGCTAATACTTGTTTTCAAGATCACTAATAAGCGTATCAATCGTATCAAATAATTTATAATAAAACCCAATAGAAATCCTACAACAAACTCTAAGGCAGCATACATATCGATTGTAGAATAGAATTATATGGGTGTTGTCCTCTAGGATCTAGATATCAAGTACCACTATTACTTTTTCTCTACTATTTAACCTAATAATTGAGATGATATTACTTATCTAATCAATAGCCCTAATAGTTAATTATGTGCTTTCTTAAGATAATACAATCATAAAACGATACTGCTTATCTTGATCTACCCTAAACCCTAATTTCATATAATAAATGATTGATTAACAAATCATTTATATCTTAAACTATAGGAATTCCTAAATTCATCAACTTCTCTTTTAGGATAATTGAATTCTAGCCCTATATGATTGATGGAAATGTCTTTCATCATTAATTACACATAGAATTGTATTATTGTTCAAGATTCCTAACAAAGATTCAATCTTTATGGAGAAAGTTCATGCAGTTTATGTATAGATCCATAATTAAACCTCTATATCATGTAGAACTATTCTATTAGATGAAATCTCTTTCTATCTAAAAGACATCAAACATACAATCAATTTTGGCCACAAGTTAATCACAAGAACAATAAAGAATGCATCAATAAACTCAAGAACATAAACTTTCATTAACTAAATAGATTTAGCACATAGATTTAGGGTTTCACAAGACTCAGGATAAAGAAATCTTCTCAATGAATTTTACAATCATAACATGAAATCTAGAAGAATAAAAAGTAGACATGATGTAAATAACTCCCTTAAACAAAGTTTTGTGATCTCCAATGATGCCCTAGCGCTTCTTCTCTTTAAGCTCATAATTTTCTTTCTAGGGTTCCTAAGAATAAAGATCTATCCCCCTAAAAGACGACTAAAGGCTACTATTTATATAAAAAAGAAAAATTTCTCATGATTTTCACCCAAAATCACTCTACATGGCCTCGATCACAGCCTGTGTGGGAAGCCCATATGTAAAATACAAAATATGCTTCTAACTATTTTCCTCCTCCTACACAAGCATTCTACACAGATTTTGTAGCTTTCTTGTGTACTTTAGAATTACTTGCTAGTCACTTTTCACTTTTTACACTAGTATCTTGCACAGCTTGTATGTTGTAAATCTTCCCTTTACCTATTTCTTTATTAAAATCTCCCTTATCTCATCCAAATATCTTCATAAAGCTCAACATCTTTCTTTATTCATAAATTGACATTTTAACTAAATAAGTGTCATTTTCTTTATTAATTCACATAAAATCTAGATAATATAATATAAAAACAATGTGAATAACAAAGGGTTTTTTGACACTTATCAATCCTTGAGGATGACACCCATTAAAATCTATACTACATTACATTGGTATACTTGCCTAGTTCGATTGTAGGATTTAACTTGGGTTTATAAATTTTATAATTTGATATAATTAGTAGTTGTGCATTATTCACTAAGGTAAGTTAATGCCTCTTGAGTGTCAAGAACTTTAAATCTAGATTAGACCACCAAAATCTATTCACAAGCTATCCGCAATCTAGATCCACATAAAGATTAAGAATCGTTTGATTAAAACCTGTTTTAATGAATTTAAAACCAAGTAATAGAAAATTTCACTATCCCTATCTCTATGTGGTTATGAGCAACTCCATTAGTAACCTAAATCTACGAAAAAAAATATGACTTCTAAATCTATTCAGTTAAAATCAAGCATGGATCTACATGGTCCACACACATAAACCAACGAATTAAAGTTCAAGCTACTAATTATAAGTACCTAAATAATGTTTAGCTTAAAACACATTGAAATCACATGAATCAGATATTGGATTCATAAACCTTAAGATAAAACAATTATTTCTTTATGGATATAAACATTAAACACAAATTGAGGAGAAATAATATGAAACGAAGATGAATATCACCTATCAAGCACAAGATCTTACATAAACAAACATCGGATTAATTCAGGTTTACCTAGAAAAACTTGAAACCCTAGCAAAAGAACACTTTCCCTCACTAGAAATTCTCACTCTACTATTCACACACCTATTTTATGTCAGAAATTTATTGCACTATCGTATAATACTGTTACAACATCTATGCATGTTTATTTATATGCATCAAGCACAGAAATAACAATGATTCTATTTGTTGACATAGCAAATTCTTTTTAACAAACTTTGTTAGGACATGCATGTATGGTAAGGGACACATCGTGGGCAGAATCGCAACCTTGATTATTAGCCGCGGTAGGTGCTATGTAAAACTAGATTTGAGGCAAAATGTGTCTAAGCTTGAATCGTTGTCAAGGATCGCAAGTGTGACCTAAGGTGTGGTTGAAAGTTTTGCCTTGAAAATTTTCCCTCAATTCATTCCTTTGAATTGTGGTTGAGTTCTGTCTTTGTTGTTTTACTCCAAACCTTGTTCAAATCACTTTATTTCTTCTTTTTATGATCTTAGGAGCTAATAAACAACAATTTAAAAATGATAACATAATTTTATGGGGATTTATCTCATAATGAATCAGATTAAGCATGAATTCCCATGATTTGAATAGAGTATAAATGACTTATCATCCAAGTCCTCGAAGAGCAAGATCCCACGAGCCCCCAGTCAAGGTATGATCAAATACTATAAATAGGCTATCACCACCAATGGTATGAGTATCTTATCCCGTGCTATCTTACTAAGTATCCTATAGTGTACTACTCTCTCAAGCCCACCAACTAACTTGAGCATCGAAGAAACTTTGCCAAACAAGCCACCAATACACCACTAACCATGTTCTATGTATGCAAGTCCATCGTGCTCTAACATTCTCTCTACTGTCAAATCACCGCCTGCAACAGAGGGATTAGATTATCATGAAGCATTCTCAACATCTATGAAGCATAAACCCATAAAAGTTCTTCTAGCCATGGTAGGTGCATTAGCTCTTGAATTAAAGCAACTTGATGTGAAAACTACTTTCTTATGTAGAATCTAGATTAACACATTTACATGACACAATTAGAGGGTTTCTTGATTCTAAAAATGAAGACCATGTGTGTTTATTGAAGAATCCTTGTATGGATTTAAATAGTCTCTTAGGCTTGGCACAAGAGATTTGATGCATTTATGAGTTCTCATGAATTTGTCCGTATATGGTTTGATAATTGTCCTTACTCTATAAAATTGTGAAGTGGTTCTTTTATCTATTTGTTGCTATAGTGGATGACATTAATTGCAACTAAGAACAAGGCCTAAATTAGTAGTTTAAATATTTTGTTATGCAATGAATTTGAGATGAAGGATTTGGATACAGCCATGAGGATTTGGAGTGACAAGAGGGTAGACCTATTATATGTATCTTAGTAGGAGTATATTAAAAAGGTGTTGTAGTCTTTTCATATGACACAATCTAAGCTAGTAAGTGCTCCTTTGGTAGCACATTTTAAACTTGATAATAGTGCATTACTAAGTACATATGAAGAAAGAGAGTACATGAGTAGAGTTCCTTACCTAAGCACAATTGGGAGTTTGATGTAGCACATAGTATGCACAAGGCCATATTTAGCTCATGTTGTTAGTGTGGTGTGCAAGTTTATGAGTAACCCTGAAAAGCTCATTGGGAGGTTGATAAATGAATTATGTGATGCTTAAAAGGCACAGGAAATATTTGCTTGGTTTATGACTCTAATTGTCCTACAAGTGACCTTGTTAGATATACAAATTTTGATTATGGTGAAAACCTTATAAAGAGAAGATCCCTAACATGTCATATCTTCACCTTCTATGGTTGTGCTATCAGATAAAAAACAACACTTCAATCCACAATTAGTTTGTCTACCATTAAAGGTGAAAACATTTCATTGAGATAAAGGGTGAAGGAAGGTATGTGGTTGCACGGTTTTGTTAATAGCTTGTGTTTGGATGTTCGTAGTCTTATCATTTATTATGATAATCAAAGTGAATTGCATTGGTAAGGAATCAAATTTATAATGAAAGTTGAAAGCATATTGATGTGAGGTAAAACTTCAATGGGGATGTCATTGAGAATAAGGTGTTTTCTATAGAGAAGATAGCCATAGTAGATAATCCAATAGATTTGTTAATGAAGTCATTGCTTGCAAAGAAGTTCAAGGTTATCTTGGACTTGGTGAATGCGTGCAGACTTGTGCCCTTTGGGGGCATACATGACTTGGAAATTCAAGCCAAGGTGAAGAATGATTAGTTCCTGAAATTTTTTTTATGAACCAACCTAAATTATAATCCAACTTGATATATATGTTTATATATATTTTTACATGATGACATATTTATTATATAATATATATTATAAATATATATAGATTATTGTATACGATCCAACCTGTTTTATCAGTTTATGTGTATTATATATATATGTGTGTTGTGTGTGTTTCTAGGATTTTACGAGATTCCTCAAATTAGTTTATTTAATGAAAATGTAGATTGCATTTTTTTAACCACATTAATTCTCATGTTTTATGTTAATTATTGCTGTCAACATAACAATATCCATTAATAATTGATATATAGTGACAAGTCTTAAAAAGTTTTAAGTTTAAATATACAACTAAATCAAGCCTCACATAGCAAATCCTCCACATAAGTATCTATACATGGTCCATTTGGATTATCTGTTTTATATTTGTATTTGTATCTAAACTTTATGTGCAAAGGTATCTAACTTGCAATATATTTTATCTGTATTTGGTTTATTTGATATTTTCATAAAAACTGTCATATATCATTCATCTATATGTATTTCTTAATAGATAATTTATTTGAAAATATTTGAAAAAAATATTTATTATCTGTAGGATGCCAAATGAACTCTATGATGCAGCCTTGTAAATTGCTAGACTCCTTCCCTTACTTTTAAATAAATTTGTCCTTTTTTTTTCTTTGTTTTATGCGCCATTAATAATTAACAAATGGCAACACATGTCCCAAAATTTTTGAATTGATATAGACAAGAAATCAAGTCATACCTGCCGTTGGACTTTTTATCTAGGTTTTAGAAGTTGCTTTTTCTTTCAGTTTCCTGGTCATTAATAGTTATAATATTATAGCAACACTTCCAAAAATTTAGAAAAAAAAAATGAATTGAGATATAGGAAGAAATTAAGCCACAAGTAACAAATGTTTACTACAACTCAGATTATCCTTCAGGAGGACACCTGTACTATGGATTATCGGGACATGCTTTCTGCAAGATGCTTTTCCATCGATTTCATGGGTCATTAAAAATTAACAAATAGTAGCATCCGTTTGGAAATAAATAACCTTGAAATTATTCTATATAGGATTGCAACAATCTGAACTATTCAGCTCGCTTCAAGCCCAACCTAGCTTAAGCACGTTTAGTAAACAAGTCAAACTCGAGTTTAAGATAAAATTTGTTTATTTAAATAAGCCGAGCTCAAGCTTTGATTTAGGCTCTTGAACCGTCTTGTGAGCAGGCTCGTGGATGAGATCACAAGTAAACTCGTTAACAGGTTCGTTAATAAATTTATAAGAATTACATTTATGATATATTAATATATAATATAAAAAACAAAAATAAGTTCTCCTTAATATATATGTATAATTTATTAGCAACTCCTATATATTATTTTTGGGTTTGAAAAAAATGGGAAAAGGGTTATTTAAATGAGTCGATCTTGAGTTTTAATTTCAGACTCGATAAAAGGTTCAGCTTAACTTGAGCTCGAGCTTGATTTTTAATTGATCCGAGCTCAAGCATAGATTTCAAGCTTAATAAAAAGCTCAGCTTAGGCTTGTGCTTAATAATTTTTAAACAAGCCGAGCTCAAATCTTGAAAAACTTGGTTTACTCAACTCGTTTGTAGCCCTAACTTTATGCATCTATTTGGATGGTTTGTTATTCATGGGTATTTTATTTGTATCTAATTTATATATGTATCTTATGTGTGTCTAATCTATTAGGTCTATAAATAAGAAAATGTTTTTTTTTTTTCATTTGTATCTGTTTTTTACAAATGGTTTGATTAAAAAAGACATAAATGTCTGTTTGGGCTTTTTTTTTTTTTGTAAATACAGACTTTTTTCTAACAAATTACTTATCAAGAAATAGATATAAAAAAAAAGTTGGCAATTCTTATAAAAAGATCAAATAGATTGAATATAAATATAAATTAGATACATTTATACATATAATTCGATACAGATACACATAAAAAATAAACTATTCAAACAGACTCAAAATAGATATCAAATCGATATCAAACCCACAAATAAAATGCACTCAATGCAAAGAAGTGAAGTCACACTCACGTGTTGATTTATCCTCTACCAAGGCAGTGATAACAATGAGTAATACCATGCCTTTTCAATACCTCTCAAAATGAGGAAGCTTGGATTACTAAACTCAAGTCCAATGTACCACTATATCACCAAAATTATTGAATTTGTGATATGATCAAAGCCTGTCTCCTTTATATCTCTAGGTATAAAACACTAATGTCCGGATTTCACGTGGTAAATCAACTATGTCCCTCGACTTCTGGAAGAGAATCCCATATAACTCTTTTGGCCTAAAAAGCCATCCACCGCATACTCCCCCATCTTGAAGGCGTTCTTCTAACCCATATTGGAAACAAATAATGCCTCCATTTTGGCTTATAAAGCCGATTTGTCAAATGTAATGTGCCCACTACTCGTTATTTTTTTTTTTTTCAGTTGAGGATAGAATCAATAGGCTTTCCTATCAAACTATATAAATAAATTTTTATAAATAGTTAATGATTGAACATTTAAAGTAAGTTATGAATGATTAGTTAAATATTTTTAGGGGAATACATAATGTATTAATTTCGTCATATTATTTAAGGAATTATTGATGCTTGATGCACATCAAATTTAGTGCGAAGACGTGCACAATTTGTCCTTTCCGCGCACTAAAAGGATCTATACTTACAAGCACAGCCTAGATCACGATATTTTGTATGATATATATATATATATATATATATGAGACAGAGAGGAAAAGGGAGAGAAGCGCTTGCAAATTCTATGATCTGTTATTAATTTTGATAGAATTTATCGCATCGATTATTTAACAATTCAAATTATATTCAATAATGATCACATCACTAAGATAGTTAATATTTTAATTATTATATTTATTTTAGTAATTAGATGATAGATTAATAGTCCCGTCGATAGAGCCATAGAAGCTTCCATAAATAGTTATTATATTGTACAATTGCTTCTTCCCCGTCTAACTTACTCCTATGAAAAAATATGGATTTCTAAAAGGGTGAATTATATTTTTAGATATCAATATTTAAGGTTAAGTTAATTTAAGGTATAAATGTTTTGAATAGTAAGAAAAAAAAGTATATAAAGTGAATTAAATAAGATACCCATAATTGATCATTCGGAAAAATTAAGAATAATTAATTAAACTAATTTTTAAAATGATGATATATTAAATAAATTTAACCAATAATGGATGATTCCTCCGAAAATTGGTCCAATTCACCATTTCTAAAATCAGACGATTTATGAAAATCAAAGTATGATTGAAAAATCTATAATTTTCTATTGATATTTCATAAAAATGTGATTGAGTTTAATTTCAATATCAGCATCAACTTTAAAAGCAATACTATAATGGTTTTGAGGGTTTAAATGGTCTATGAAGTTGAAATTTCCATCTCTTATCAATAATCTTCAATATCAATTCATAACTACATCAAATGAAGAGGATGATATCCTTTAGCAAATCAAGCATTAACATGAACATTGGAGGGGGCAAAAAAACATATTTCGTATAGCTTATGAATTGCAATATTACCTTTTCTTTACATTGTTGAAATTTGTTTAATCCTCTCCTTAGCATACTCCATTTCTGGATAAATGAAGGTCATGGCTAGTTGTTCATTCAAATCCACCAATCTTTAAACTTAGATCAAAGGAATTGCAGCTTTGACGTAAGTAATAACATTTTCATAAAATCTATTATTTAATATTAGTCGTTGAATCTGCTCTTCATCTCGTGTGCTCAAATATTTACATGATTTCTAATGGTTAGATGTAAACATGGCTGTTGGTGAACCCTTTAACTCACTAAGACATTCTAAAGTCAAATAATTGTAGTATTATTGTCGAGCACTACTTTTGTGTCTTTGTGTGTATTAGTAAGAGAATGAGGTATGCCTAGTGAGTGTTATTTGCAATTTGCAATGTGTAGACACGACTCTTCTTAGTATTGTATTATGTGTGATCTTGTGTACTTCATTGAGAGGATTATTGTTTTAATTATTAAATAAAGTGGTGTGAGAAGTCTTTAACTAGAGGCATATAGGCCTATGGAAAGTAGGGATTGATCCTAAATCTATGTTAATCCAGGTTGAATTCTCTTTCCTTTTTTTTATGTATTTTCTAATACTTTATTCGTTACATATCTCCTTTTTCTTGAATCATTAAATTACTTAAAATTGAAAAATAAATAAATTTGGTCTTAAATCAATTTACCCCCATCTTCAATTTACATTAGTGGAGTTCCATTATAAAAAAAATGGGTAATGAAAACAACTCCACAAGTATACAGGACTCTCTTTGTGTTGTAACACAGTATTAGTCAGGGTTATTAACTAATAGTTAAATACAAACATGAACAAGCGCATATTATTTGTACATCATTATCCCTTCAATGTGAGTTTAAGAAATTAACCCTATTTTAATATGGGTTAGGGGGTTAGATTCCCAAAAAGTGCAAATAACACCAAAATTAGGTGTATGCAATTAGACATGTCTCCGAGGTAGGTTAGGTCCAACTCATGACCTGATCTACCAGGTCCGGGTCCAAAAATAACGGATCCGGAACCATCCTAAGGAGAGAGATGAGGCGGGTCCCGACTCGTCCCATTTATATTATTTTTTTAAATTCTTATTTTTTTCTAAATTTTTCATGGTGGAACCGTATAGACCAATGGACCCGACAGGTCTGTCTCGCAAATAAAACCCTTCCGCTGGATCATGTTCGCATAGGTCAAATCAGTTGCCGTGCCCAGCTAAGTCCCAGTTCGAACCCGACCCAGAAGCATGTCTATATGCAATGTAGATTCTCTTGATCATGAGACATATAATTCTTAATAATTGTAGCAATATTATTAATGTAGTGGAAGTAAATTAATCAAGTAAGAGATCAATTAAGTAACTGATCTATAAAGAAAAATCTCTACTAATGTTCCAAGCCTACACATATTAGTAAAAATAGCATTTATTTATTTGTTGAACAGATGAGTAGGTAGAAAATAATCATAACAAGACTTAACAAAACCATAAAAGTTAATGAAAAAAGCCCATGCATATCAAAGACTTTTTTTTTTTTTGTTATCCTTTCACGAGTCCATTGAGAAGTATTAAACTTAAATAAGCCATCTCTAATATATCTTATATTTGGCTTATCAACTCAAAACTCTCTAAATCATCATAATATAGATTTAATAATGTGAATTATGTTAACAATCCAAATAATTAGCTCAAAATATCATTGAGATTGACCTATTTGAATATATTAGTCATTTTACCCCTCCACAAAATAAATCTAATAAAATTAAGGTATAAATTTAAATACTTCTTGTCAAATGTTTTATAGGTTGAATAAATCTTTTAAACTTTATAGTGTTATTTCACAACTCCATGATTTTAAAAATATTCAAATAACTCAAAAACAATCATTAAGCCCCAAATGCATATTTTTAAATATTATAAAAAGGTGAGCCTTAGTGTCACACTTTAAATTTTCATTTTCTTTTTTCTATTGCAATAGCAGCGAGGAATCTGAACTTAATAAATTCTGCTTCCAGAACCAATCTTAATAGTATTAAGCTATAAAGTGATTGGTTCGTCTAAACTTTCTAAACACCAAGCTAAATCATCTTCACCGACAAATATTAAGAACTATTTCAGTTGTCTTCTATAAATCAATTTTATCTTCATATTGTAAATAATTAAGATCAATTTCAGTTGTCAGACGTGAATACAAAAACTGATAAATAATTATGTAAATAAATCATCTAGGAAATTGTCTGAAAAATATAACTTTCATTTGATATCTATTATTCAATTAATAATAGACACATGTTTGTATATTAATGTCCCAGTCTCCCAGATAACTTATGTCCTATTTGTTGCGATTTTTGTTTTTTTATTCTAACTATAACTTTCATATTATTTTTCTTTTGCTAATTATGTTGATGAGATGTGATTTTAATTTTTAAATACAGAAGACCCCGAAAGCCTTGGAATCTTTTGTCATTCAAGGATACATTTTTAAAATATTTACTAAAATATGCATCAATCTAAAATAATTACCAATATTACCTATTAAAATTGCATTTTGAACAAACATTTTATACTTATTTCTATAAATAGAAATCACAAATTAAAAATGCAATTTCCAGCTAAATTTCCAGGTCAAATCGCATGTGCTTCGTAAAATGTATTTGTAAACTTAAATCGCATTTTCAATATGCAATTTTAGTGGGTTATTTTGATAATTAATTTGATCTCAATCCTATTTTGGTAATTATTTTTTATGGAAATAATAAACTAACTATTCACGTGAAGCCTTGCTTACCTTGATATATATTTATATGTAGATAGATTTATATGTAATGACCAATGGACATTATTGCTACCATGGAAGCAACTTAACCTATTATACTTTTATCGTGATTTTATTATTTATTGGAATGTATAAAATTAGTAAAATCGTAAACTTATAAAATTGATGTACTAAATTTATAATTCTACTTAAAGTTTGTACGTGAATGATTTTGCATTTATTATGAATTATAAACTAATAAAATTATAAATATCATAAAATTGTATAATTAACTTGTGATTTTAACAACCATGTTCAAAAAAAAAAAAAAAAAACAACCATGTTATGGAGACACACACAAAGGGCCCGTGAGTATTTGTCTATGTGAAGACATACATCAAGCGACACGACCAATTGGGTTGAGTTCAGTACTGAAAGTGTAGCCCTTCTAAGGCCCACGTTTATCTTAACAACAGAATTTCATCAGCATTCCCATCAATTCGACCCAATATATTTTGACAGTAATGAATAGAGCACTTTTAGAGAATTTTCAAGATCATGATTCATATATATTATTTATTCATGGCATTTGTTATCCGATGTGGATGTGCCCACATGAGATTCTAGCTAAAATTGCTAGGGATCCATAAAATCGAATGTGGAATCAGAACGTGAAATTATAAGATTCTATAATTGTTTGCAAAACTATAGATTTACTTACTATAAAGATAAAATTTTAAATAAATGATGAAAATAAAGAAATTCAACAATAATTTTAGTTACAACTCATAGTTCAATGAAATTTATGAACTCATAGTACGAATATTCAAACATGTATTATTATGATGAAAGCGTGTGTACTAAGTAGAATCGCTAGTTTGCGACAATTCTACTAATTCTATTATGTAGAATTGCAAATACAATGAGTTTGCTCCAACCATAAATGTACAAGTTAAATGTACAAATTCACTTGCAAGTTTAACAATCTTGACAATCATAGATGCCAATGATACGCATGTCAAAATATAAGAACACAGCACAGTTCTCAATATCGATGTGTTGATGAACAGGGGCATAGTATCTAAATTTTGCCTAGTTTTATATTAATTAAAGTAGTTTATTATATAAATAAGTAAAACATAAGAAGATAATCACAAATACAAACGAAGTTGAAGTATCCAATTATCAATTTTAAATTCTAAATAATTAATTATAAAAACAAGCTAAAAATGCCTCGCTTCTACAATTCACATGGAATCGTGCTGGCATGCCGATTATAAATTTCATAATTTTTTAAGCGACCGTTTTTCATATACTGCTGCTAGGAATACCAGGCTTTGGAAGTTGCGAACAACATCTTAGTTAGGTGTGTCTAACTGAGGACAAAAGGATGATGACCTTCCTGACAGATATAGACAATGCTAATTCACCGGACCTTGGGATATTATCAGCTGGCATCTCATCAAAGAGCAAGCAAAAGGGTATAAATATGTCGAAAAACCCTGTCTTGCTTAAAATCTTGCATGATTTCTGGATTTGGCTCATCCATAATGGCTGAACACAGTGAGATATTTTCAGCTTCCACAATAATGATGACTGAAAAGAACTGCTTATAATACAAGTTATCCATTTAAAAAAGCTCCCAATCCTCATTACATTCATCACGGCATACATCAAAAACCCAACCAGCGATGCCGGTACAACAAGCCACACAATTTCAAAGCAGCAGACTAATGCTTAAACAAAAAGTTGCACCCAATGTGACAAGGCCTCAACTACACATATTTGGAATGCACACACCACCATCTGGGTTCTGTTGTTCCTTCCATATTCTCCCAGTAACCCGCAGTTTGAGTTCCTTTCTGTCACCACCTGAGAAAAACAGTGCCATGTTTCGTTGAATAATTAGACCGTCGTGACTGTCCCTGACCTTTCGATGGCTGTCCCTAATGCTTCGTGGGGTACCCTCCCATGTGAGTTTTCTTCCATTTGCACCGACCTCAAGGCTATAGCTATAGTTTCGAGCCTCAGTCTCATCACCCATGAAGCGGAGGAATGCCATGTAAACTGGGGCCATGCCAAGTTGGAAGGCCTCAAAATGAAGACAAAAGTATTGGCCAAAACAATGAAAGACCTAACGAAACAGCAGATCCATTAGCTAGTCATGAAAAAACACACAACCATTATTTAAATTAAACATTCAGAATCAAAGCCTCCACTTCACACCACCCCTCAAATTTTCATTCCATTCTGCCTGATAACAACGATAAAAAATTCTATGTATTGAGATGGAAGTGTCAAATTTCCTGTTGTAGCACTTAACAAGGCTCCAAATTGACATGAAGCCATACAAATAAATTTTAGCTTAATGATGATCACACTAGTCTTTGAGGATAAACCGTGGACATTCAATACATCAACAAAATAGAGAAAAATGAAAGGAGGAAATTCAAGGGGATCTTACAGTAAGCATCCATGTAGCATTCTCTACTTCACGAGGATTGGATTTCACATAACGATGATTGAAGGTGCAACCTGTATGCATGTCAACTTTATGGTCATCTCTTAGATGTGTGACTAAGAAAGGGATATCACCAACAATAGAACACTCAGATCCAGCATAAGGGCAATTATAGGGTCTAAAATTGCACAAAGCCTCATGCTTCAACTTGCTATAATACGGGAATATCTCTGGACACCCTAAGGAATAGTACTTGCAAGGAAGCTCAAGCGACTCTGCTACTTTCTCCAATGCTAAGCATCTGATATCACCAAGCTCCTGTCTACAGGTTGGACAACGGTTGTGCACTCTTGTTTTGCATGTTGAACACAAAGTATGTCCATTATGACACTGCAAAAAGCTCATTCTGTGAGAATGCTATGCAAAGCCAAGGAAAATGAATTGACTATATTTTTGTAAGTGAACAATCAATATATACAAGTCGAAAATAAATAGCAATTATGTGGGATGTTGATATCCAGTTTCCTTATATCATTCAAGCGACAAAATCTCAGATCCACAAAGAAATTATGACTTTCCAAATCTGACGGAAGAAAAGAAAGAAATATTAACATAGATAATCTGGCACGACATGCTACTGATAGTACAGTATTTATGTCAGATTAGCAGTCACCAATGAATGCATGGGACATTAATACACTCAATAACTCTACAAAAGAAAAAAAAAAACACCAAATGTTTCAGTGGTATTATAAATCATTAGTAAAACCTCTAAAACTGCGACCTTACACCCCCAGTATTTCATTCCAAGTCTCTGCCTGTAATCTGACAATGCACTCATATTCTGTGCCATAAATTGGCATCTACAAAAGGAAAACTAATTTTATGGGCATTGTAGCCTGAGACCAAGGTTTTCTTGCAAAGTCTAAATTAGTGAATTGGCCAAAAGATAAAGTCCAAAAGATAAGAACCCACATATATTATGAGGATAGGAATTAAAAATAAATAAAACAAACACAGCAAAATTGACCCTACTTAATAGTAGAAATAGATGGTAATGTCCATCAACTCAAATACTAGAAGCATAAGTTCTTCCAAAACCCCTTTCTTTGAGTTTCTCTTAATTGCCCCTTAACCTTATCTGATAAATGGTCTATGAAACAGAATATACACACCCATCATAGGCCAAGAATGCAATTCACCGACTTCAAAGATGTTGCACCTCATTGACATTCTCATTATTTACAATTGATAGATCATCATGGAACCAAACATATTATGAACTGTTTGATCCCTCACAACCTTCTTTTACATTTCACACCATCTATTGAGATCACAGGTAAAAAGATCAACTAGTGACATACTTTACTAAAACAACCAAATCTGCCCATCCACAGTAGATCCAGGGAAACCCGAACTTTGACATCATCAAAGTCACCATAATGACCCAAAATAAGAAAGGGAGAAAAAAGCTCATCAACAAAAATCTTTGTTTCATATCCTCATTTTCAATTATTATTTTACATTGAAGTTAACCACCATAATTTAGGGACCACTACACTACAATTGTCTCCAACCTCTAGCTACCACTGTAAGCTACTAATAATTGCAGCTAATTTTTTACTAATGATCATTTAGCACTAAAACGTAAGATTACAACAAATATCAACACGTTGGAAAATGTCTTTTTCACAAGATAAACACACACACACACACCCCGTTCTGCAATCGTTCACCCCAATATTTGACATTCAAACATTCTTCAACAATACTTTGCCCGTGTATTATTGCTCCAATTGCCACCACAAGATCAGAGGCAAGGACTCCATTTTCTTCCCACATTACATCTGTCACGCACGCAACACATCCACTTTACCCTTGATGATTTATGCTTGTCCGTTCTAAATATTACGTATTAAAGGAACATCCTTCTCAGAAAGCCATATCTTTGAGTGTATCCTGATAGCACTTTGAGGTACTATGACACAACAATTTATGTAAAAGATAACCAAACAGCTATTATATGGTAATTAGTGTCAATTAACTAGGCAAAAACCCATCACATAATTACTATCATGATTGTCAAAATTGCAATTTTAGTATCCACTGAAATGTATAGAATAAGTAGAATCATACAAAATTATATAAAACCGATAAAATCATCAATGTATAAAATTGTACACTTAAATTGATATATCTACCTAAAGTCTGCAACGATACAATTTTGCATTCATTTTAATTAAAATCACAAACTCTTAGAATCGTATAGTTGACTCATGATTTGAAAACTATGACTGCAACATACATTTGATAAAGGTTCACAGTATCTAACATGTTAATTGACCAGGAAACATTGTTGATCAATTTTCTACCCTCCATGCTATTAATCGCCAGAGAATGCAAAAAGCACTACCACTATTAGTAATATATCTTCCTACACCAGAACCAATCCGCCTGTCTGTGGTAGATCCATTGAACCTAAAACTAAGAAGACATCAAATTAACTCACTTTTAAAATCTAATTAAAAAAAGGGCAGAAAACCTACACAGCACTTAAATCAGCAATTAATAAACAAATCCATAATACAAAAACCTAGTAAACAACAATACCATAGATCAAACACCTACACAAACTCAAAATAAATGTACATGAATTAAATATAGTGAAAGGGATCAAAATCAAACCTGATGAATTGGAGGATACATGGAATTGGTACAGACAGGACATTCAAGCAATTCATGAACACTTGTTGCAGGAGCAATAGCTGTGGGACCCAGAATGTTAATATTACTGTTGCAATTAGGAGCAGTACCTACATTGTATGCTTTTGATGCAGAAGAGAATTGAGAAAGAGGATGAAGATTCTGATGAAGGTGATGATGATGATGATTATGACTACTATTACTATGGATCTCATTCTCCTCTAATCCTCCATCTAGGGTTGATACACACTCAATGCTGTCCAAATCCATCCTCCTTCCTCTAAAAAGATTGAAACTTCACACAGAGCACAATGACCCACTGATAATTGCAACAAGTAAAATCAAAATCCCATCGAAAAATAAAAAATTTTACCGCAAATTTTGAAATTATACACAAGAACAAAAATACCCACTAATAATTACAACGATTGGAATAAAAACCACATAGAAAAATTAAGTTTTTACTCAAAAAATGAATTTTTACACAAAAAGAAAACTACCCCCAGAAAATCACTACGTTTTAGACCAAAATCTAAAGAAAATATAAAAAATTTATGTGTCATAGCTAATCTAACCCAAGAGATTCAATGGGTTATTATTTTTCTGCCAAGATGAATTTTTCTTTTTTTTTTTTTTTTTTTCCAAACCCCTCTCTTTTGTGCTTCTCTAAATTCTGTGTGGTTGCGAGAAAGGAGGTTCCTTTCTTCTGTTTTCGTCTTCCTACACTTTCCCGAAGGAGCGTTTTTCCTCAGGAACAGAGAGAAAAGGATAGCCGTTGATGTTGGGAATGAGATTTAGATCCGACGGTTGAAGATGCGAAAATCGCTATACGTTAGTTTGATATCAATTTCGTATATTTTTAAATTTTTTATTTTTTTTAATGAAATTATTTGTTTAGAAATAAATAAAAATAAAAAAATAGATATTTTTATCTATTAATAGATCATAGAAATTTTTATTTGTTGGTCAGACCATACAAATTAGATATAAATAAAATATAGATAAAATAAAGATAAAAAATAAACTATTCAAACAGTAACACCTTCCATCAATTTAATATTGTTACTTTTTCATTATTTTTTTAAATTTAATTTTCTATATTTTTTAACCTTTTTATAACCAATGACCTTGTAATTTAGTACATCTCTATTAATTTCTCGTGTGAGAGGTTCAAGATTCAATTCTCTTCTTTAGAGGTGTTCATGGACCGGTTAATCGATCCATGACTTCATTTTTTGAACTAGTCCATAATGATCTGTTTTTCTAAAATAAAAACCGTAATCAGTCTATTATTAATGGTTAACCAGTTTTATCGGTTAATTTTTTCGAATTTCGGTTTTTAACCATTCAATATAATGGTTAACCATATTTTCAAATATAACCATTGAAAAAAGTAGAACCTTTTTCATACATTTATATTCAAAAATTACAAATTGATAAATCAAATAAATATAAAACCAACAAATCCATAATATAATAATTAAAATAAAGTACAACACAATAACAAATAATAATTAGAACATAAATGTTCCAAATAGCACATGTTCCAAATCATAATAGTTCAATATCTAAAGTTGAGCATTTCTTATATTCTCCATCACATTCTTGTATTCCACATTGCAAACACCAAGAAGATGTAGCCACACTGGAAAAAAAAATGAGAATCTGTAAAAAAAAAAAAAAAAATGCATTCAATAATATATGAGTATCAATAATAGAAATTAACTTACGTTCTCTTCTCAATCATTAATTGTGCAAAGAGGATGATCTTCTGTGATGCAAGATGTTTCTAGGAAAAACATAGCAAAGTGGAAAAGAACAAAGAGATTCAATATATAAGTAAGAGATTTAAAAACAAGGAAAAAAATAGAAAGTAGAAATAAATTTACCTATGATACCGGCTCAAGTTGTTCCAAGATATGCTCTAGATATATGGGTTTACTTGAATTCCTCAACCAATTTTGCCCACAAATTAGAGCTTCCACAAGTCTAGCAGTAAGAGCAATGCGAAATGAATCAAGCACACGACCTCTAGTGCTAAAAGCAAATTCACTAGAAACTGTAGATACAGGAATAGCCAACACATCCTTTGCTATCAAAGAAGTTATTGGATACTTAGATGCATTTGTTTTCCACTAACCAAATATATCAAAAGAAGGTACCTTCTTCTCACAATCATCATGAAAATATTTTTCCGATTCATTTTTGGATTCATCACTTCCTTCATCCCTACCATGTTTCATGTAATTATCATCTAGATATTAGCCTACATCTTGATATTCATCAACCAGCATAGCGAGTCCACATCTTGTGGTTCTCCACTAGTTTGGATACTAGATGTAAGATTGGAAACATTATAAGTTGCAAACAAAGATTCTAAAATAACTCTCACTTTTTCTTTTAGTTTGCTTGCAACACCCATATCATAAAATTTCCCAACCACGTAATCAACATATCTCAATTTGCATCTAGGATCAAGAATCAATGCAATAAATAACAAAACATTGATGTTATCAATATTAGCCCAATACTTGTCATACTTCTTCTTCATCCTAAGAACCATTGCTTTCAAACTAGGATCCTTACGCTTTTCAAGCATGTCTGATATCATGCTAAGGCCATAAATCTTATTTATATATTCATTACTAGTGACATGATGTGTGTCAGACAAGCTCAAATTAATGTCATGAAAAATCTTAAGAAAAGGCAGTAATGATCTAGCATATTCCCAATCCTCAAAAGTTGGAGTGCCTTTCTTCATAGCAAGTTCCAAAGAGTACTTGCTATCAGTGAGCTCTAATAAATCAAAAGCCTTTTGAAATTTTAAGGCTGCCTCTAACATTAAGTATATTGAGTTCCATCTAGTCTTTACATCTAAGCACAAAAAGACTCTTACTATCAATCTTCTCTTTTTCAACACAATTTTTAAACTTTTGGTTTCTAGAATGAGAAGATTTCACATATTTCACTGCATGCCTAATTCTTAGAATGGAGTCATTTATTTCACACAAACCATCATTTACAACCAAATTCAAAATATGTGCAGCACATCTCACATGCAAGTGCTTATCCCCCAAGACACTTCCCTTCTAACTATTTAGTCTTCTTTTCAAATATTTTAAGCCCAAATCATTTGAAGATGCATTGTCAACAATTATAGTTAACACTCTATCAATTCCCCAATTAAGCAAACACCTCTCAATAGCCATGTCAATTACCTCCTTAGAATGACCAGCAATATGACAAAAGCAATAATTCTTTTGTGTTTTTTCCAATCATCATCAATGAAGTGGGCAGTAAGACACATATAAGATAAATTTTGAATGGATGTCCATGTATCAGTAGCAAGACAAATTCTTGAAGACATTTTCTTGAAATATTTTTTCAATTTTCCCATTTGCTAATGTAAATATTGTAGCAATCTCTTCCTATAGTTGCACACAAAGGAATTCAAAAATGTGGTTGCATCACTTGACAAAAATCATGACACTCTTTATGTTCCACAAAATTAAAAGATAACTCATCAACAATAATCATTCTAGCAAGATATCTTCTACATTCCTCTTGATCAAACTTCCAATTAGCTAGTAAATTTGCACTAGTCCCCGCATCAAATTTAGGTGTAGGTTTTATAGCTAACGTTACTTTTCTCTTGTCCATATTATAAGGATATTTTTTATACTTACTTAGATGATTAATCAAACAACTTGTACCACTAGAAGATGGACATACAAGAGACTTGGTGCAATATTTACATGTAGCTCTAGGATCATTGGCATCATTATTCTTCCCAAAATGTTCCCAAACCCATGACTTTCTTTTACGTACCTTTGAATTAGCAGGTTGAGGGGAGGTGATTCTGCTACATTACCATCACCACTTAGAGGTTGAGAGCTCATATTCTCATTACTTAAAGCTGGAGGGACCATATTTGAAGTAGAATTAGTGGTTTTATCAATATCCCAGTGCTAGACATCTACAACAATATAAAAAAAATAGATATTTTAGGTAAAGATTTAAAAAAATAGATATATTCGACACCACCCATAGGAATAGCCTCAAAATGTTTAATTGGGTACTAAAATTAACAATCTAAAAGTATAGGTAGTCAATTGAATAATTAGTCAAAGATCAAGTATCAAAAGTGACATTAACCCTATCAAGAAAGTATAAGTACTCAATTTCAAATTACATCAGCTGTTAAACTATCAATAGGTAACAAATCAATTTGCTTCATGTAACTACAGTCTCTCAAATCATAATGTAAAAATCATGGTACATTTGGTCATGCAGAGATTCTACAGTAAACTAAGACTTGGTATTCCTTCTTAAATTTCTACTTTTTCCTTTAAAGAAGATTCAGCAAAAGATATAATGGAAGCATTTGCAAAAATGAAGATGAAAGAGTAGGACTATTTTCATTATGTGCCTTTATTTACATTGAACCCACGCAGAAAAAAAGAAAAAAAAAAAGGGAGTTGTGTGTGCTTCCTATTGATGTGCTGTAATTAGTATTGAATTTTAAAGCATATTTCTAGCAAGCGTACTAGGTCTTCTATTGTAATATAGCATGAATAAAGTGTCGATCCTACGAGGATTTACTAACTACTAGACAATTATCAACTAATACTAATATCTAGGCAATTAATCTTTTAAAGATGATTAAGTTAAACTATCTTATCTAACTAATTATCTATATGAATGCAATGAACTTTTTAAAGAGAGGGATATGGTGAAAAGTGTGGGAAGGAGCAGAATCCACTTTAAACTATTGCCAATCAAATTGAATTCATGTTATAATGATAATTAGATTCATGAACATTCATAAGAATTTATCAAGATTTAAAAACAAAGTTTGAAAACCTTTTAAACCACAAAACAATTCAATAACTTCCGTTAAATAAATCATTAGTGGAATCAAAATTACAATTATAAATCTCCCGATTCTATAATTGACTAATACTTTATATTAAAATCTCCTAATTCCTTAGTGAGAAATCAACATAAAACATTGCATTAATATTCATGGATAATTTCTAAACTAGATTAAACTACGCTGCTTCCGCAATTGCAATTTAATCTCAATTTATGAATTCATATGAACTCTAATTTCCCTTCCGAGTTATTAGAATTCTTATACACCAAAAATATGATGAATAATCAGAATTCAATATGAATATTTTAAGATTCTAAATATCTTATAACATGGATTCAAAAATCATTTTAGCATATTTAAAGCTTCATCAACTTCCCACAAAAAGGATTTAGCTACTCATGAATGATGATTTAACAATCAAATAAGAAATTGCAAATGATTTCATTATGATTAGAATATTCAAGTATATGAATTGCATAAAAAAATAAGAATAGATATCACCAATTCAAAATACTAAAGCTTCACTTGCAAATCTTGTATAACTTCGAATATCTCTTCAAAAATCTCTTAATGAAATGCCTATTCTAAATATTCTAGAGCTACTTGTAATGTGGAATGGATGATTGGAGTATTGGATACTTGAATGATTCTGAGAGTGAGGAGAAGACCCCCTATTTATAGGAAAAATTTCGTGCAAAACATTTAATGAACTTTGCTGTTTCACAATGTACGCCGGCCGTTATGGATCCTACGCCGGCGGCTTACAGGCGGCGTATCTTCAAATTGTCCTTTGCACAGGTAGTGCACTGGCAGCCTTCAATATCAGTTACAATGTAGGCCGCTTCAACGTCGGTGGCTTTGAATGTAGATCTAACCGGCGTATATAGTCAGAAATGAAGCGTTGGGCTAATTTATAACGAACACCGTCCCAAAGCCGGCGGCTTTAACACCGGCGTAGGCATTCCAACAGATGTGTTGCTTCATTTTCCACCAAGCGTTGGATATCTTCATGTCGCTTCAAATCTATGATGTACGCTGCCTCAAGGCCGGCGGCTTAAGTGCCGGCTTTTAATGTAACTTCTTCAAAGCTGGTGATGTTTCATTTCTGGGCTGCCGGCCTTCATGTACATCGGCTGCTTCATCTTCTACGCCGGCAGCTTTGAGGCGGCTTTGAATATGGTTTAACTTATGCTGGGCAAAGCTGGCTATGCTGCAACGGCCTTGGATTTTACGCCGTCTAAAAGCCGGCGGCTTTCAATGATGAATTGCCGGCCTTGACTTCAATTTTTCCTCTTTTCAATTCAAATTCTCTTGTTTTGATTTCTTTATCCAAATTAGTCCTGAAACATAAAATTTAATCAAAACAAATATCCATTTTAGCTCTTTTGATTATCAAGATTTGTATAAAATATGATCTTATCACCTATTTTATGATATAAGAAAAGATAAATGAAAGATGCATGTAGAAATAAGTTCTCCTACTTTTTTTATCCAAGAAAAATAATTTCTTAAAACTTGTTTCTCTCCTTTAGATTTAAATTGAAAATTTCTAAAGGTAAGGATGATGCATTGGCCATTTGATTACTCTTACTATCTTGAAGTATTCAGATGTGGTCAGCAGTTTATCTTTGCAGATGTTTGCATTAATCATTGAACTTATGTCCATTATGGGAGGGAAAGTTGAATTTGTACTTTGATGAATCTAGTATGAAAATCCAACTTTTGGAGGACAAAATGACATTTATCTGATTATAAGACTGATATTATCGATGTAGAGGACCATATATTGAGCATTTCAACTAACATGAGGTTGAAAAGATTAAAATACTAATGTAAAGAAGGATTAGTCAGAAAAATATTATTTCCTTTTATCTTGGTCATGTTGACTAACTGATGTTAACTGTTTTTTTTTTCCCCTTTCTTTGTCTTTACAAATCGAACTAGATCCGGGGTGTCTTATGGAATCACGTTATCAAGATGATTGTGGTGGGAAGTACTTGAGGAGCACTGAAGTGATTCTATCATGTCATCTAGTTTTAAAGTTATATACCAATAATGTTGTTGAAAATAACATGGATGCTACAAATTTCTTTTAATTCATTAATAGTTTAAGCTCAACAAATCCTAAAGCTTAATTTGGCTTTTTTATTTAATTTTTAGCTTTGCTTAACAAAAAGTTACTTGTATCATGATACTAACACGTGACACGACAATATATACAAGAAATAAGACATGGTACATTTTCTACATAGGGTTAAAGATAATAATATATTGTTATTTCCCCTTTATATTAATATCTATTCATATCTCGATGATTTTTGTTGATATTAGTGTTTTTAAATTATATTTACTTTAACATGGGCAAACCTGGTTTGGTATTAAATGAAATAAATATCATAAAATTTATAATTTAAAGAAATTATCAAAGGTTGATCATAGAACAAATATATGTAGCAAAGAAATAGTAGCAATCACATACTTGGTGGCCTGTTTGGAGGCTCGAGAGTTAGCTAAAACTTCTGATAATTGCATAGAATTTCACAGATTTCAGCAGGTCACAACCATTGGTGTTGGGCTTCTACTTGTAATTGTTGGATATCTAAATACTATACATCTTATTATTAGTACACAAACATGTTTTAAATACACATAAACAATCATGATCTATGCAAGCATATGCAAATTTCCCTATATAGTAAACATGTTTTTGCATACCTCCCTTTCTGTGCCTAATAGTATGTGCTAGTACACATAAACATGTGTATATGTGCAAGCATGAGAATGCTAATGACACAAAATATAAGGAACATGTTGCAAATGAATGAGCATAATGAGATCTGGCCTCTTTTCATCCCATTCAATTATGCAAAGAAAGAGAGGCTCCTTTTAGTAATTGTTTTTTCCTTTCACTTTTTGTGTAACAGAAGTGACAAACTTATAACACATGAATCATCATACAAAGACACATACACTGATTATCTCCAGCTTAATAGTGCTAGGATTTCTGACCCTAATGAACTTAAATGGGATCCAGGGGCTTGGGATCACTTTGAGAAATGGATTTTTGACTGCATAAATAGTATGATAAGTGATCTTGGTTGAATTTGATCCAAGATACCATGCAAGTTATAGCCACTAGATTTGGCCCCTGAGTTTGGACAGGTGTCCATAATTCTCCAAAGCAAGGGAAAAAAGATAAAAAATTAAAGCATTTACAACCAAATGAATATCAATAGAACCAATGCCACTCAAACCCTAGTAGCCAAAAAAATTAAACACAAAAAAGCTTCCACTTTTTAGTAGATTGGCTCTTCACCAGAACTGAACAAATAAACCAGGACCTCTATTGATGCATGAAGAAAAGAAAATCAGTTGCACCCTAATTACAACCATTCATCCCTTCCCTATATAATCTCCTGAACAATGAGTTGTGGTAACCAACTATATATCGTATATCAGCACGTAATACGATTACAAATTATATTTCTGTACTCCACTAATCAACAACCACATACATTCAAGCTAAAACAAAAAACTGTAGGAACAAAAACTACGAACTTACCAGGAATTAGGAAAGACGAATGATGGAAGCTGCTAGACTCCAGGGATTGAGATTGAGAGTCGAGAGAGAAGCAAGGTTGACACAGAGAGAGAGAGAAAGCAAGCTCGCAGCTCAGAGCCTTAGAAAGGAAAAACAACAATAAGGGACGATGATTGCGCAAAAGTGAAAACTGAAAAGAATGAGGATGAGGCGTGAAGCGCGGTAGGGTTTCTAATTCTTCTTTATCTATTTGGATTTTTTTTAAATAACAATAATATGTATATAATATTATATATATTTGAACTAGCGGACCGGTTAACCGAAACCGTCGGTTTCTTGAAGTCAAAAATCGAAACTGAAATTAAAAATAAAAAAAAATTCTAATCCTAAACTGAAACCGATGGACTGGTTAACCATTTTTTTTATTGGTTTTTTGGTTTTAGTCGATTTTTTCACACACCCCTACTCTCCTTACCATTGTAATGGTAAAAAAAAAAAATCTTATTATGTTACCTTTTATACGTATTAGTTTTGAATTTGTTAATAATAATTAATTTAAGAATTCAATATATTTAATTCTATCAAATAAAATAATATTCAGTATATTATTTACATAATAGGATAAAAATAGTATTTAGGATATATGATGACCTAACATGGTAAAATTAATAACAAATGAAAAATGAAAATAATAAAAGTGGACCACCTTAGTCTACTAGTTTAAATCCAAACAAAAATCTAATATATGCAAAGATGAATAAAAAAAATTAATGCATTTGATTTATGTCTTATTATTATAAGATTTTTGGCACCTTAACTACTTTAATAAAATAAATTAAAAAAGGTAAAACTTGAAAAGATTGAATGCATGAGTTTTTTCTCTCAAAGTCCTTTTCAAGGTTGTTTTTAAGCTTTCTAAAAGTTTCTAATGGGATTATCAAAGTCTTCCATCAATCTTTGGGATAAGAGAATTTATATTAGTATATATCAACGTTTGAGGATATATTCATTTAAACTATCAACATTTCAAGTGGTTGAAAAAAAATAACTTTTTATGAAATAAGTCAAACGAAATATCATTATTTCACAAAATTTATTTAAGATCTATATGTTTCATTTTATTCTTATGGTTTGATGTCTTTTTTTTTTATCATTTTTAAACATATATATATTAAGAAACAGATACAATTGAGAAACAAATATTTTTCATCTAACACAGACCCTAAAGCTATCAACATTTCAAGGTATATTATTAAATTTCTTCAATTGTTCTTAATGGATACATTTTTTAACTCATTTTGTGAAATATTAAATCTTCTTTATAACCACTTGATATTAATATTTTAAATAAACTTACATGAATGTTATACCTTCTAATGTAATTTATTTGATTCATATTAATTATCTCCCTAGTATTGGTAAAGCATGTGTTAACTTGTCTTTGCCTATTAGTCACAACAGTTACATGCTTAAAAAGGGTCAATGATCTTATGTTCTAAATGAGAAAATTGAAATAAATCTTCTTAGTCGAAAAAAGGTCTTTTCGGTTGCACTTGGTACTAAAGGCTCAGTTAACATTTAATCGTCAACATTTAACCCTCATTCTATTGCTGACTAGTTAATGTTAGAAGGCCTTTTATTTAGGCTTCTAATGTCCATGGGCAAACACAACATAAGGTTATAGCTTAGCCCTAAGTTTTTAATTATAATAGCTCGTCATTGTCGGTGTAATGCAAGATTAAAGTCGGTAGCAACTTATAAAATCATTCCAAAGCCTTTTGTTAAAGCCTCTAAAGTCTAAAGGCAAATGCCACAAAGCATTGTAGCGTAGCCTTAAGGTTTCAATTATTGTAGCTTGTTGTGTTAGTATAATGCAAAGCTAAAATTGATAGCAACTTATGGAGTTATTCAAGGAAATAGAGTGTCTTTGAAAAGAGATGTTTTGTGCTTGGGCTAACAGTTGAGTTCAAGCAATAGTGCTACGAAGTTGGTAAAGCTTTTTCAATTATTGTGTCTAAGATAGCTATTAAGTTAAGCCCTTTATAAACATGGGGTCATGTCATTGTTTAATGAAAGGTGAGCTCTTCCCATCCTTCGACCCCCACCCAACCCCCCCCCCCCCCCCCCCCCCCCCCCCTAGGTAAGGTAGAAGAGTGTGCAAAAGAAAATCAAGTGGGCTTATCTTTAAGTGTCAATCATCTAGTCAAAATAGGAAAGCTCATCTTGTTTTGAGCTAAGTGGTCCAAGGTTTAGACAACATCGAGTTCTTTATTGGTTCCATTTTTTCTTGCCAAATGGGTTAACCTTATTGTATTGGTAAGGAATTCATGGTTTGTAAGAGGCTTCACTCTTGGTAGCCAGATTCAAGCCTTACAAGTGGAATTACTCTTATGATTTATCTCTCTTAAGAGGAAGTTTTCTTATAAGCTTCTTCCAAGAGAATCTGGCTAGATTTCATCTGGTTTCTATGCAAGCAATGAAAGCCTTATGATGGGCAAAAGGGTCATATATTACTATTAATCTTGAGTCTTGCATTCTTGGGGCAAGGATCTACCTAAGCTTTCACTTCTTTTTAAGGGAAAATCTAGGTTTTGGCCAAGTTAAGGCTATTTAGAGGGAGCTCGTTCTTAACTGAGCCAATTTAGGCTCTTATGAGGTGAATTTGTTCTTATGGGGACTCCTATTGATCAGAGCCAAAAGGTACTTTGAAGTAAGTTGGTTCTTCTACTAAGCCTTTAAACTTAATGAAGGGTGTTTGTTTTGATAGATTAGGTCATGCTAGGTTGTAACTGGCTTGTAACCATCTAAAGAAATCTTATAGGGGACATGTTAAACTAAGTAGGTTTGTTCTTGATCTAGGCAATTACCATAGAGTCAAGTTTAGGTTAGTTAAAGCTTTTAGCTGAACCATAACTTGACAAGGGCCTTAAGGCAAGTGAGATCAAGCAAAGACCTTTGTTGCACTATGTCTGGTCAAGTCTCATTGAGATAAGTTAAGTTGGGTAGGGTCTTTACCAAGTGGAGAGATGCAGAGGCTCATTAAGACAAGTTAAACCAAGTCAAGTTTTCACCATGTCAAGTTTAGTAAAGGTCTACTATGGGTAAGTTAAACCAGGTAGGTCTTTACAAGACCGAGAGTAGCTTCCACTTATTGTTTGGAAAAGTGTAGATGGAAAGTCCTTGTTTATATCAAGCTATGATCTTTTTCTTGTGGAGATCTATTTACAAACCTTGTGCTTTCTAAATCGATAGTACTGATGACCCTAACATTTGATTAGGCAGACTTTTACCCCTAAAACTAAGAAGGTTAGGAAACGTATTGGGGAAGCCAATATGGACAATGGTTACTCTTCCGGCAAGTATACTTTCTTCGTTTTGAATTATAAGGAGCTCTAAGGAAGGAAGTTTACTTATTTTCCTTATGTGTTGTAGTGCATTAATTATGAGTTACAAATGTAGAGATAATGGAAAATTAATGGGAAGACTAGTGTGGGTTACACCAGGCTCTATACATATTTACATGTGATTTTAAAGCACTTTTGTTTAATCAATCTCATCACTATTTGCTTTTTTAACACATGGATGACCTTTTTGCAACATTATGTAGCATCTTTCAATCTTTTGGGGACTTATCGATTAACTTCTATTTATAAAAGACAATTAAATCTACAACTATGCTATCATTGAATCTCTTCTTCTAAGATTCTTTTTAAAATTTTTGTCATCTCTTCTTTTAAAAATCCTTATTGAAAAGATTGTTTCTTTTCTTTTTCTTAGAGCTTTTTTTTTTCAAGAATCTTTCTTGTACTTTGTCTCCTTGCAATAGAAGAATAGAAGCACTCTTAACCCCTCTCCCCCATTAGACGTAGCAATGGACCATAGGCTTATTTATAGGGTCTAATGTTTGCCAAAGAAGTTAGGGCACTTGTTATTGTGTTAATAGGTAATCCAACTAACTTTATTAGTAGCTATCTTGATTTGGACCAAAGAGGAAGTAAATTAGGTCTTGGAGGCTCCTCCACCTCTTAATTGAAAACTTACTACTAAAGGCACTACCTAGTTCTTCTTGTTAGTTAAAAGCTAAATACCATCTCATTTTTTTTTATACAAAGTTGTATGGTAGGGTTACTATAACTAGTCGATCACATGAAATAAGCATGCCAATCAATCAAAAGGAGTCTTGTGATGATGACACAAGTACAAATGTCATGGAAAGAGGCATGGGATGAGGAACAAGCAAACTCGATTTCTCAAGCACATGGATGTGACAAAAAATCAAATCAAGTAGACTCGATTATTTTTTACTCGTTCTATGCATCTTTTTTAGAGATATTTCAATAGATTTTTTTCATTACTCTCAATCATAGCAATATACAAAATGACCTCGAAATAAGAAGAGAAGCCTCTTATTTATAGATATTGAAAATTGTAAACATTCGATCACTCCCAATGATCAAATGACTGAAATCGGAGTCTTCTTTTCTTTACCAATGGACTCGACTTGTAGATGCACTTGAAGAGAGCCTACGGGCTTTATAATATAAAAGAAGCCCATTATTCTTTTAAAATAGCCCATTTTTAATATAAAAGGGGTAAGGCTTATTTTAGTCCATATAAGCCCTGTTTTAGTAAAACAAAGTCCAAATTAGCCTAGAAGGATATTTCTAGAGTCTACTTTCTGCACGTGAGACAATTGAATAAGGTTGAGAGTAGAGCAAATCGATCTAGCGATCCTTATTCCAAGCTTATCAAATTAAATCTCCCTACGACATTCATTCGTTAGAGCTAGTCTACTAAGCTTTGTTACTAGCCCAAAAAGACTAACCTATGGTATTAAATTGGGCCATGAGCCCAATTATCCAAATGTCCTACAAATGTCTAACTAAGGATCTTGAACTAAGAAGTTTCTAAGAAGGTCCCTTTTTATAAGCCGGTAACCATGCTTCACAAACCCTGTGTTCTTGATGCTTGCAATATTCAAATGAAAGTGAAGAGGAGGGTCATCATTTTGCTGAAAGGAGGAGGGATATATGATAACTTTTCTCAATAACTTAAGTCCCTTTCATAGTTTCCCATAGCGTTGCCAATGGGATAGATACAATGATAGTTTGAAGATGTTGAATGCGGTCATCTAACATTTTATCAACAATCCCCTTATGTAGGCGAAGGAAGGATTTTATCCCAACTTAATAGGTTCATGGTGGTAAGTAAGAGTCATCATCCCTGTTCCTGTGCTTAAAAAGTATTAAAACCTAGTCCTCATAAGTAAAATCACCTGTAATACTAGTTAAGGAGTTTGTGCTTTTATTTAAGCTTCCCATTATACTCTATTATTTTCTTAAGTCGGTGTTCTAATATATACTCTTGTAAGTGCCACTTGGCTTTATATATAAATGAAAATTCGATAATTTTTTGTACTTCTTTTCTACTTTATATTTCTACTTCTCTACCTACTTTTTATCATCAACTCTTCAAAGGACTTTTACCCCATTAGTCATAGTAAGGATGTTACAGATTATCAAATCTAATTTTGATTGATAAATCATTCACCATAGGTTTCAAACCTAACTTTCAAATGTTGTGAGGAGTTTGAGATAGAGTGTGAGTCTACTTTCGCATGTTATGCAGGTTTGAGCCTAGTTTCTTTATTAAGAGTAAACCTCCTTTATCTTATCATGATGATTTTTCTCTTACAAAGGATTTAGATGTACGAGTTTGATTTTGATTGGTGGGTAATGTAGATTTAAAGGTCTCTTAGTAATGTGTCTCTAAGGCTTTTTTGTCCTAACTTGTCAGAAGGTGGGATAGTTATATGATGGGGGGTTTTGATTACCTTCGTTGAGAGCACACTAAATATCATTGGGCTTTAAACTCGATCAATGTAGTGTCCTCTTGCTAATGAGCCTAGTCAAGAGCTGCTCAAGTTATCTTGTTGGTAGGAAGGATTGATTAACCGAGGGGTTACCATTACCCTAATTGGGAGCAAAGTATATGTTACAAGGCTTTGAACTTGATTGATAGGTATCCCTCTTGTTTCATGACTCGAGCATGGGGGTTTAAGCTTTAAATCACATTATCACAAGCTTGATCATTTTTCTAGTGTGCCTCATGAACTCATTTTATTTTTCCTTATAATGCCACATGTTATCCCATCATCAGCAGGCATAGACATGATTTTTTATCTTCTTTCCTAGCATGTGAAACGCATTAGAATAGAAAACTACAATTCATGACTTTTGAAATGATCCAAACACCAGTCATCAAAAATAAAAAAAAATTAAATAAGGTCAATGGCATCCAATTGGATTTATGTATAGATTTAAATTGCTAAATTTTTCAAACTTACCAAATTAGTTCAAAACCGAAAAGCCAAATATTGAAAATTCGATAGCAATTCAGATATCGAGATAAATTAAATCATAATTTTAAAGCAATCCTTTAAATGAAAATATTTGTAAGAAAAATAGAAATAATGTCATTAGAAGCTTTAGTTTTTCAAAATCTTGATTTTACCTTTGTTTAAGAACTTACACGTATTAAAAAATTGAAAATTTTAAATAATTAGATTTGGATGATATTTTAAAAACGAGCTAAGGGTCTTGTATACATGAGATTAGATCACCAGATCGTGCCATATGGCAAAAACCCTAAAAGGAGACCCTTTTTCCCTTATCTAAAACCCTAATTCTACCTTTCCTCTCCCATATAAATATTCATTTTCTCTTTTTTTGCCTCTTCCCCTTTCATGAAGCCCTCTCAAGGCTTAAGGTAAAGTTCTCTATAACCCTAGCTCATTCTTAGTGTTAAATGAACGGGATTAGCAAAAGTGTAGTACTAATTAGCTTATGTGATGTCTTTACATAAGGAAAATGGAGAGGATGAAGTAGTAATAGAAGAGGAAGGAGACCCACCATTCCAACAAAATTCGTGTCAATGTAGGTATGAAATTTTAAAGACACCAAATTGTGAGTATTTTAGTGTTTTAAGTATGAAAACTCACTTATGTATGTTAGTTCATGACATGGGTTGTGAGAAATTGGGTGTTAGACTAATTTTGGAGTCTAAAATCATCTTTTCCAGCTGAAACAAGTGAAGGAAGAAAGAAAATCAGTTTTGCAAGTGTTTTCGATTTGGAGAATCACTTTAAAGCTATTACATCAAGGCAAAAACCCAAAACTCGACCTTTGTTGAGGTGAACCTGTGATATTGAGGAAATGAGACATGTCTAGAAGTGATAAAGAGGAAGATAAGCATGTTTTCAATTTGAAATATGTTGTAGACTAACTTTGAGGAGAAATAAATGTTGCTATGTGTTGAAAATTATGGACAAGATTATGGAATGAGTAGAAAGTAGTTCTATGGATGTTAGAGTAAGTTAAGTAAAGAGTTTTGCTAGAAATGTTTGGAAATTTCAATGAAACCATGATAATCTTGGTAGCTGCTATCAACATAGATGATTTGAGCTTTGATCTTAAATTTATCATGCTTTAGTACACGGAACATGAATATAGTTGAGTTTAGGCATATAGAACATCTAGTACCATTAAATCACTATAGGATTTTTTAAAAAACTCGTTTTGATGAAGAAAATGAAGTTTAAAACGCAAAAACACAAACCCAGAAGAGCACGATGGAAACACAACATCGTCTTTCCTACCGTGCTTCATTCTGACCTCTAAAACATGAAGAAAACGTAAAAAATAGGACAGCACGAGGTGAACACAATGTCATGTTTCCAACCGTGTCTCTCTCGGGCCAAAAACGCAAAGGAAATACACAAAATGCAAAAAACATGGTAGAAACATGAGGGCATGTTTCCTGTTGTGCTTCTCACTATGTTCCACAATGAAAAAATTCTCTGAGAAACACAGTGGCATACATCCAGCCGTGCTTCCCTCGTGTTTCTCCCCTGCTCGCGATACTGTGTCGTAAATTGATCATAACATTTTTGTCCGAACTCAGATTGAAGTGATTCAAGAGGCTAAAGAAAGCTTAAAAAGAGATCTACAATTTTCATGATTTCAGTTTTTCAAAATTCTAAAATTATCAAGGCCTATATTGCATTTGTTTCAAGTTATTATATAAACAAATAAAGTTGAAAACTTGTTTTACTAGTTAAGTGTATATAGTTAAGTATAAAATAAATCTTTTTGAGCTAAAATGAAATGGATAGAAGATAGTTAATGTGTTATATTAGTTGAATGACATAATTAAGCATGAGTATTAGTGGATTTATAAATTTAATAAATAATTTGATTAAATATAGAGTTAGATGTAAAATGAAATTAGTTAATAATCTAAGTTCAACTTGGCTTGCTGAACTTGAATGAGCTATAATGAATTAGATTGACTAATTTTAATCAACTTCACTTAGTAATTGAACTAAATGATTTAGTCTAATTAACTTAGTTAAGACTAAGTTAATGCAACCTAAATGCAGTAAACAAAGTAAAAGGGTTAGAGATAGTTAATCATAACCTGATTATAATTTAAAAAATGAACGGTTATTAGGGGTGTGCACGGTACGGTTCGGTTCGGTTTGTATCCCGAACCGAACCGCACCATAATTGACGGTTCGGTTTTTCTTTTAAATTCGAACCTAACCATACGGTTCGGTTCGTAATTTTTTCGAACCGAAAAAAAACGGTTCGGTACGGTTCGGTTTGCGGTTCGAACCGTTTTTTCATAAAATAAAAATATATTCTATCGAAAAAGTTCAATTACATATTTCTTATCACTAATGCAAATATAAACAATAATATTTAAAATTAATCATTTATCAAATAAACATGTAAAACTTATAGGAAGGAAAAAGATTTCATTCATTATAAAATTATAACTATGACTAGTCTCATTTTTTTGAATTATCTTGAACTATAATGATATACTAGACTTTATCTCAATAGAAGACATAAAATGTAATTCGTTGTATGCTTCTAACTAACATATTACCAATTATATAAATCAATAAGTAACTAAATAATAGAACTAGATTAATTAGTAAGACAAATGGAAAAGAAATATGCAAAAGTTAGAATACTAGAGGTTAAATTCTAAAATCTACCTTACTTATAGATAACATAACAATTAAAACATATTATAAAAAATCTAATTTTATTCTAATGAATAACACATATCTAGGTAAGAAAATTTTACAACAATTAATTTTTTTAAGTTAAAATACTAGAGTTTAAATTCTAAAATCTATCTTACTTATAGATAACATAACAATTGAAACATATTATGAAAAATCTAATTTTATTCTAATGACTAACACATATCTAAGTAAAAAATTTTAAAAACAATTAATTTATTTTAAAAAATTAATTGTTTTTAAAATTTGTGACATAGATATGTACCATTAATAAAAAAAATTAAGAGTAAAAATAATATATTTAATTTTTTTAATATATAAAACGGTTCGGTTCGGTTCGAACCGTACGGTTCGGTTCATGGTCCCGAACCGAACCGCGAACCGTTTATCTTTAATGAACCGAACCGCGAACCGAACCGTTTCAAAAAATAATCGAAATTTTGGTTCGGTTCGGTCCGGTCCGGTTCGGTTCACGGTTCGGTCGGTTTTTTTGCCCAGCCCTAACGGTTATTGGATTTTGGCTTGGGAACGGATAACGAGCTCGAGTTGACCTACAGGAATGCAGTAATTGCATGTTGCTTGATAGGATCATTTTAATAACCGGACTGAGAATTTAAACTCGGCTTAATTAGCTATTGGATGCTGCTTGGCCGCTTACTCCAAGAGTGGCACCTCCGGACTGGGTTGCAAATATGATCGCAATTCTGGGATGATATGGTAGTAGTATGCGCTTGAGCCTCCACAGAGTGCGTGGTAAGGACAAGTAGGTAGTCGATAGAGGAGATTCCGAAATCCGACAGTCAATTAGGAGTTGAAGAGAAGTTGCAATGGAGTTATGCAGAGGTGTAGGCTCTTGCATAAAGTGTTGTAATGGACCATGTTCATTGATGGTTGTCTATGAGGGGTTAAACAGTTCAAGACTACTTAGTTCTTTTCTTTCCAGTAAGTACTAGGGACTTATCAAACCCCCCTCTTCGGTGCATAGTCCAATGAGGGAACCTTATCCCTTTTGTTTGGTGGGAGTCATGAGTACTCTTGTGCGTGTTTGTATTTCTGAGATGCTGGGAATATTTTGTTGATGACTTAAATCATGCTTGTTGCATTAGCCTAAGTGTGCATGACATGCAGTGTGTGCTTATATTACTATGTACTGGGCTTTGCAGCTCATTCTTTGATATTCCATGTTTCGTTGGTGGTACGATGGGGATGAGTGTTATACGGAATGACTTAATTAAATCGCAATATACAAGACAAGGGTTTTATGAGCCCTTTTCATGTAAAATTTTTATTTTAATCATGTTTTATAATTTTTATAATTTTAATCAAGTAACAATCAAGGACTTTTGTTCGATTTAACCTGGACCTTTAAGTCCAAAAGTTTTGCGGTTAAGTCATACCTATTTGATGGGCCCTAAGGGTGATATTTGTAAATTGATATTTGAGGCTCTTTTCTCCAATGGCTTAAAAATTCATAGGTTTTGATAGACTCGAACCATGTAAAAATAAATGGCACTCTACCAGACTTCTTTTATAAAAATTAATAACGATTTCTCAAGCTAAAACTCAAATAGAAACCCATTCAATAATGGAATGCCTTGTACATATTGCTTGGAGGCGATGTGTACAGTGAAACAACCTCACCCTTAAGCACCCTAATGGTCGGGTCGTTTCAACTTTTTTGTACAATTTTACTTCTTTTTGAATCATAATTCCTCGAACAAGAGCACAACTTATATATGATCTTAAGTGCATCAAATTTTCATATAAAATCCAAGGAAAAATATGTTGGGAATTTAGGGATCAACACACGGCGGAAATATATTTTGGTTTTCAAGTAAAACGAACCCTAAATTCTCAATTGCGGATCCATGCGATTCAATCAAATTAAAATAGATAGAATTACCTTTTTGATGCTTTAAAATACTAGAAATTCATATCTGAGATGTTGTAAACGCGATTACCCTCTACTATATCCATACGAATGAATTTCCAATCGGATCTCTGTGTGTGCTAGCATGTAGGAACAATTCCTAATTATTGGGAATCTCTCTCAGTAGGGTTTCTCACTTTTATGTTACAGAGTTTCTCTGTAATTCTAATGTGATGACAAGCATCTCTTAAAAACCCTAGGTGAGATCACTATGTTCTATTTATAAGAAATTGTGCCATAGTCAACTGCCCTAATCTTATTAGAGATTTCAAAGATTATTAGGAATTCCAAAAGACACACATAAGTTATTAGGAATTCCGAATGACACATTTCATAAAAAAATGATTGTAATTAATAATTATTTATTAATCTTAATTTTATTAAGATTAATAGATAATTAAATAGTATCCATATGGCCTAAGGCACATCACTAGCAAAATATATAAAGTACATATTAATAACTCAAATATTTAAGATACACTACCTCAAATATTAAATGAAATATTCAATCAAATACATATTTAGGGGAAGTAAGACTTAGGGAGCATATTTAGGGCAAGTAAGACCTATCAAGCATGAATATATGTTTAGATTCATTCAATTTTTACAAAATCATGCTCATGTTTGTCTTGAGTAGATATAAAGTAGAAAATATCCATTTATGTACAAAGTTCAATTTTTATTGAATCTAAGGTTTTCTTAATTGCGATCAATGCTTTAGTTCTATAAATAGGGGAGCCTGTAGAGATACTTGAATTAAATTATTCGTTTTGCTACCTAATCTTTATATGTTTTCATTTCAGGATGTCAACTCTGTAAAATGCACCTTGTCACATCTTCGTTAGTATTAAAACCAAGAGAAATTAGGTTACATCTATGTAGACCAATAAAAAAGAAGTGCCGGGCATGTGTATGTGTTGACCAAGTCAATTAAATGGAGAAAAAAGAATTATTTATCCTTGTGCGAAAACACAATCTCTATTTCCTTTATATATCCCTATCAAAGGAAAAAAATAAACCCTAATCCAGACTCCTTTTTCAGCATTCCTTTGGTTAGCCTCAAATCGATGGTGAAACATTACAATGAAGAGGAGAAATACATCCCAAGTGTCATCGTTGCATCATTTCCTCTCCAACCCACCATAAACAACCTAAGTACCGTAGATTGCTTTTATGGTTTGAGATGTGGGTTGAAAAATAGCATGGACTTTGGAAAACTATGGACGAAGGTTTCTGAGTTGCCCTCTATATCGCAAAAATCGCAGATGCAGCTTCTTTAGATGATTGATATTGCAGATGATGTTGCCATTATTGGTAAACAGAATGTTGAGGCATCGAATTAATGGCTTTGCAACAGGAATTGGATTCTTTGCGATAAAAGCTTGTTGTCTTGAGGCATGATTTAATGAAGCAAACAGAAGCACAAAAAAAAAAAAATAATAAAAATGTTGCAAGGTTGAGAAGCTAATGACTTGGGTGTGGATACCTTGGGTTCTAGTGTTATTACGTATATATTGGATAATTTTAGATATAGGAAAGGGTCTGTAATTTAGAAATAGCTTGGTTGGGATGTCAAGAAATTGGGATTTTGTGTCCTTAGTATGTAACATGTTATTATGTAGTAAGTGCTTTATTTAAGGACTTTTTGTTGGTGGGTCTTTATAGTACCATATTTAATATGGTAATGTTAATGTAGGACATATTTCATGTTAAAAATTCCCCTTGTCACATTTATGTATATATATTCTCATAGAAGCTGCTGGTTCATTAGTTTTTAACAAATGGTGTGAATTGGATGAGATAACTTCTATATATAATTCATTATAAGATTAAAAAAACCAAAGTGAAGAAAAATTGGAAATTAATGCTTTGGCATTTTCCTTATTGCTAAACTGACGATTTAGTGCCTTTAACACAGAGGAGTTTGTTCCTCAGCCATTGTTTTTGAATGGGGAAATTCTGTGAATATTCTTCATACATGGCAGTTGAAACTTTTTCCTCTCGTATCAAATCCGTAGCCATGACTCTTCTTCAAAACTCAATTTGGCCAATCCTCAAATGATGAAACTCGCATGTGAGTACAATAAATCTCACAAAAAGGAATAATCATTTGGTGCATTTAGAATACTCCAAACATGATCACAGCATTTTTTTTTAAATCGCTTTTCTATTTGTTGTTGTGCAATACCGTTGATGTATATGCAATATAAGTAAAACAAAGGCCAACATCCATAAAAAAAAAAAAATATAGCATACAAACAAAAACTATTACAGGATCTATTATAAATCTTATTTTACCACATACTAAAAGTAAAATCAAAATTCAAAAGCACCCTTAAAAGCTTTTCTACCTTTCATCCCTATTTTTGGAATTAGGATTAGGCTAGTTTTAGAAAGAATCCAACATCTCATTAAATTCACTGATTGGGTTTGCAAATTAGGCTTGCTTTTCTTCTTCGCTTTGTACAATTTAAACTACAAAGGTTGATAGCTATAACACCAATTCACTCCCTACATTCAATCCTAAAAATGACACCATTCCTTGAGCTTTCTACATTCAATCCTAAAAATGGTAGTTACAACACCAATTCACTCCTACATTTAATCCTGAAAAAAAATGATGGCCATTCCTTGAACTTTTTACATTCAATCCTAAAAATGGTAGTTACAACACCAATTCACTCCTTACATTCAATCCTAAAAATGAAGGCCATTCCTTGAACTTTCTACATTCAGTCCTAAAAATTGCAGTTACAACACCAATTCACATATATAAACTACACATTTATACATCAGACTTGCCACATAAGCAAACAAATAAACAAATACATAAGCAAATACACTAGGCAGGGCTATTACATAATGTCAAAAAACAACTAATAGTATCTCCATAGAAACACCAAAACATATGGAGATAAATTTTGCACTAATCTATCTAAAGACAACAAAGGCCACCATTGGTTCATCTTAAATCCAAAAGACAAAAGAAACCATTGGTTTGTAGAATCCAAAAAAAAAAAAAAAAAAACAGTAGAATCCAAATTTTGAAACCATCAATCCAGGCTAATGACGCCATCTGTGTCACCCCCTTTTGCATTTCCTCTAATTGTCTATGAATAGTTCTTCCTAGGTGATGCCATAAGTCTTGTGCTTCACCACTTGAAGACGGAAACAACTTTATCCACTGCTGTTTTATCTTTTTTATTTGAGCTAGAGACTATTTCCACATTAGTGGTCTCCTCGGTAGCAATAGGTGCATATACTGGACAATCATATTCCTCTTGCCCTTCTCTTGCATCTCTTCCTTACTCAAGCTTAATCCCCGATGATTGTGCAGCTGCTAGTGGATTGGGATCAACTTGTTCGTTTTGATAAATGGGAAAAAATTCTTGTATGTCCTGCCATTTATACATGTTCCAATTATCTTGAATATTGTAATTAATTTGATCACAGAGGACCTTATTTTCAAAATTGTTTGCATGGGTTAATGGATCATGGTTTGGTTGCTAGTCACCAATATTCAAGGCTTGAGAGGAAGCATTTTGAGCTTCATTATGCATTCCTTAGAACAAGTAAACATGTGATTAGCATGGATTTAGAGTGAAAAAAAGAGATGTATATATGATCATGAACTTTATAACATGGAAAATACCTCTTCACTAACCAATTGCAATGATCTATGGGCATCATTTTCATTTAGTATTATTTTTTATTGCTCACTTGGGATTAAGCTTTGCACATCTTTACGGCTTTAAAAGAGAACCATGTACATATGACAAGCATATCCTTAACATTTCAAAAACCATGAAGATAACTAAGTGCTAAGAGTGCTAAAAGCCAGATAAGAACCAGTTCATTCAATGAAGCTTACTCCACTCCTTCGAATGATAGTTGACACGTGCTATGATTATGCCTTTGCTGCTTACACTTATTGTACGTCATCTTCCTCCCATATCTTGTCATTTTATCTGCTCTCACTTGCTCAAGTGCGTTCTTTCTCCTCTCTTTGGATAGTTGACCAAGTTTTTTCCTAAGTGGCAATGGTTTTGGACCTTAAGTCCGGTTTTCTTCCAAAACTTCTCTCCATGCATCATGTTGTAATGGTTATCGAGGAAGCCTTCAGGTAACCCACCAATTAAAACTATGGCGAAGATAGCATGACAACATGGGATACCTGATAAATCCCAAGCTCGACAAGCACATGTGTGCTTGGTTACATCAACATTGAAAACATCGGAGTTATGTTGGACTTCATATTCATCTTATCACACCCCAAAGGGTACCCTAAACGTGGCAGTCCACCACATACGGAATTAAAACTTAAGAATAACTTCCCGAAGTCATGCGAAAATTTCAACACCATATATAAGGCGTCTATCACAACAATAGGAGACACCGGTAGGATGTATAGTCCGAGATAGTAAATACAACATACAAGAATTCTAGATAACCATCTCATTTCAACATTATAAGAATATAATCCTTACATCATCTTAGGGGTTTTCCCCTATAAATTTCCAAACAATCATAATGTCAACTTAATCTTTCACACAAGGAAGCAATACTAACACCAAAAGATATTAAGGATATTTAGCCTAAGATCTTCACAGGATTCCAGAGGCTCCCCCAAAACATAATCCCACTCGAGTATATGAAGTCCTCGGGCATAAAAGGTATTGGTCCTGTTACAACAAAAGTCTATCAGAGTATAAGCATAACTAGCTTAATGAGATTATTCATGAATTAACGTACTCGTATCAATAATTTCAAACAAGTTATTAAACAAGTATATGAATGCATCAAGCAAATGAACAAGCAATACATATGATTTACTGGAAATCATATGTTTGAATCGATTCACCCCTCCATTCAGGGTTAGGTGTTTCAGGCTCTTTAAAACCTATCTTTAAAATCCAACTTATGTAGTTTATTTCAGGCTCCTACTCGCCCATCTTGAAGTAGTTCTTTCTGGCTCCTATTCGCCCATCTTGTAGATTTATGGCTCTTGCAAACTCGACTACTATACTCTTGTCCCATCGAGTATAGTAGCTCATGAAATGATACTAAATACGTGATATGCATGAATCAATTAATATAACTCATAATATATTATTAAAGTAATTTAAAGGTGATCACAGAATTTGCACACACTCCAACATAATAATAGTAAAACAAAATTTAATTAACAACGATTCATGTCTCGGTATGCTTAGCATTCTTTCAACCAATATTATCATACATAATTCATTTTCATCTTTTCTTACTTTTAGTGCCTCTAACTACAAGCACAAACAAGTACGTAAAACGCAGGAAATAAACTCACTCGACCATGAAGACACTTCCTTCTTATGGATGAGTCGATCAGTATTTCTATTAATCGAAATAATCCTCAGGGTATGAAAACTCCTCCTCGGGATCACCTAATCAAGAAGAATACCCATAATGAGTATTTCTTGTTGATTCTATGGTGCTCATCAAAAACTATGCCATAAGATTGTTAAAATTCGTATAGAGGGTAATTCCAACTTAAAATGGCCATAACTTGGTCATTTTAACTCAGAATTGCGCATATAATATACCGTTTTCTACCTATTTGAAAAGATCCATTCATTTCTAAGGTTATTTTTGTCATAAAAAGCCATTTGGGTTGGAAAATATTACGGTACAGAATAGTTACGAATTTATAGTTCACAAAATATGATTTTTCCAAACTTCTTTTTACTAAAAAATCCTTAAGCAAAATATATGGATATATATATAGTTGAAAAATCCTTTGAACATATATATACACTCATATTGTATGTATGATTTTTGTAGTGTTGTCTCAATATTGATATTTCATAAACAATTTATCTTTAAGGGTTTTAAAAGATAAAACTTTTGAAAATTTCTCCTTTTTGAATTGTTAGAAGGGAAAACTAAAATATATTTGGGTTGTTATGAGTAAATGTTTTCCTATTATGATTTCATTTTCTCAATTTTCAAAAGTAAATTCATTCCAAAAATTTGGTTCTTTAAGTTATCTACTAATTTTATTTCTAGTGATTGAAAAATAGGCTTTTCAAAATTTTCTTTGAGTTGTTGGTGTGGTCAAATATTTGGAGTTGTGTTAAATATATGTTTCCCTTTTATTTTTATATCCTTTTTCTTCTTTAGAAAATAAGTGTACCTTTAAAACTTTACTTTCTTGGTAAATTTTATTTTTCTAAGTTGGTTTCCAAAATAGTGAGTTGATTTTATCTTGGTTTGAAAAACTTGTTTTATTCTTAATATTTGTCAAGTGGTAGAATAATTCCTTTAGACAAGTTTATAAGAAAAGCTTTCTTAATAAAGAATTGTTAATATTAGAACTTAGCAAAAATTTTATTTTAATTTTGAAAAGAGAATAACAATATAAAATTTAAGTTTTGAAGAAACTTTCTTAGTATGTGATTCTCGAAATCTATAGTGAACCTATTTAAGTCTTATAAAAGATATGGTTGAGTTAAAATCTTAAGTTCAATTCTGAAAATTCTATCTTTATGGAGTATTTAGTTTTGATTTATAAAAGAAATGAGTTCCTTTCATTAGAAGAAATCTTGGGCACTAATACTTTAAAACTTATGATTGACTTACTTAAGCTTTTGAAAAGAAATTATTAAAAACAATACTTAGAGTTTTTGTTGAAAAATCTTTTGTTAAGAAATCTAGTTCACTTTTCCTTTGTTTAAGAAAGAACCCATTTTTATTTTTATCCTTACTTTTACATTGCTAAATAATCATATTCATACATGATTATATAGCAATATAAAAGTAAGGATGATACATAATAAGATAAAAAGAAATACTCATAAGTAAATAAACGTAATAATAATAGTCAAGCATTGGGAACTTTAGATTCATCAAGGTATCCCGATCATGTATAGGGAGCCTTAGTGTCATCAAGGTATCCCGATCATGTATTGGGAGCCTTAGCATCATCAAGGCAACATGAGACTAAGAATTGACTAGTCCCAAAAGAAAAGAAAAGAAAAAAAAGAAAGAAAATTGTTTTGACTTGATATGGACAAGTCTAAGACTAGAAAGACTAGTCTTAATAAATTGCATGAATTAAATAAATTAATTGCAAAGCATGAAAATAAATAAATAACAAGTGAGCTTATATGCTCTAAAGAAATATATATACATAATATACATAATACTATATAGAAGTTAGATTAGAGCAAATAATAATAACAATAATAACAACAACATAATAGTAACATAATGTAAAATATGAACATGAACAAAATCAAAACATGAACATATTATTGTTTTTTTAACTCTCATGAGTCTAAGAAATACACACTAAGCTCATGCTAAGTTATAAGAACATGATAAAGTATATAGGTAGGATTTTACCTAAGGTTTAAGGGAAGATTTGAAAAGAGATGAATGGATAGTGTGTTTGTTATTTTTCTTGAAGAGTAGTGAATAGTAGAGAGTGTTTTGAGAGGGAATTGTTGGAGAGGGGCTTTGAGAGGAAATTTTGGTAAAGGTTTGTCATGTAGAAAGAGTGTGCGAAAGAATGAAGGAGTAAGAGAGTATTTATAGAATTTTGGAGTAGAATTTAGATGTAATAAAATAAATTGAAAAAGAAATAATATAGAGAAAGAGAGAGAGATGGCCGGCGCATAAAGGGGGAGAGAGAAAGGATATTTTGTTTGTTCTGTAATTTTTGTAAAGAAAAGTAATAATGTGTAAGGTTTAATGTGAATAAAGTTGTATTGGAAATGTAAAAGTATAAGAAATAGGTGTATAGGTAGCAAGAAATAGGTATGAAAAAAAATAGAGATAGTGAAATAGTAATAAATAGTAGAAATAGTACTATGAATAGTAGACTAGACAAATAAAATACTGGTAGTAATAAAAATACGCGTAAACGAGTTATATTTGATATTTTTAGTTACCGAAAAATTCTAAAACTGATATTTTTGAAATCCTTGTTTAATTACGAGTCTTTTGGTGTTATTGGAATATTTTTATTATTCTAAGCTCCGAGACACGCTTTTCGAGAACTGATCCCATTTGAGTCCGAAGAACACTCGAAATTCATAAATATGATATTTTTATACTACCCTATATTATTATGAACTCTTATAAGCTATTAACTCAATTTTGTTTTCTAGGGTTTGAGAGCGCGGGATTGCCGGAGTTGAAATTGTTTGATTGTCTTGATCTTTATTGACTTTTGAAACTCCGGTTTGACTAGGATTAGGGTTTAATCCAACTTTACCCTAAAAATTGAGAGGTTTATCTCAAGGATCGGCTAGATGGAGCTTCTCATACTCAGATTTTGTGCCGAATGATTAATGAATCTTCTCTTATGAAATCCCGTGATAGAAATTTTTTAAGGTTCGGTTTCAACTTATGTTAGTCTTTAGGGTTTCGATTCGGTATTCCAAAACCATTCTCGAAAAATTCGAGGGTTTACACATCCACACCATTCCACCTTGCCATACACCACCTTGCTTCCCTTTTATTCTCCTCTAACTTGTTGATTATTCTAAGGCTATGATTTGAAGGCCATTTATGCACTTGAGCTTGTTGTGTGTAGATACATTCTATGACCATCAATCTAATATGCTCAAGCACGCTAATAATGGACTTTGATCTTGCATCCACCAGTCGACCATTAAATTTTTCACAAAGATTGTTAACTATATCACACTTAACACCGGTATTAAAGAAAGACTTACACCAGTGCTTTGGTTCTATTTTTATCAAGGTAGTCCAACCATCCTTGTTAGCACCGTATAAACATCGAGATGCAGCCTCAAAATCTAATTTGTCTGTGCTTTTTGCAATTGCCCAGAAATATCTTTTGAAAAGTTGTCCCTTGTGTTTGCTTCCCCAATTTACATAGATGTGCAGTGCACACATTATATGTTCAGTTACAGGCATTAAAGTGTTTATGGCATCCACTAGGCCCTACATACGAAAAATGAAACTTTTAAAAAGGTGATAATATAAAGGAAATTGATGTAAATGAAAATTTGAGAGTATCTTTTGTTTATCACTAATAATAGTCCAACCCTCACCTTTTTCCTCTTGGTCAATCTTTAAATCCTCCATCATCCGCTTTATAAACCAATTTCAAGTATCCTTATTTTCTATTTTAACAACAGCCCAACTATAAGAAACATTTGATTGGTTGCATTGCGTCCTATTGCAGACAACACTTCTCCCTTACAAAAACCCTTCAAGAAACAACCATTAACACCATTTATGTTCCTACAACCATTTGAAAATCCTCTCTTGCAAGCATAAAAGCATACATAGAACCTGTCAAACGTAACGCTATTAGCATCAAAGTCTCTATGAACATTTAATATAATGGTGGAGTTTGAATATGTTCTTCTAAGCTCCCCGATATAGTCCCATAATAGAGTACACTTCTTTGTTACAAATCCCACAAGCTCTTGAACAACCCTCAACTTAGCTCGCCTATATTGTGATGTTGTAACAACAATGCCCATTTCTTTCCTAACCAACTCTTTTAGAGCATGTAACTTAATGGCTGGTGCTGCTTTTATAATTGATCCAAATACTTCAGCTATCATTGTACTTTTAACCCGCTTATATTTCAAGGAGATTCCATAGGTATGTTTCTATATGTATGTTTTCAAATGAAAAGTCATTGTTTCTCTTTCATATGAAGCATACATTAACCATGGGCAATTTTTCTTAACACATTTTACTCGTACTTGAGTTTTGCTGTCTTTTATAAATTTGAACTCTCTTTGTTCAGCTACAGAATGTTTTAGAATTGCATTCTTGAACTCTTTTGGACCAAAAAAAAATATAGACACACAAAAGGCTGATTCCTCAGCCTTGTTATCGCAAATTGTGAATCTATTTTTAGCTTTAACGATTTCTTCCTCTCCACTTCCCTGCCCATGTAATACTTCAAAATCATCCATATCCCACCTTCATTATAATCTATCTCATCATCCACATGATCATCTCCCTCTGATGGATCGTAATCATAGTTTACCTAGCCCGTTATAGTCGATCCATACCTATTTTCTTGATCAGCTTGCTTGCTCATAGTAGTAGTTTTTTGTCTAGCTAACTTAAGAGCCCTCCGAGCTTCTATGAGCTCCTCATCCGACTCCTCCTCACTACTAAGATCACCAATATAATCATCATCCTCATCTTTACTATTAATTTCTTCCTCTTCAATATTATTTCTTTGTTTAGATGACTCTCTAAAGCTTACATCACCAGCTGAGTGTTGCATATAAATCTCCACATTATCATGAGTATCAAAATGACTTAGTAAACTCATAACATCAAAGTCATCAGAAATTACCCTAAGGCCATCTACCATTGTTTTCTTAGGAATCTTATATCTAATAACTTCTACTCTATTGCACCTAATACTTGATAGTAAATCTACAATGTAACGGTAAGACATCTCACCCATTTGAATTGCAATGACAATATGACTACCACCCTCATAGGACACATCGTGTTGCTCCTTCTTGAAGGCTCCATTGAAAAACACTATAAGAGACCTTTCACCCATCTGCACGTCTACAACAAAAGATATACATGTATTTTCAGTCAAATTGCAAATTGCATTAAAACTTAAAACAACAATAAACACATACAAGACATACTCAAAACATACCTTCTTGAGTAGGCGCGTATCTTGTATCAGATCATGCACTTATATACAGTTACAGAGTGTGTCTCCTTACATGATTACTAATTTGGGTGCAAATTTAAATATGATCCTAATCTTTTGTCATGCTCGAAAACTTTGTCTAATATAAGTGAATGCAAGGTGGTTCCATGCGTTAATGAAAAAGTTTGAGTTAGCATGGACAAAACAGGTAATGAATGCAGAGAAAGATAAGTAAAGAGAGAGAGAGTTTTTGAAAATACGTTCACCATCTATGATTAGAGGAAGATAGAGAGATTGTGGGAAGATAGGTAGGTGAATGGAAACAAATTTGAAGTAAATGCTTCATACCTCCCATCTATGGTTTTGGAAATGTTTTTAGAGGAAGACATCTTTAGACGAAATAATTTATTTTCTCTTTTTTTATGTAAATTGTTGGTCCTAAAAATTAACCAAGAAGGAGGGAGGGAGGGGGTAAATAGGTTTCTTACATCAAAAAATTTAATTTTTCCTTTTGTAAATTTTTAATCACAAACCTAATTAGTTATAATGAAGTATAGCTTTGAGTTTGCTTTGCAATCACAATAAATAATAAAATGAATGAGCATGAAAAAATTAAAGAGAAGGATAAGAGAAGATTGCGCAATGATTTATAGAGATTCTGTCTTAAGTGGCAGTTCTCTCTTCTAGCTCCAAGCTAAGAACCTGGTATTCCACAACGGTATGTTCCACTATATCCAATCAAATCTGAGAATACAAATAGTATGCCAATACGATAGACTCAATTCCTCTACTCGGCCTATCTAGCTCACCAAATTAACTATTGATCTACAGAGCTATTTGTCACTCCCTCTTATCATTAATCGCACCAAATTACAAATTAAATTAAGGAATAAAAGAATATAAAGGTTCCTCTCAAGTAAATTCGCTTAACAAAACAAAGGATGTTTATATAGGAATTTGCAAGTTCTAGTTGGTGCTCTATGTTATACTCTGAGTTACCCTATGAGGTCTATAATGAAAAATAATTTTGAATGAGTTTTTTTTTTTTTTTTTTACTAGAGAAGTATTTATTCTTTTCTCACTTTTTTCTTGTTGTATCTGAAATGGGCAGGTGATAAACCTTTTATATAAAGTATTTCCAACGTTCAAAACCTTCAATATAATTTAATGTTTAAATCTTTTTATCGTTGGATATGGATGAACTGGAGAGATATGCTCCAACAAAATCTTTGATATTTTCTTATGTTAATCTGCTGCAATTGGAATTTCTTTGGTGCTGTGAGTTTCAAATGTCATTATTTGAATATTCAAATTCAAATTTCCAATCATCTTGAAGCTTCCTTGAAGTATGGAGTATGTCATTGAGAAAAATCTTATCCTTTATTTAAAAATTCATCCAAAATAAATCTCCATAATTTTTCTCTTGATATTTACTCTTAAATCTGCTCCAAATCTACATAATCTTCATCCCAAAGTATATCCTTATAACCTCCTTTTGATTTGAAAAAGAAATCCCCAAAATATCTTTTATATCCCTTAATTTTAGGAAAATATCCCCTTTCATCTTTTATCTGAAACTTAAACTTGCACGACAGTGAATCTTCTACTAAACACGTTCTTGGAGCTTTAAACAAATGTGACTTATCAAAGAAATCATGCTTGAAACATCAGAACTTGAAGTAATAAAATCTGGAATCAAATCGAATTATCATGAGTTTTAAATTTTTCAACAAAGTAAAATATGAAATTAATTTGAATCCTCTAGATATATTTGCTGGTGATGTGCCCTAGGCCATATGAATTCTATTCCATTTGAATGTTTATTATTTTTATAATACAAGTCATTTTCTTTATCAAAGTTGTCATTGGCCTTTTTCCTTTGGTAAAATTATTCCTTGAATAAGTTCGTTATTCCTTATGTTATTAAAGTATGTGACTTTAATAGTAAAACCATAAGGTAAGAAATAAATTTATTCTAAATTATCCCTAGTCGTTCATTATATGGAATACTAATGAATAAGACTAGTATGTTGGCTTAATGATGATCAAGTTTTACTGATCACGGATATGAGATATCGATTCAACAGATGGATACATGTAAGAGTACATTGTATTGGAATGACCAAATATGAGCATGCTAATGAATCAATGCAATAAGTATTTCTCATTGTAGTGTTATTTTAGTCCTTTAACCTGATGATACCATGGATTCTTACATAGCACATTCCATGTTTTGATTATGTTCTTCATTATCTTTAATCGAATAATTATAAGATTGTAATTACACATGGAATAAGTCATGTAGAGAAATGTGAGTGTTCGTGAAGAAATTTATTCCTCTCATTAATTTAAGAGAGACATCTTTTGGGCCTCTTGATGAAAAAGACTGAGAAATGCATGGCCATGCTCGAATGGATTGATAAGGAGTTATCACTATCATTCATTTAAGTTAGTCATACTCTGGATTCAAGAAATATATGATTAAACAATATAAGAGCGTATTGATTCACACCTTATATTTAATTATAAGACATCGTATAACACGAAGACAAAGAGTCGGAGCACCGATCTTCAATTGATTTAAGTAGGCATAATGTTTTGCTAGAGACCAATTATTTCTTGTAGGCCTAAAAGGTGTTTTAGGGCTACTACCAACATTAAGTGAATCTACATGGTCACAAGCAAAGAATGAATCGATCAGATCATGGGTTATTTTAGATAACTATATCGGGAATTATATAATTATATATTATTCTTAATCAAATTAAGAATAATAAATAATTGTTAAATAAAATAGTTATTTTATAAGACATGTGTCATTTTATGAAAAAAAAAAAAAACTAATAAGATTAGTGTAGGTAACCAACTGACACATCTTCTTATAAATAGAAAGTGATGGTCACCTCTAGGGTATATAGACACATGCCGTCACATTAGAATTACAGAAAAATTCTATAACTAAAACGTGAGAGACCCTCTTGTGAGAAATTCCCAAAAATTCGAACTTGTTCCAACATGCTAGCACACGGATAGAGATCCGATTAGAAATTCATTTGTGTGGATACAATAGAGAGTGTTCATGTTTGAAGCACCTATTGATCCGAAATTCGAAAGCTTCATAAAAGGTATATTGCAATTCCTTCTTGATTTAATTGAATCGCATGGATCCGTTTGGGAATTTATGTTTTAAAATAAAAAAATAATTCGTATTCTGCTGCAATATCCATTTTTGGATCGTTAAATTCCCAACAATATTGTCTAATTGGTGGAACATATTTGAATGTATTACCCAAATAAATTCAACTTTGGAGCTGGGCCTTTATATTGATGAAAAAAAATTCGTTTTATAACACAATGCTCGTGATTTTGCAGATTTTGTCCGTGTTGTAGGTTTACTCTTTGAGTTGCCTTCTGAGTGTTACTATCTTCTTGACATGCAGCATGTTTACTTTCTACTTTAGACTTTGTTTTAGCAGCTTTTATGATTTTGTCAGATTTATCTTCTTATATATTTTTTCACTTAAAAATTGTACACTTAACAACTTTGTTAGTAAAAACTTATACATATTTTGTCATCCTCAAAACTAAATTAGGAGACTTAACATAACTTAATCCACATTAGTAAGCTTAATGGCCGTTTGAGAGAAAAGAAACAGAGGATTTTATTTAGGCTAATTAAAAAAGTTTAAGTATTGAAATGAATAATTGTTAATCTCAAGTACCAAAGCGAACATTGTAAAAAAGTTTAGGATTCTCCCTTGGCTTTATCCCCTATAAATAGTAGGTCTTTAGCATCAATTTAAAGTCACCTAACCTCTCAATAAGCTCCAAATTGGATCAAATCACTTCATTTTCTCTCTAAAACTTAGATCAAAACATACCAAGCATATTAATAGCTTCTCCACACCCTTCTCTTCAATGATATTAAGTGCTTGTCGATTGCTTTAGTTTTGACCAACTATGAAACTATTATTTGTGTTCTTCATGTTTTTGTTCAAATTGAATTAAGCAAGCTATATAACTTCAACCTTGAAATTAATTTAGGGGTTTCAATGTCAGTTTCTCCTATAGCTATTTCAACCATCCCTCTTGATGGCTATTAACTGTGAATATTGTTATTCTTGGTTCACCACATAAGTAAGATTTACATTTTTTAACTTTCATTTTTAACTCATATATATTATTATAATTAATAAAACATGTATTTTTTCTACATATAAGTCATTTATTATGATAAGGATATTTTTTAAGAATGTGTGCTTACATATTTGTGTTATTACATTTAACGAACCTTAAAATATATATTTAAGGATAAAATAAAAAATTTTATAAAATATTCAAAGTTTCCAACTTTTTGCAGTAATAATACATTTCATGTTTGCTAGTGTTTTTATGAGTTCTTGTGATGCTATTGTTGATTAAATTCCTTTTAAACTTTAATCTTTATTGTTTGATGTTACTTAATTTAATACATGAAAATTTATTTGAAAAAATGATTAAAAATCTTAAAATAAAATAAATTTATCAAAAAATTTCGAAAGGAAAATGTATGTAGATCTTTATTTCCTTCAATGTATATTAGTATTAGTACTAGCATGTTTTATGTAGTGGCTCGTGTGTTTCTATATTTATATCTGTCTTTCTTGCCTTTAGCTTTATAACAAGTGTATATTTAAAAAACCCTTAAAAAAAATTCTTCCAAAAATTTAGTCATCAAGAGAAAAGTCTTTTTTTTTTTAATAAATCTTTAATTGGCTTTTTTTTTTCAAGAAACTTTAATGATTATCATCCATTCAATCATCTAAGCATCAAAATAAATATGATTAGTGATATATTAAGTATTTTAGGAGTGCGATCATGATGAAGTATAAATCCGAGTTGTTAAATAACTAACAAGACCATAAAATTTATCATTTTCCTTAAAAGCTTGGTTTTCTCTAATTTTTTAAATAGAAAAAAAAAACACTTTGGTATTTAGCTACTTTGCATAAAAAATTATCTTGGCTAAGAATTTAAAGTCTATATCTTAGCTAGTGGATTCATAAGAACAAATGGAGTAGCTTAAAAATAATAAAAAAATTTATTTCTTGAAATAAATTCTAAAAGCTTTATTTTTTAAAAATTAAAATTTTAGAAAATTTTGTGTTTTATATGAAACATGGTGATGTCATAGACTATGTTTTTTTTTCCTGTAGCTTAAAAATAATAAAAAAAATTTCTTGAAATAAATTCTAAAAGCTTGATATTTAAAAAAAAAAAATTGAACTTCTAGAAAAATTTGTGTTTTATATGAAAGATGGTGATGTCATAGACTATGGTTTTTCCCCTGTTTATGTAACCTATACTGAGATATATGTTGAATCTGTAATATTTGTAATATTAAAAATGAGTAAATTATACCAGAAGGTTCCAACGTTTAAGGATAAGTTTATTTTAGGTCTTAACATTTTTAGTGGTTCAAAAGGTCCCAATATTTGAAGAAATAGGTCAACTGAAATCTTCATTCACACATGTCACTATGTGATGGGTCTTTTAAGTTTTAATTAAATATCTCTCATATGGACACGTGTCATGGAAACCTCAATTGATCTTGTTCTTCAAATGTTGAGATCTCAATTGACCTTTTCCTAAACGTTATGACCTTCTAGTATAATTTACCCTATTAAAAATAAAACCTTATAGGCCAATATATTCTCTAGTTTAGGAGTAGTTATGATCTTTTACAATTTGCTTGAGGTTTATTAATAATTTTTGTAACAATAATTAATGATATCTTAGTGTATGCATTTAGCTTGCATTTTCTTAATAGTTGTGGCAACTGTATAATGAACTTGGCAAAAATGAATAGACATGTGTTATAATCAACATTATATGATTTGAACAACTATGTGAGCATTTCCGTAGTTCAACGTCTTGCTTAGATCATTCATATTATTCAATTAGTTACTGAAATTTTTTGCATAATAGTATTCTTTGATCTTTTTAGGGAAAAAGGCACTTTTGGTACTTGAACTTTAGCTAAGTGGACAATTAAATATCTGAACTTTCAAAAAGACTAATTTCATACCTAACTAAACTTTTCGTGTCTCTTTTCACTACCTCACTCTTTTATTATCTTTTGAGGTAATGGGCACGTGTTAGGTAATGATTGGGTAAGATAGTGAAAAAAAGGCACGAAAAGTTTGGTCTGGTATGAAATTTGTCTTCTTGAAAGTTCAGGTACCTAATTTCTATTTAGTCAAAGTTCAGGTACCAAAAAAGGCTTTGTCTCTTCTTTTTAATGATAGCATGGACATCTTATTTATTACTTTGTATATTGTGTGATATAAACTACCATTCCTAAGGGGCTTGTTATTTCCTCAACACTTTGATTGTGATGTTAGTGAAAGTAGTGATTTTGATGTTAGTAAAAGTACTGATGAGAAAAATAAGGAATAATGACACATAAAGTGTTTGTACTTTTAATCATTCGTAATTTAATATCTTATCTTTAAATTTTGGTAAATTAGTGCTTATACCTTCAAAATATATGTGATTTGGTATCTCTTTTAAAAGATATTTGATTAAATTTATTTGATGGCTAGATAATGAGAGGCACTTGCCCAAAAATTGCCAAAATCTAAAGATATGGCAACAAACTGCCAAAAATTGAAAGTAGAAGTACTTGACCTGCCATTATCATTCTATCAAAATAAATGTCTATCAAATATTTATTAACAGACATATGAAATCTCACATATTTTGAAAGTACAAGCACTAATTGACTAAAATCTAAAAATGAGACACTAGATTACTAAAAATTAAAAACACAAGCACTTGATTTACTATTATCCTGAAAAATAAACTAAGAAGATTTTTAGATAATTTAATTTAATGTTTAAGGCTGAATGCAATCAAATTCGAATAACTTGGATTTTATTTGATATGATTAGGGACATGAATATTAAGAAGAATATACTCGTTGTGTCTGTGTAATAGCTTAAATTTTTAAGCATTTACAACCCTTCACGTGTCCATATGAGATATAGACATGTTAAGGCTCAAATTGTCTGTTTGTTTAGTTTTTTTGGGCAGATACAGACACTTTTTTTTAATCTTTTTTCTAACAAATTATTTATTAAAAATACATATGGATAAAAAAGTTGGTTTTTCTCATTAAAAGATCAAACATAAATAAAATATAAATACAAATCAGATATATTTAAATATATTATTTTGATACAGATACAAATACAAATGAAAAACAAACCATCCAAACAGACCCAAAATCTTTTAATAGCCACACTAAACATCATAAATACTCAAAGATCTCTCATACATTAGTGATTTTGAATAAAACTGGTTTACATGCTTGTAATCACAAACAACCACATAATTATCCTATTATGATCTTTAAGGGCTCAACTAATATCTAAGATACAAGTTATGTGGACCATAAGTTATCATTACAAGATATTTCTTTTAATAGATGCTAAGCATCTATTACTCCTAAAACTAACTAGTTTAATTTTCCATAAACTCTATCCATCATTCAGAGGGTCTTTATTACTAGCGATATTCCTAGACCACTATTCATAAGCACCTAGTGATATAACAGTTTACATGCCCATCACCTGTACCTAGAAAAAAAAAGAGTGAAGCAGAGCCCAGTACAATATACGATAAACACACACACTCATGATCTATAAACACACATTCACATATAAACCTAATACTAATGCAACAATCAACGTTTTATTATCTTTGATTTAAGTCAAGCCAACAATATAGGGATAACTAAACCAAACATAAATATAATAATATACATATATATGATGTTGGGTACTTCCCAACATCCAATAGTCTAAAACATGAATAATGGGTACTACTTAATATTCCCGAAATCGAAACACCTAGACCTACCCAGATCATTTTCATGTGTAACTATACTCCTAAACAATGTTATACATGGATCATTCGGTTACCGTGATAATAGTATGGATACTCTCTACCTATTAAAAGTGGCAACACTCAAGCGACAAGCACATTATTAAAACAGGATGATTAATTAGCCCATTTAAGTTTTCTCTACTGAGCAAACACAAGTAACAAGCAAGGTATACATGTACGTAGAACTAGTTTTGTTCCAAACTAGTATCAATTACCTGAATTACACACAATTAGATTGTTTATAATCTTCTATTTGTCTTATTCAAACTCTCATTATATTCTTATCATATCCGGTCCTACATCATTATAACGGGTCCTAAAGTCTTAAAGTAGACTTAGATTGTGGAATAAGAAGATTTGACGAATACAGTCATGTTTAGGCTAGAGGAGAATGATTTTTAAGGTGCTATAACATGTATGAACTAATATACAAGTGGTTATAGGGTTAGGTATCACTTGGCGAAGAAAATAGGTCATAAAAAAGATCCACGATGAGATGCATGGGGGAAACACAGAGGGAACAAGACTTTACGTATCTCTTCACGTTCTTTTTCAAACATAGAATTTAAGCACCGAGAGGAACACAACTAAGAACACGGTGTCATGTACACTTCGTGTTCTTCTAATATTCCTTTTTTGTTGAAATATAGAGAGAAACATGACTGAATACATGCAGCTATGCATCAGTTGTGTTTTTTTGGAAAACATGAATTTGACCACATAAAGGTATATGATCTAGTACACAAGGTTGTGTCACGCCCCCAGGGTATCCTAGTAGTAGTAACTAAGAAACACTTGATTCCCATTGCTAGTTTACCTTCCGGAAATGACATATTTTCACTAAACAGGATCTTTAAGTTGCTTGGATAAGAGGAACAAATATATATAAGGCATAAATTAGTAAACAACTATCACATTAATAAGATATTACAGACCATATGCTTTATAAACCCTTACAACCCTTAGTTAATGATTCTAATGCACGACACTTGCAACTAAAAGGTAAATAGAGATACATATATTCTGATCCTATACTAGTCTTTAAGCTTCTGGCTTCTAATTTCTTACCGGGACCATGCTACTGCTAGTAATGAGCCAGGGTCACAGAGTAAACCTGAAAGGGCTGTTAGAGTGTGAACTAAAACACGAGCTCAGTGAGTAACTAGAACTTACCACATAATACATACAAGTTATTTAACAATCATATGAAATGCATCAATCAAACATGTGTACAATACAAGCTTGGATAATCCGGAATCCAAACAGGATGAAGATTTACGCCCTCCCATCGGGGTTAAAGGATCACAATCTATGGTCCACCTACCTAGGAGAGACTTAAGCTTTCAGGAAATAATAATGTTCAATTTAGTTATCTCTTCCAACTTATCATGTTTTGTTATTTATTTCTTGATTTAGCTTTAGAAACTCCACTAAGTCTTAGCTATTTTAATGCAATACCATAAGCGTGTCCTTCATTTACCATTTAGTTCCTATGGTATTAATAGAACAAAGGTAATCTTGCAATTAACTAATAGCTCTCTTGCCTAGATAATCCAAGCATTACCAGAGATCTGAAAAACTAACACGTAGTAGGCTACCACTTACTCAAATGCTATTTATGCAAAATATGTAATGCATGATAAATTTCCTTTATGGTACCAGTAGTTTTTAATTAATTTGAAGGTGATCAAGCATTACAGACATTCAATCATGTTATATAAGCAATGTAGACATATACAATTCTGTTATCGCTTATAATAGAGTGACTTGGCAATCAATACAATACACAATTCCCACAAACCAAACAATATACCAAATTTTTATTATCTTTTATTTAAGATTCACTAGCTTTACAAACACAATCAATGTAATAAGACTGAGTTACTCACCTGCTCATGTTATTCAGTCATAGTAATCATCAGGAAAGTCCTCACCAATACCCGAGTTACCTATTGAGATGATTAATGTAGTCGTTAATAAAACAAGACTATATAACCCAACTCCTATGAATGTTTAAGTGTCTTAATGTACTGTTAGGTTTTCGTTTTATTATTGTACTAGTCCTTTAAAGATTTTGCGATACTTAAGTACTAATTCACTTTTTATTTTAAGTTATTTGATTTGATTTTGGTTTGATATTTACATCTATTAATCGGGTATTCAGGAAGTTTAACAATTTAGTTAATTTATTTTCATTGTTTAAAGCTATCAGTTTTCTTTTTATTTACTTAATAAATTTTTCTCGTAAAATATAGATATCTCTATATTTACGAATTTGGATTATTTAAATTTCCATTATTATCTAATTATTTACAATTATTTATTTAAATACATATTTATTATTTACTAAACTCGTAAATTTTTTTTCCTATAAACTAATTAAATACAATCTTGATGAAAATGAACTTATTAATATAAAAATTTGTTAACTTAATTACAATTATTTTCAAAATTTTCCTTTTGCCGTAAATAATAAGAATATTAGTAACTAATAATAATAATAATAATAATTCTGATAAAGACAATACAATAAAATAAAGTAAAACAATTATTTTTCATAATAACAATACTTGCAATATTTGTCTTATAATTTAATCCATACTAATTTGTAAATTCTTATCAAATAATATTACTAAAATAACTTTAATCTTAACTTTTGAGTTTCATTTTAGAGTTTACATATAATATTATTTCAGAAATGATAATTTCAAAACACTATTAATTTTAGAATTCTCTTAATAATATTAAGATATTAGTAATTATAATTGTAAAACTTAATAAACTTGGATTAATTAACAAAGATGATTTATATTATTAAAATCTTTTCTGGTTAATATTAGTAGGCTCATTAAATATTTAAATATCATATATTTAGTAATACTAGAAAGATATTTCATTTTTTTAAATTTAATTTTTCAGAAATTTTGATGTTATATTACTAAATGATAATATTACTTATGATCTTTACAGAAAAATAAAGAAAGAAATAATAATAATTTTAAAATTATTTATATAATTAATTATTCTATAATTTAATTTAATTAGCCTCATTTTTTTATTTTTATTTTTGCCGAGGGGTACACGGGTGGAACACGCCCCGTGTTTCCCTCAGTGCTCATCGGGGAAGTACTGTTCATCATCTTCCCCGATAAATGCGGTCGACTCCGATCGATTTTCGACGTTAAAAGGTCGGTTTTCCAGCTCCTTTAAGCTCTTAAGACATTAAACTACCTAAATATCACAATAAAATATCAAAACAATAACATGTTCCACGATTTTTCGAATCATCAAGGTAAACTAGGGTTTTTGAAAATCACCTTCGTCGAGCCTCTCCGATGAAATCCGAAGCTCCTGATTGTGTTGGTTAGGTTCCTAAGATGTTCAGAAGTCAGTCTCAATCCTTAGTTTTGAAAAAAAAAACACGTTGAATTACATCAACTTACCTTAACCTCGTTTTTAGTGTTTTTTTCGTAATATTTTTCCTCTGATTCGAACTGGGTTTGTTGGTGCGATTTAAATCCTATCCCCAAGCTGTTTTAACTACTGATCAAGAGTGGATTGGATCTGGAAAGTTAGGGAAGGGATGGTGTTTGTTTGGTTCCTCTTTAGGTGTCCTTAATATATGTATATATAGAAAAATATATGGACATTTGCTGCGCGTTTTTCCTTCATAATTGATCTGAATTGTCTCCATATGTTACTATTTCATCAGTTATTCTCTTGTCATTAATGTAGAATTGATTTGGCAAGCTTAGATTGGCTTATGGTTGGATTTTTGTTGATTTTGGTTGAATTATTTGTGAAATTTCGGCTCTCTTGAATCAAGAAGATCAAGACCCTCCAAATTTGCATAAATGTATCCTACAAGTGTTTGTTATATATATATATATATATATATATTATTTAGATAATATTTAGCTAAATTTTTTGGGAGTTTATTACATTAATCGGGTATAATTTAGCTAATATATGTGAGTTTTTACACAAAAATATTTTTAATGAATCCTACAAAATATTTAGTTTATCAAACAATATAAATTTAAGTTTTAATTTTACGTGATTGTTTGTTTTTGAAATTTTATCTCCCGCAATTTAGGTTTTCTAAGTTTGTTGGGTCAATTTTTTATTTTAAGCCCCAAAGGTTTAAGAAAACCCTAATTTGAACACTGGTGTGATTCAAATGTTTGTTTAGAGTCTAGATCTTGAGTTATATACCAGTTTATATTTTTGTTGTGTATTTATAATTCTAAGGTTTATCTTAAGGTTGCCATTTCCCAACTATAAACATATTTGATCGATTACTTAATATCACCGCAGATATATAAGCTAAATTATTTATATATTTTAGATTTGGATACCCACTATGAAATCTTGTCAATATAGTTTATTACTAACTAGGAATCTCGAATTTTAGGGTTTAAGTCCAAGTATAGGTTCATTACTACTCATTGTTCTAGTTTCGGGTCTTTGTTGAGTGCAAAAGTAGTCACTTAATTTCTATATTTATATTTTCCCATTTAAGCTATTTGTTTGACAAGGATTCGAGTTTGGAATTTGAAGTTTCCTTTAATCATATCTTGAATTATCAATTCAAGATAAGAAATCTCATTTTTGGTATCATTTAGGGTCAAAGAAGTTCTTTATTCAGTTTATAGATCATAACCCAACCAAATTTAAATTATGTATCTAATCTTAGGTTTTTGTTAACTTCTAGGTATACTAAATAGTTCATTATTTCTATTCTAGAGTCATGTTATATTGTGGAAGTTTTCGGGGTTTACAGGTTGTGCATTGGCCATGTACTTTTAGAAACATGTCTTCTTCATGAATTTGCACTTTTTTGCAACTTGAAACCTAATTTTTATCATTCAAACAATTTTTCATCACCCTAAACATCATAAAACACATAACTTTACACCATTCTACAAAAACTAACACTCTAAAACATCTTTGATCTTCTTTATACTTATGTCAAATGTTCCCTTATAAAAACTAAACCTTTAATTACATATTTTGCATGAAGATAATATGAAATGGTTGAAACATGTTGAAATCTTTACTTTTCTGAAAGTTTCTTTAATGCTTTCATTAATTACACAGTCTTCCTTCTTCAATTTTGAATATTTTTCTAAGAGTTACTCTTAAAATATGTCCGTCTCCTCTTTAAGTGTCATTGCTGTTGATCTCATCTAGATTTCTTTAAGAATTCCTACGGTTTTACCAAAAGGGATGAAGAAAAGTTTCTGCATGTAAGGGGAGAAAGAGAGGTTTTTACATAATACAATGAGGATTTTGGGGTGGTTTTCTCCTGACATTAATATATATGAATTTAAACCAACATATCTTTTAAAATTTATAGTGATTGACAACTTTACCTTCATTAAAATCTTAATTTATTTTTTAGCACTTGCACTTTATTTTAATTAACGTTGGGGTATTTCTATATATTTGGAATACTATAATCTTAGGTACTACTTTATTATTTCAAGTCTAAAATATCCTTTATGATGAAGTTTATTAAATGACTTTTAGGAGATTGATTATATAGAAGGGTAATTGTCATACTGTGTACTTGAATTTTACCCATTTTTACCATTAGGTACTTGAACTATGCCAAATTTTACAATTAGCTACCTAAATTTTACATATTTTTACATTTAACTGCCTCATTTATGTACACTAGTAAACTTAAAAAGTTTGTACGTAGCTATCGACACTTTTAAACTCTAAGTAGAATTGTTTAAATTGGCGAAGTTCAAGTAGTAGACGTGACATTTACCCTAAATAAAATTATAAAACAAATCTAAAGTAGAAAATAGAGATTGCTTCCAAAGAAATTATGTGTTCATTTGTAACATCAACTATAATATTTAAATAGCAATAATTTTATATCCATCTACAAAGTCCATGGTTGTGAAAATCGCAAGTCAAATATATGATTCTATGAGTTTATGATTTTATATGTTTTTCCTTAATTAAAATGGATGAAAAATTATTAAGGTATAGACTTTAAGTAGAATAGTAAAATCGCGATTTTAACAACCTAGATAGAGGTGATATGAAAGTATTCCAATCTATAGCTCCATTTAGTTTTAGATTTAGTTGTTCTCATCTTTAATAATGAGATGATGATCTCATGATTTTTTTCCCATATAACTCAATGCAGGAAACACATTCTATAGCAATAAGGAAGCAAAGGGACATGAAACAATGTATTGAAATTGTGTCCAACTGATGCAATATTGCCAATGGCATTATAACCTAGTGGCATCTTCCTGGTCTCTTAAGTAAGAGGTCCTGGGTTCAAATCCTCCCTCCCATTATAATGGCCGAAGAAAAAAAAAACTGATGCAATGTCAGCCAGACAATGTATAAAGAGTCATTGTAGTAAAGTTATGATGAGAAGACGAAATGTTCATGGATAGGGGATGTGCTTGTGTTTTGAATTATTACTTAGCTATTTTATGACTTCTCTCAAGATTATAATTACAATTGGCTAGCTCTATATGCTTTAGCATCATTTATCTATTAATGATATTGCATATAAAAGGGTAAAACTTGCTTCAATTACTCTTACAATTCTCCTAATGGTATTTATCTTTATCGATATGATAAAAAAAGAAGTTAATTTATTGTATGTTTAATATATTGAATAGACTTGCTTTTATTTATGAACTAAATGGTGACTAGAATGTGCTTTCCTGATTCAAATTCTTATGGTGTAGTAATGAGAATTTCGACTTTGGCTCATATATCCAAAAGGTTTTAGTGCAAATTTCTTTTGCTATTTGATTTACATTCTTGATTCAAATTTTTTTGAAAAATTCTAATGTGCAATATGTTGAATAAACTTTTTAGGCAAAAAATATAGAGCCACTATAAAATTGAAATATAGTAAAGATTCATCATCGCAACTTACCTTTGATTCAAATGCATTGGTAGAAACAAATAGAGGTCCTTATCACGAAAGGTTGTATGGATTTGAGATTAGGGATAACCCCCATAACATAGTAAGGAATAATAGGAGACCATCTTCTTAGGGTTCAAGTTGTGGTGATTCATAATCATCCATCATTACTTGAGAGAAACATAAAGAAATACTGCAAAAGATGCAACAAAATATGCAAGAATGAATGGAAAAGTGAGAGCAATAGTTGAAACAAAAAATGAAGAAAACAGAGCAAGAGCAAATGAAAAAGAAAGAGTGAGAGTTCCATGCAAAAATCAAGAAAAGGAAAAAAGAATTCAATGCAGAATTGAGAAATCTAACAAAATGTTTATTAGCTAACTAGTCAACCTTCCAAGGAAATGATCTATGACATTTCAAACAATTTTTTTTATTTTAATTTTGTTGATGGACTTTTTGTTTATTTCTACACTTGTGTTTTGACCTTTTGTTAGATTTTATGTTTATTGGTATATGATGTTGTATGTTTAGACTCATAGCAATAGCATGTATGAGTATGTTCATAGTTTATTTTGATGAAAAGATTTGAATGGACATTTAGTATTATATTATTCATTTCTATGTATTTGTATGTGTGTGTGTGTAGGTTTAGGATTACTAAAAGGGAAAAAAAAGTGTTCAATGAGTATACAGTCAATTAAAGTAGATTCATGATGAAAATTACAAGTAAATAGAATTTTCTATTCCAACATATTATCAAAGAAAGACAAAATTTATGACTAACTTCATGAATAAATGATTTTTCATTTATATTATTAATTAAAATCGAAACAAATTTGAGACAACATTCGAAAAATTAGTAAATTAAATTATAATTCACATAGAAATATCGGGACATATTTGCAATGGAAATTTTAAAAAACTTAATAAATTATATAAGAGATAGTTTTGTGATAAAAACAATTGACTTTAAATTCTTTTATCATAAAATTTCATAACCAATTTTGTAATGCCCCAAGAATTTAATTTGATAATTAAATCGATTAAGGCTGTAAACCCTTGAAATTTTCATAATTCATAGAAAATAATCCTAGAAGTCCAATATCAAAATTGAAATATTGAAAATCGACCCAAGTTAAAGCCGAATTCTAAATCAAGTCAAACACGAAAATTCTTAGTCTTGAGAAAATGAGGACCCTCAAAACAAGATATAAAATCAAACTATCGGTTGAATCAACACCCGTATGCCAATCAAATCATCTACTCGATTCCTAAAACGCAAATCAAAACGATATATTCAAATAACGCCCAACAACGAAATACTAAGATCTTAAAACCCTCGGTGAATTTTGGAATCAGGAATTTCAATTTTCACCAAAAGTCAAACTGAGTCAACTTATAACCTTAGACTCAGTTAAACAATCCTGAAAACTGAAAACTATTAAATAATCACAAATAAAATAAGAAAAACTATAGATATCGAGCTAAAAATATAAAACGGTCAAAACTCCAAAATTATACGATCTTACGAATAACTCAACAAAACCGAAAATCAAACCGGAACCCTAAAAGTCAATAAAGCTTACAACAAACCCTAGTATTTAAAATCCGGCAATCCCGCGCTCTTAAACCCTAAACAACAAAATGGAAATAATTGTTGATAATAGTTCGTAATAATATAAGGAAGCCTAAAAATATTAGATTCGTGAATTTCGAGTGTCCTTCGAACTCAAACGGGATCAGTTCTCGAAAAGTGTCTCTCGGACCTCAAAATAATAAAAATATTTTAATAACACCAAAAGACTCGTAATTAAACAATGATTTCAAAAATATCAGTTTTAGAATTTTTTGGTAGCTAAAAATTACAGATATCGTATTTATACGCATATTTTTATTACTACCGGTATTTTAATTGTCTAGTTTACTATTCATAGCACTTTGCTACTATTCATTACTATTCTTCTATCTCTACTTTTTCTTACTACCTATTCTTACGCCTACATACCTATTTCTTACAATTTCCTTTTTCCATCAAAATTATACACCACATATTATTAAACTTCTCTCACACTTTTCTTCTAAAATTAATTTTTTTTTATCAAATTTCTCTCTCCTTCAAGCAATTGCCATCCACTCCCTTCTCTCTCTTCACTCTCATCTATTTTCTTTTTCAATTAATTTAATTACATCTAAATTTCACTCCAAAATTCTATAAATACCCCCTTCCTCCTTCATTCTTTCACATGATTCATTCCACTACCAAAACTCTCTAAAAATCTCTCCACAAATCCTCTCTTCAAGTTTTCTCTCTACCAAAACTCTCTCAAACCAAATCTTCACAAAAATCCTTCCTTATACACAAACTATCTACCACATATCACTATTCACATAATACCCAATTCATCTACCACTTTCATACCATATAAACACTTTAGGTAAACTTCTTCCAACCATTTATTTACCCATGTCATGTAACTTAACATAACTATAGTGTTGTTTTGAAACTCATATGAGTAGTAAAAGCAACAACATGTTCATGTTTTGTTCTTGCACATGAACTTCCTATTTTATTATGTTGTTATTTCTTATTTATATCTAACTAAATATATTTATGTATTTATATATAATCTTTAGAGCATATAAGCTCACTTATTATTTATTTAATTTCATGCTTTGCAATTTATTTATTTCGTGGTATTTCTTTAAGGCTAGTATTTCTAGTCTTAGACTTGTCCATATCAAGTCAAAACAATCTTTTCTTTATTTTCTTTATTCTTTTGGGACTAGTCTATTCTTAGTCCCGGGATGCCTTGATGAAGCTAAGGCTCCCAATACTTGACCGGGATGCCTTGATGAAGCTAAGGCTCCTAATACTTGACCGGGATACCTTGATGAAGCTAAGCTTTCCAATACTTGGTATTTTTATTATCTTGCTTATTATTATTTGTTTCTAGTATTTTCTCGTGTTCTTATTATTTTACATGCTCATAATACTTGCATCTACATAATGATATTGTCTCAACTAATTTAAAAAGTAGAATTTTACTTTATTAAAAGAAATTAAAACTAAATTTTCTATTATGTGATTTGTCACAAAATAATAGAAATAGAGTAATACAAGTTTTCTCAAGTTTTTCTCAAATAACAAAGATAACTTTACCAAAGAAACATAAGAAACGAATACTTTCTTTGTACATTATGGCAACCTAAGTTTTAGTAAAATAATTTGTTAATATTCAAAGATTTCATAAAAAGCTTAAGAATAAACTCTTTTTAACTCCATAACAAAACTAAGAAACAAACTAGTTTTCAAAGTTAAAATGAATTCAACCCATAAAATTATAAACTCACTTGGGAAAAATAATGATTTTCAAGTTTCTAAAGAAGAAAACTTATTTTCAAAAAATGTGAATAAGATAAGATTAAAAACAAAGGATTTTATCAATAAAGAGGATTCTTTTCAAAAGAAATAAAAGAACAAGTTTTAGAAAACAAAAACTTATACTTTAATAATAAATATAAGAAGACAAAACTCATTTTCTAAAACCATTCTAAATACAAATTTATAAAAAGGTTTTCAACAACTTAATACACTTTTGATAAATTTGATCTTTTATCACTAGAAGTAAAATTTATGAAAGACTAAGTTTAAAAGAAAAATTTACTTGTTTTTGGAAAAAGAATGAAGAAAATAAAATAAGAATATACTCATTTATAATAAACTATGAAAATATAAAGTTTCTTCAGAAGACTTAAAAAGAAATTGGTAAAGTTAAAGTTTTAACAACTCAAAAATGAATTGTTTTATGAAATAGATTGTTGAGACACTACCATTAGAAATTTTGCATATAAAGTGAGCTTATCTATATACTCAAAGGATTCATCAATTGTATATATATCTATTTTTTTTTACTAAATGATTTTTGAATGAAGTTGAGTTAGAAAATGGATTTGCAAAAGTTTAAGAATATTCGTTTTAAATCTGTACCCAAGGTTTCGGAACCCAAATAACCTTATATAACAAAGATAACCTTAGAAATGGATAGATCTTTTCGAATAGGTAGAAAACCGTATATTATATGCGAAATTTCGAGTTAAAATGAGCAAGTTATGGCCATTTTAAATTGGAATTTCATTCTATACGAATTTGACGAGCATAGTGAAATAAAATTAGAAAGTTTAAGTAGAATTTCTACGAAAGACTCATCCCGGGTATTTCTTTTGTCTAGGTGATGCACGATACGAGATTACCCTTTCTGAGGATTACTAGACTAAGAAGATCGCGAAATGGACGAGTGAGTTATTCCTCTTAAATTTCGTTACCTTACTTGTGCTTGTATAGTAGTGGCATTAGCATACTAAGAAAAGATAAAAATGGATATATATGGAGAATTAGGGGATATGTATATATATATGTGATTCTATATTTATGCGTGAAATGAGAATTAAGAATATCGCAACTCCAAACTGCTTGTTTAAGTGTTTTTGTTTACTTACTTGTATGACTGCTTATTATTTTCTATATTGATTGATTACCCCCTAATAAACCTTAATAAGGTTTGGCTTAAGAAAAATAAAATGCTCACGTATAGCATCCATCGAGTCATATCTCTTTCTGAAGGCTGCTACTCCTACGCGTAGAGTTGGATTAGCTGTTGTCGTACTGTGACACGGGCTATGTTCCTTCCTAGAGAATCCAAATCGTCCGAGGAATACGACTCTAGATTCGGAGCCGAGCTAACCGAACGCTTTGGGTGGGGATCTGGGGATTAACAGTAGAAGATCGAGGATCTTCATCACCGATTCCCTAACCTTCGATACGGAGGGGTAAATCTGTTCTATATATGGTTTCCGAATAACTATATATATTTGCGTAATCACGTGATTGTTGCATTGTACGCATAGCATATGTGTGAGAATTTAAATGAACTTGTTTGAAAACATGGTGCGAATGAAAAGAAATATCTCACTAAGCTAGTTGTAGCTTATACCCGATAGATTCTGTTGAAACAGGTATACCCATGGCTCAAATTGAGGATAATGACATTAAGGAAGTCATGGAAGGATGTTAAACTTCTATGAAGGAAACGGAAACATAAGATGAAGTAATTTTGTAAGATTCTTTATATGTAATGAATTCTATTTTAGTATTTTGGAGATTCTAAGATGTATATTTATTTGAAGACAATAGAGAGATATGCCTCTAAGAATTGTAATTTAATATGTTTATGTTTTATGATAAGTATTCTCTTTGCCTTGTTACTTATTTATTATCAATATAAATTGCGTTACTTCGATGCGTTCCCTTGGTTGTGATGTACGCCTTGTACATGATATGGAAGCCTTTGCGTGACTGAGATAGTCATTCCTAGGCTTTAATATTGTGTACAGCGGACTACCACGTTTAGGGTACCCTTCGAAGCGTGACAAAGGCGCTACCGCCACATATAATACTCTAAAATATTATATGCTTAGGCTTCCTTAAAAGATTTTGTTTATGTTGAACATTGCTACTCATTTTTAGGTTATAAAATCATTTAGTTGGATTCTGGCAACAACTGGATTTAGCAGCGGAAATAAATTTTTATAAAACAATTTCGAAATAAAGACATTTGAAAACTTCCACTCTCTCAAGTGGAAAGTTATTCAATTAAACAAAGCTTCGCAAAAGTTTGATTACAAAACATGGGCTCCACTATGCCCTTTAAAGAATATAACAAGTTTAAATAATAAATCCAGCCTCACTAATACAAAAGAAAAAGAAATAAAATAACTAAACTACACCCACGCTCCTACTCACTTCACTCATCTACAAATCCTCTCTGAATCATCACATGCGCCCAAAACCCCAGTTAAGCATCATCAACATCATCTATCATTGTCACCCCCCGGAGGGTACCTTAAGTGACAGTCCACCACACATAATATTAAAGCTAACAAATGACAACATTAATCACGCAGAAGCTTCGATATCACATGCAAGACATGCTTCTAAGATAGTAGGAGACTCACAAGGGTATTATGTTTAAGCAGATAATAAAAGCATGTAAGAACTTATATAGATAAACATGTATATTCATTAGAATAAAAGTCTCTTACAACTTCTTAGAGGTATTCCCTCGTTCTAATAGTCTTGTTCAACTAAGCCATCATCAAAATATACATAAATATAACATAAGTCTAATATAGAGATTTTTCTTAGAAGTCTACATCCAAAACTAAATACATATAAACTTCTTCCAAAAACTCCTAGTATCTTTGGCTTATACCTTACAAAAGGGGCTCCTTGGTGCCAACCACAAGTAATTATACTGTAACAAAAAGCTATAGGGGTATAAGCAAAACTAGCTTAGTGAGATAACTCCCATCTATAAAACATTTCCATAAAACACACAAGTATTTAGACAATCATATGAGAATGCATCAATCATATGAGCAAACAAAATACACACGATTAACCGAAAACTATGTATAGCATGGATTTTATGCCCTCCATGTTGGGGGTTGTCACACCCTGAGGGGTACCCTAAACGTGGCAGCCCGCCACATATAATATCAAGGCTTAAGAATGACTACCTTAGTCATGCGAAAGCCTTAGTATTACATGTAAGGTGTCTAGCACGGTAATAGGAGACGCTTTTGGGAGGTATAGTTTAAGCAAGTAAAAATAAACATACAAGAATCCAGAAATAAAACATATTATATCATTAATAACCAAAGGTCTATTACATGATTTCTTAGGGGCATACCCTCGCTAATCCCAAGGATCGTGATAGTCTTTACAACATTCAAAATACTACATTAAAGATTTCAAAGGAATTCTAATCTAAGTCTTCGAGCAGATTTCCTTCAAAAGCTTCAATATATAAAACTTACACGGATACGGGGAGGCTTCGGGCACAAAAATAGGTGTTCCTAAGAATGCAAATACCTATAGGGGTGTAAGCTTATGGGCTTAGTGAGTAAATCCCAAAATTCATACTCAAAGTAAATTATCAACCAAGTTTATTATTCAAACATATGGAATGCAACAACCACGTGAGCATACAAGACATATGACTTTCTAGGAATTATATGTTGAATGAATTACGCCCTTCATTCGAGGTTGGGTATTCAGGTCAATTACAGCCACAACTTTTAAAAATACTTTTATAGATCTTACCGGCTCCTATACGCCATCAAAAACTTGTAGTTATTACAGGCTCCTACTAGCCACCAATTTTGTAGTTTTTACCGGCTCCTACTCGCCACTTACATGATATACCGGTTCTGCCTACTACCACTATTATACACTTGTCCCACCAATTGTATAGTATTGAATGAAATGTGACTTAACATATGAAGTGCATGAATAATTTATTAATTAAAGTCTAGTAGTTATATTTAACTTCTTTCAAGTGATCAACCAATTTCAAACACTTCAAGATATTAATGCACATACAACTTTATTACAAACAAATCAAGTTTCGATGTACTTAGTATTCTTTCAACATATTATCACACATTTCCTTTTGATTTTAGCCTAAATTCTAGTGCAACAAATTTTACAAGCACAATCAAGATGAGAAAAATAATGGGGAATAAACTCACTCAGCCATGATGACACCTTTCTTGAAACGGATGAGTCGTTCGGGATTTCTACTAATCGTAGTAATCTTCGGGATATGAACAATCCTCCTCGAGATTATCTAAAAGAAAGAAGAATACCTAAGATGAGTATTTCATGAACTTCTTTTCTTGAAGATTCTAATCTTTTCTTAAAATCGCGGTAAAATCGTATAAGAGGAAATTCTAACTTAAAATGGCCATATCTTGCTCATTTTAACTCGGAATTTCGCGTATAATATATCGTTTTCTACCTACTCAAAAAGATCTACGCATTTCTAAGCTTATTTTTATAAAACTAAGTCGTTTGGGTTCCGAAAAGCAGCAACCAGATTTGCTACGAATTTGTAAACGCTTGTTTTCCTTCTTGTAAACAAAACTCATTTGAAAAGATGAATATTTCAAGTATTTTGTAAACTTTTTGAAAGGTATATACATATATGTAATGATTCATAACAAATGTATGAAGTAAATGAAGTTGTCTCAACTTATGAAAAGTAAGGTTTTAAAAGACTTTGAACTTGAGATTTTATTGGAATATTCATGTTACTTTTGAAAGATCTTGAGTTATTTGAGATGAATATTCTTCTTCTAAATTTAATCTCTTGTAATTACTTTAAATTCCTAAGGTGTGGTTTTATTTTCTAAACTTGGATTCAAAAGTAATAAAATGATATTTTTGTTTCTTGTAATGATTCCAAAAGAATTTCTATTTCTGGATGAAATATAAGTTTTCATAAAACTTTTTGTTTATATAAGAAAAATCATTTCCAAGCATGTTCATGAGTTCTTAAGAAATCTATTTCCTACTTTTATTTATCAAGAACCTTTAGTTTATGAAAACACTTCCCCATTTATTTTTATTGAGACAAAAACATTATGTTCATGCATGAATATGAATCATAAACTATAGAAATATAGAGGAACATAATAACTTGAAAGATTAAGCAAAGAAGAAAGTAAATTAAGTATTGGGACCTTAACTTCATCAAGGTACCCCGGGACTAAGAAAAGACTAGTCCCGAAAAGAAAAGAAAAAGAAATTGTTTTGACTTGATGAGGACAAGTCTAAGACTAGAATGACTAGTCTTAAAAATAGCTTGAAATAAATAAATTGCATGAAAGATAAATAAATTGCAAGACATTGAGCTTATATGCTCTAAATAATATATATATATATAGCTATATAGATATTTAGATAGTTATGAACATAAAGGAAACATAAAGAAACATAAAGGAACATAAAGGAGTTGAGATTATGAACAAAAACAAAGTATGAACCTATTGTTGCTTTGTTAACCTTCATGGCTTTAGAAAACACACACTAAGTTCATACTAAGTAGATGAACATAGGAATTTCTTGAAGAAAGTTTACCTAAAAGAAGAAACTAAAGAGAGCTTTTCTTGTAAGAACTTCTTGGAGAGAATTCTTGAGAGATTTTGAGAGAGTAACTTTAGTAAAGAAGTGGTGTGAAAGAAGTAAAGGTATGAGGGGGTATTTATAGGAAAATGTGAGAGATAAATTGTGTTAATTAAATAAATGAAAAATAAAACAAATTGAGGCATCATAGGGGGGGGGGGGGGGGGGGGGGGGGGGGGGCGCGGCGCTACTTTTGGGAGAAAGAGAGAGGAAAATTTATTTTTTTGTTATTTGTTAATTAAAAGTAAGAAATGAAAGATATGAAATTGTATTGGAAATGAAAATGTGTAAGAAATAGGTGTATCGATTGTAAGAATAGGTTGTAAAGAAAAGTAGAGATAGATGAATGGTGTAGAATAGTAGAAAATAGTATAATGCAAAAGTAGACATGACAATTAAATACCGGTAGTAAGAAAATACGCGTATAAAAGCGATATTTGATATTTTTAGCTACCGAAAAATTACGAAATTGATATTTTTGAAAATCTTATATTTTTACGAGTCCAACGGTATATTTGAAATATTTTTCCTATTCCAAGCTCTCGGACACATTTTTCAAGAACTATGTCTGATCGGGTTCAAAAGAAACCTGAATTTCGTAAAACTGATATTTTTATAAAACCTATAGCTATTACGAACTACTGTGGCTAATTATTCCAACTTCGTTTTCTAGGACTAGAGAAAACGGCAATGCCGGACTTAAGCGGTTACAGTACTAAGGTTTTGTTTACTCAGAAAAATCTGGTTGACTTCTGATTAGGGTTTAAACTATAATTCGAATCCAAAAATTTCGAGGATTTACAGGGGTTGGGTGGTTATTGGCTCATACAACCATTAATAATTGCAGACTTACCGACACGTACTTATCCTATAGACTTTCCGGCTCTTACTAGCCACCACTACAACTCGTCATTGCCCCACACGAAGAATAGTAATGAAAAATAAAAATGACTCACAAATATTTCATGCATGAATCATTTTCAATATAGGGTTATTCCATTATTGTCGAGTTCAAGTTAAAGGTGATCAAAACAATATTCATCATATCATTACAAGAAAACATAAATTATTCATCAATTCCTCTTTCGATATTCTTAGCTTTTATTCAATCAATCATGAATCCAAATCACACAATATTTGTTCATTTATCTTTTTCCTTATTTTCTAGTGCTACTACTTACAAGCACAAACAAGGAAATATAACTAGTAAGGGATTAACTCACTCCATGACGATCGATTCTAGTCAAAGTAATCTTCCAAGAAGGCGATATCAGTTCCTTCTTCACCTAAAAAAAGATGAAATACCTAAAGTGAGTCTTTCATAGAATTTCTACTTTTGAAGATGCTAAATCCATCTTGAATTCGTGGTAAAATAGAATTGAAGGAAATTTCAACTTAAAATGGCCATAACTTGCTCATTTTAACTCGGAATTTCGCATAATATATGTCGTTTTCTACCTATTCGAAAAGATCTATTCATTTCTAAGGTTACTTTTACTATAAAAGGTCATTTGGGTCTCGAATTAGAAGGATACAGATTTAATACGAAAATTCCATCCTTGAAAAACAAGAAGTTCTAATCTTTCCTTTACAAAGGCTTGTTTAAGTAAAACTCAAATATGTATATTTTTGAAAAGAATTCCTTATGTATATAAATATACTCATAATTTATGCATGAAGCTATAGGTGTTGTCTTGTTTAATTTATTTCTTTAAAACAACCTTTTCTAGTGTTTTGAAAATTTGGATTTGTTAGATTTTTGCTTTATGTGGGTGAAGTAACTTATAAAATTTTTGGGATTATCAAAATCTAATATACTTTATCTTGATTCTTTAGCTTATCAAAAGTGAGTTGAAAATATAGTTTGGTCTTTTGAAGTTATCTACTAAATTTATTTCTAGGATAGAGTTTCCAAAAAGTTTTCTTTAGTAGTACTTGATAAGTTTATTCTTTGAAAATTCTTTTTCCTTGTAAATTGATTTTTTGAAAACTTATTTGCTTTGGTTTGAAGGTTATTAAAAATACAAGTTTTATTGATATATCAAGACTTTATTGAAAAGGATATCTTTAGACTTTAAGGAAATTTCATTTAATAGTTTGAGATGTCATGATGAGTTTTACGTAAACTTTTAAAAGAGATTTCTTTGAAAATATTTTTCTAGGTCTTTGGAAAAACTTTGATCAAGTTTTATTCTTTCATCGAAAAGATTCATTTTTTTATTTGGACAACAACTTATTAGCCATGCATGATTATGATTATGTAGTTTATAAAAGCAAAAAATATCATAGGATAAGATAATAAAAAAATAAGAAATAAATAAATATAATAATAATTGTCAAGTATTGGAAGCCTTAGCTTTTTCAAGGCTTCCCGGGACTAAGAATAGACTAGTCCCAAAAGAAAAAGAAAATTATTTTGACTTGATGAGGACATGTCTAAGACGAGAAGGACTAGTCTTAAAATAACTTGAAAGTATATAAATTGCAAGGTAAATAAATAAATTGCAAGGAAAGTAAATAAATTACAAAACAAAGGAGCTTATATGCTTTAAAAGATATATATAGCTACATAGATATATTTAGTTAAATATATATATATATATATATATATGAAAGCAACATAAAGGAAAATAGATTCATGAACAAAAACAAAGTATGAATATATTGTTGCTTTCTTAACCTTCATGGTTTTAGAGAACACACATTATGCCCATACTAAGTAAATGAACATAAAGGAAACTTAAAGAAGTATTACCTATGAAAACTAAACTTGAGAGAACTTTGAGAAAACTCATGGAGAAATTTTGAGAGAGTAAGAGTAGTATATGAATGGTGTGAAGGTAATGGAAGGAAGAGGTGGTATTTATAGAAAAAATGGAGGGTAATTTATGTTAATTAAATAAATGAAAAATAAAACAAATTGTGTGTGTAGAGGGGAGGGCCGGCGCAAAAACATGAGAGAGGGACGGAGAGAAATTTATTTTTTTGTATTTTTGTTAATAAAAAATAAGATATGAAAGATGTGAAGTTGTATTGGAAATGAAAATTATAAGAAAATAGAGGTATAGTTGTAAGAGTAGGTTGTAAGAAAAAGTAGAGATAGATAAATAGTATAGAATAGTAATAAATAGTGTAATGTAAAGTAGAAATGACAATTAAAGTACCGTTAGTAAGAAAATACACGTATAATTGCGATATCTGATTTTTTTAGTTACCGAAAAATTATAAAACTGACATTTTTGAAAACCTTAAATTCTTACGAGTCTAACTGTATATTCGGAATATTTTTACTATTCTGAGCCTTGGGACACGCTTTTTGAAAACCGTATCCGACTGGGCTCAAAACAAATCGTGATTTAACTAATATGATATTTTTAAGCTTTCTCATGTTATTACGAACTATTCTACATACTAATCTCTTATTTACTTACTTAGGGTTACGAACACGGCATTGCCGGACTTGAACGGTTATGTCTGACTAGGGTTTTGTTGACTTTAGGATTTCTGGTTGACTTTCCAATTAGGGTTTAAGCTTAATTGATGACAAAACTTTGGGGGTTTACAATCATCATCAACTCCATCAGCAACAACACCATCATCATCTTCATCAAATTATCATTAACATCATCATCATCTTCAATATATTACCTGAAGAAAAGAACAATAACAGCAATAATGAGCCGAAGCTAGTATACAGTAACACAAGCACATGCAGTATGACACACAGCTTAACTAAATGCAATGCATCAATCTACAAGTTATTATCTTTCCATTAAAATAAACAAATCAACATGGAGCACTCACACTCCGGAACAAGCTAATAGGAATCTGGGGGTCCTAAGTAATAACAGCTGCTTAGGAGGTTAATATAGATAGTCTGGATACCTATATCTCCTAAATGTAACCGAAAATATTAGTAATCTCATTTAGGGTTAATAGCCGTTACTCAACTTTACGTAACTTAATCCATAATATAAATTAATTCACATGCTCCCATAAACATTGAATTAAATCATATTATTCCTCTTAAGATAAGTAAATATTACACCATTACTACATTCTCTATCGATTAACCGCCGAGTCACTTAAAAAGAAGTCACCATTGCATCATGGTATGAAGTCATTGCATCATGACAAATGGCCTAAGCACCTATTCTAACATGTCATGACATCATGATAAGTTTGCCACTCCGTGGATTAGATACCAATCTTCCACTCCAGGGCAAGAATCGGATTTCAAAGGCAAAAAACACAACCAATACTCATCAATTATTAAACTGAGTTTAAGTTCTTAATCCATTTTAGATACCTATCCTAACATCCAACACGCAAGTTACTGTGTACCTTGAATATGAAATCCAAACATATCCTCGGGAGGAATTTTAGAAGATAATCTAGAAGATAAATTAGATATCCACTTCTGTAACTAAACTAAACTAATCATCTACTTTTCTCAAACTTTTATTAACCCTATTTGATCAGACACTAATTTGGAACCCTACTATGGCTACGAAGATCGCCCTACCAAAATATGAACAGTTATCCTTTGTCTGTCAAAGAATTTCTTTTCTCTTTTATTTATAGTGTTTTATTACAAAAGTATCAACATACCAAAAACATTCATTTTCCAACTAAACACACATTTGAAATAACATATTCCTTATATTATTCAAAGATCATCCTAATTCATTCATCCAAGCTAATTATTAGCTATTAACCCATTTAGCTTAACTTTAGTCAAATTGATTAGAATTGATCATTCAATTCATTTACTAAATCAAGTTGATTAAACTTAAACAATCTAATTTACTTTAGCTTAGTGAAGTTCATTAAGTCATGTTGAACTTAGATTCATTACTAATTCATTATACATCTAGGATCTAAGTCAATTTGAGCTTACATTAACTTAAACTTAGTCAAATTCATCAAAGCTAAACAATCTAATCCATTTTCGTTCATTCAAGTTCATTTAGTCAAGTTGAACCTAGGTTTGTTAACTAAGTTCATTTTATAACTAACTTCTAGATTTAATCTAATTATTAATTAAATCTACAAATCTACTAAACTCATGTTGATTTATATCAATTAACTCATATGACACATCAAATATCACCTATCTATGTCATTTTAGCTCAAAAAGATCAATTTCCTAAGCAAAAACGCATTTCACAAACAAAAACAAGTTTTAAACTTTGTTTATAAAAATGTAGCAGCTGGAAAGAAGCTAAATTTGAGTATTGATACTTTTGGAATTTGTAAAAATTAAAAACATGAAAGTTGTAGATATCTTTTTAAGCTTTCCAACACAATTTGAATCATCTCAATCGAAGGTTAGATGGAAACATTATGATGAAAATACGAAAAAATGTCAAAGCTACAAGGGGCTTATCACGCCTCTTTGGTCGCCTATGATTTGGAAAAGCTTTATGATAAGAGCAAATCACGCCCTTTTGGTCCCCTTTGACGAGGAAAAAGTTCATGATCAGAACTAATCACGCCCTTTAGGTTGCCCATGATTAGCTGCCTGACAACTCTGATGAATTTCCATTATTTTCAAAACTCATTTTTATATATTTTCATCAATTTATACACTTCCTACATCAATTCTAACATCAAATAAACACCTATAACAACTTATAACTTCAAACTTCATCCAACAACATCAAAAAAATCCAAACTTCATCAAATCCTAACTTCCACTATTCATCATCTTCCTCATATACTCAACTTCCATCAACATTAATCCAACATACACAAATGTAAACAACACTTCCAACTCAATTTAACACCAATTCATCAATTACAATTGTACATAACAAGTAAAACAAAGAGAAATAGAAATAGAAAACTTAGCTTTTAAGCCTACTCATGCAATTCCTTCTTCTTCATATTGTTGAAGCTTTTCTACTTGAATTTCTTCTTTCTATCTCCTTTCCTAGCTTGATTTCTCTACTTATCTTGTCTAAATTTGAGATAGAGAGAGTAAGAAAGAAAGAAAGAAAGAAAGAAAGGAAGGAAGGAACCAAATAAACAAGGAGAGGGCAGGGGAAGACAATGAATAAAAGGGAGAAGATAAAATCAAAATTAAGATATTTTAAAATAAGGTATAGGTTTAGAACTATCAGATCAACATCTACAGTTCTGGAAGCGTTTAAAAGATGGTTTCTGAACTAATAGGTTAGAAATTAAGAACTCAAAATGAGAACTTAATTTAGGAATTTACTTTAGATAAAAGGATATTTAATTTGAGTTAGGGTTTAAGAATTGATATTTTTATACAAGCAAATAAACTCAAATTTTTTAAAGATTTAGGAATTAGTGTTTAGGCTAAGAATCAAGAGTTTATGAATCCTCTAAATATTTTAATAACTTGTTTAGACAATTTAGATTTCAAACCTCAAATTCAAATTTTTTATGATACAAATTTATAGTAGAAATTTTGTTTTAAAAGTCCTTTGCGATAAAATTTCTACTTTTAGAAATAGAAAATTCTACCTATAAATCTCAGTGTCTGAACATGTTTATGTCGTCACATTTTCGAGATTGCATGCAACTCATCTAATCATGGGGATTTTTTCTTATATATGGAGCTTTCTTATACATATAGGATTTACTGTTGAATTTCTATTAGTGCCAATTAAGAAGAAAAATCATTTAAAATGACATGATTAGATATATCGAATTAAACACATTGTTGGTTAGGTTCTATTATATGTTAAAACCATTTTAAAGACCATGAAGTTGAAGTTTTCAAAAATTTATGAAACTAATAAATTCTGTTCAACTTTGGATAGCAACTACCTATATCAGGTAAGCGCACTGACCAAAGTAAAATAGAAAATATTAGATCGTATTTCAAGGGATTGTTGGTATTTATCATACTCACATTTTATCTATTATCTAGCCAAAAAAAATCAGAATATCATAATGAAAACTGAAGCTATGCTATGTTAATAGATATTCATAAACATTCTTAAGGAAAAATTAAAGATGGGTTTGTAAAAATGCCAGACAAGAGCCCAAGGTTTGCTTCACCAATTCCTTATCATGTAATTTCTTAACAAAACTCTGAAAGAGTTATTTACTCATGTATTTGCACTGTCAAATTCACTGGTGTAATCTAAAGCCTCTCTTAAGATCAAGCTCTAGGTTTAGACCAGACCATCGGAATCTCTTCTCAAGTTATCACGATACTAAAACCTAAAGAAAGATCAAGAATCCTTTTTTTTTTAAACCAACTCAATGAATTTCAAAACAAGTGATAGAAAGTTTTTCACCATTTCTCACTCAAGGTGTTTAGGATCAACTCCATTAGAAGCCACAAATCTATTCATTAAAATGATCTCTTAGCCTATTTTAATGAAATCAAACATGAATCTAATAGGTGAACCATACGGTTAAACCCACAAAAATAAATCAAGCTACTAATTACAAATACCCAGTCAATATTTACTTGAAAGCACATTTGAAATCACATGAATCAAGATTTGGATTTACAAATCCTAAGCTATAGGAGATTATGTCTCCATAGATTTAGAAATTAAGCACAAACTCTGAAGAAATAATGTGGAATTAATGAAGAATATTATAATTAAGAATAGAATCTTGCAAAAGTTGCAAACAATGGGTTAAATTAATTTTACCTAGAAAACACGAGATTTTTAAAGCAAGAAGAAACTAATTCTTTCACCTCAAAATTCTCTTTCTACACAATGTTAAGGAAATTCGATACATATGCTACATATCTTTACAACGCATGCCTACATGCTTATTTATACGTTTAGGGCACAGAAATCATGACAATTTTATTACTAACATGGTAGATTCTTTAATAACAAAATTCATTTTCTTTCTTCACAAGTACATCTATATCGCTTGCTAACACATTCGCTTGCCTCAGGTAGTTGAGCGCTTGAGTATTGCATTAAAGTTAGGGCTCGACCTCAACTAGAGCATTCTGTCAAAACGCATGGGTTTTTGTTCATCTTTGCATCGATGGATAAATTAAGGATGTCAAGTGTAAGCCCGAAAAATTTTAGTAAATAAATCCAAAGTAAACATCGAAAATAAACTCTAAAATGACTCCAAATTAAAACCGAACTTCGACTAATCCTAAATCACGAACGAATCCATAAATTTCTTAATCTTGAGAAAATGAGAATTCTTAAAAATAAAATAAGAACTTAACAATCTTTAAATCCAAAACCGCTACGTATGACAAATTCTATATTTAACTCGGACTTCTAAAATCGAGTAATATAGAACTCAAAAACAATTTATTAAAAAGTAAATAATGATAAACCTTCGGAAATAAAACTCAATTCAAGAATTCCGAAAACGTTAAGAGATATAAAATACTCACAAAAAAAAATAATAATTTAAAATAAATTTTCTTAAACTAGATGTGATGTATAAACAGAAACCATCAATTTCCAAATTGTAAAAGATCAAAACCAGAATATCACCTAGGAACCCTAAGTGGAATATAGTAGTTCATGTAAAGCCCTAATTTTTAGGGTAATGTCAAGTTCAAACCCTAAACCGGAAAGTCAACTGGAAAACCTAAGTCAACAAATTCCCAGAAAACCCTAGTATTTAGATCCGACAATCCCGTATTCCTAAACCAAGGAGTCAGAATATGAGTAAAGGGTGTAGCTTGGTTCATAATAATACTAGGATGCTTTAAAAGATAAGATTAGCGAATTTTCGATCTATTTAAAACCCGATAGGATACAGACTTCGAAAAGCGTGTCTCGGGGCTCGAAATATTAAATATATGATATTAGTACCGTTAGACTTGTAATTTCATAAGATTTCCAAATATATCAGTTATATAATTTTTCGAGCTATAAAAATTACAGTTATAACATTTTTATTATATTTTCATTACTACCGGTACTTTAAATGTCCAATCTACTTTTTGATTTCTTCTATACTATTCACAAGTACAACTACCCATAACCTATTTCTTACATCCTTACATCCTGCTCTTACAATTACATCATTTTTCTTACAATTTACTTTTCCAATACAACTTTATTACTTAAATTACTTAATTAATTTCAAAACTTACACAACACGCTATTCTCTCTCTCTCACCCTCCAAACCGGCGCCCCCTCTCCCTCTTTCCGCTCCAATTTGTTTTATTTTATTTTCTTACACAAACCATAACCTACAAGTCTATATATACTCCTTTATACTAACTTCCTCTTACTTTCTCACTTTTCACAAAGCAAAACTCTTGCAAAATTTTTTTCTCTCTCTTCCTCTTCCTTGCCAAAATCGTAACTTACACATACACACACACTCACATATTTTTTCTTTAAGTTTCTTGTTTTAATATTTCAATAGGTAATAGATGTATACTTTATTATCTTAAAACATGTAATGGCAAGTTCATTCATGTGTGATTCAGCACAAAATACCCATGAGCTTCAAGTTAGGGATATGGAAACACTTGAACATGAGATTCTTGCTATCACAATGTTATAGATCTTGTTATTTGAGTTATTTTACTATTATTTTGTATTATTTTCAAGTTATGTTGTTATTGCTAATGATTTGTGCATATATTCATCATTCACATAACCATCATAGTGTTCATGCATTTATAACTAGTATAGTAAACTAGATCTAGTTGTTTTAAGTTCATAAATGTATTAGACTTTTTTTTTTATGTTCTTAAATAACTTGTAATAGCTTGATGATAGTAGAAAAGTATTAGAAAGCTCAAGATCTATTTTGGTTTCAACAAAAATAACTTTTGAAAATTCGGATAAAAAGGGGACCATATTTAGAAAACTATTTTTCAACTTTAAAATGTGTATTTTTCATTTAAAATGAAGGGCTTAGGGAATAGATATCATAAATGAATGATCTTGATGAGTAAAGTTTAGATCTACTAAGGAATATTTTCAAAACAAAGGCAAGTTTACGAAAGTTATATTTCAATCTCAAAAACAAGTTTTAAATTCGTAGTAAAAGAAGCTTGAAATGTAAACACCCATTTTTTAACTTCAAAACAAGATTTTTATTAAAGAAATGGAAGCCTTAAGGGATAGGTTTGTTTAGGAAATGGTTTTTGAAAGACTAAATGAGTTTTACAAAGAAAACAAACTCAAATGAAATTTTCAAAATTCGAATTTGAAAATAACCATTGTTTAAACACCTATTTCCAAAAGTCAAAATGATGATTTTTATAAAAAAAAAAAAAAATGGAAGTCCTAGGGGATACATGTCATAAAGACCAAATTTTGACAAAGATAAGAGAGGTTTATCAAAATATAATCTTAGAACAATAAATGGTTTTCAATAATAGGCTAAACAATGTTTTCATTCTTTAAAATTTTGTAAAATTCGTACTTAGGCAAACCACCTATTTAAACATCTATTTTCTAACCCCAAAATGAAGGTTTTTATTAAAATAATGAAGATGATGGATATATAGGTCATCAAGGTTGAGTTTTGATAAAAGCAAGTATGATTTTACAAGAAGAAAAATTATTTTTCTTAAGTCTAGAAAATTTCAAAGTTTTGCAAGGTAAAAGTTTTTCAAAAAGAATTCTTAGTACTATATGTATACATATAGATAGATCATGTCATAACCTTCATGACAATAGCTTGTAGGAATTACATATATACATGATGCATTGTAGAAACAAAGTTAGAAAAGTAATGCCACATACTTCTTGTTGACATTATCTAAGTACATAAGAAATTAGAAATTTCCAACACTCATGAATCATGCATGGTATTGAGTTGTATATGTACATAATAGAGATTTTCAAAATTAGGAAGAGATTTCAAAGTATAAAATTTGAGTTTTATCATAACCTTGTGAAATTCGGATGGTTTCAAGACCATGCCTTAAAAACCCTTTTATCAACTCCAAAACTTGTGATTTATATAAAAAATGAAGAGTATAGGTAATATATATCATCAAGTAAGGATTTTTATAATTTGAGATAGGATTTGCTAAGGAGAATATGTAGAACAAGGAGTAGAAATAAAGTAGGAAAATTTGAGTTGTTTGTCATTTAAGAAATTCGTAATAATAGAGTAATGGCATGAAAACACTTACTTTTCAAACTCAAAATAGAAGTTTTACTTAAGAAATGAAGTCCTTAAGGGATATGTATAATAAAGCTTTAAATTTTAATGTATTAAACAAGTTTTTCTCAAAGAAATCATGCAAGAACTAAATTTTCAAAATTCGGATTTTGGAATAAACCCTATTTGAAAACATGTTTACAAAGTATAAAATGTGAATTTTCATGTAGAAATGAAGGTCTTAAGTAATAGATATAATGAAGACTCAATTCTAGTAAAGATAACTAGAAATTCCTAACTAATAATTCCAAAACAAAAGAGAATTATCAAAGTCATGAAACTAGATTTCTTAAGAATATGTATTCTTAGAGTCTTACAAAAGAAAGAAATTCTAAAATTTTCTTTCAGTAAATAGCATCAAGAGCATGCATACATTAAACTCATAACATGCCATTCATGATAGGAAATCATCAATATTGCATGAATAGTTGATCTATATAGTAGGAACATTAGGAACATTACAAACATTTATAAAACTATTTTTCGGAATTGGAAATTTCTACTGATAAGAACTGATCAGAATATTTCGTGACCCAAACATTTTCAGAACTTGAAAATAATATTAGAATTAGATAGATCTTTCGAAGTAGATAGAAATCGATATATAATTTGCTAAATTCCATGTTAAAATGACCAAGTTATGACCGTTTTAAGTCGGGACTTCCATAAATGACGAGAATTACGAACTTATTAGTTTTGTTAAATAGTTTGGATTAATTAAGTGATGAAATACTTATCAGGGTATTTCTTCCTTTTTAGGTAACCCCGAAATTGACGATTCCCTACCATCGGATTACTTTTACTAAGAGACCAATGATCCAATGGCCAAGTGAGTTTTCCTCTTATTTTGATACCTTGTTTGTGCTTGTAGCTAGTTGCATTAGAATTATAGGAACAAGATAAAAACCGATATGAATGGCGATGGGATAGATGATGAGACTTTGATGTATGTATGCCAAAGAATACTAAAGTATATCGAAACCATGATTCGATTGGATAACTGCACTGTTCATATTATTTCTGTTTATGTTTATGATATTGGTTGGTCACTCTAAAGAATATATAAATAATTTAACCTAAGAAAAAATAAATTGGCCATGCATCGCATCGGACAAGTTGCATTTGGTAGCGTGCTACTCCTACGCAGGTCGATCGGTATGGTCCGATGACTCGTTTGGAGAATGAGACCTGGTATCAGAGTTCATTCATAGGGAACTAAGGCGCACCAGGGATGCATCCCATGTATGAGCCTAGCCGAATCGAGTGCTATGAGCCTAGGGGGCTTAGGGACTAGTAGCGGTCGTTTAGACTTTCAATACCATCCCTAACCCTTGATACGGAAGGCGTAAATCTGTTCTGTGTACTGGTTCTGGATATCCATACATAATTTTCTGTTCATGTGTTTGTTCATGCATAGCATATGGATGATTTATAACTTGCTTGTTATGGTACGAAACTAAGGGAACTCTCATTAAGCTAGTGTAGCTTATACCCTAGTAGATATTTGATTAAACAGGTTAACTCAAGAATGCTACGTGGGGACTGAGATGGTTGGAGCTGAGTATGATTTCGATATTCTGGTAGGAAGTAAGAATACTTGAAGATATTAGCTAGGTCTTGTGAATTGCTTTGTAATAGTTTTATGTAGTGAAATCTTTTGATGAATTGTAATTAAAGTATAGTGAATTGTATTTCCTTTACATTGTTACTCAAGTTATATTAATATGAAATGTATCGCTCCGATGTGTCTCCTCCATGTGTTAGACGCCTTGTACATAGTACAGAAGCCTTCGTGTGATTGAGGTGGTCATTCCTAGGCTTTAATATTGTGTACGACGGACTGCCATATTTAGGATACCCATCGAGGCATGACATCAAGGGCTCAATAATTTGTGCTCGACTCAACTTATGTTTCTTGGCAAAGGTTTATTCTTCATTTTGTCTCTATCGCGGATCAATATTAGGCTTCGATAGTATGGTAGGACAGAAGTTGTTCTTCACTTCCAGGGCTAGGTCACCTCAAATTATTCGTCGAGGTTCATGTTGAGGGCTCGATCTATGGCGTAATAATGCAATTTGCTTTATTTTGCCTTAACATTTAGGCCTGAACAAGTGCTTTTGCAGGGCTTGACAAAATCTGTCTTTTAGTTTTGCTGTTGTTTTACTTCAAATCTGATTCCAAACAATTTAATTCTTCTTCTTTTGATTCTAGGAGTTGAAAAAACAACATTAAACATTAAGAGCACCAAATTCATAGGAACTTAATAAAAAAATACATCAATTTAAGCCCAAATTCCCCCAGACTTAAGCTTTTGCTTGTCCTTAAGCAAATATCATTCTAATTAGGCAAAGCTTTTTCAAATAGGAAGATAAATCATAAATGGAAAATTTAAACAGATCAAGTTAAGCCCAAATCACCTTAGCACTTCAAATATTTAATCATTCCTATTAATAGTGCTGAAGTTACTTTTACTAAAATCACAAAACTTATCTATGTAGATTAACCTTTACGCTTATTGTTTAATTAAGAATTACAAAGCAAAAATTATTCAAAGATCAATCAGAGTAAGAAAGAAACTCAATCAACATTCTCCCTTTATAAGTATAAGTATGCAATTCCTTAATCATCTCTCTAAGCATCATAATCAAAGATAAAGGCATGTACATCATTTCATCTCCTGAATTTTCTTCCTTATTTGTGCTTTTTGTTTTATTTTTATTATTTATTTACGTACTTCAAAGCTGCAGAGGGGAAGGTTTTTGACTTCTTCTTTACATTTCCTCTGGACGGGTTTTGCTTGCCTCTTTTCGATTTTTTTTTCATCATGACTTATTTAAAATTGAAAGAGGGGACAAAAAGTTGCTCTTCTGATGGACCAACCCATGCCTATTTCAACTCTAAGCACGTGGTTGTTTTCATTTATAAATTTTTGCTTTATTTTGATTATCTAGAGCATAATGAAAAATCATCAAATTGTGATCATCATTTGAACCTTCATAAGAGATTATACAGCTCTCAAAATGACTAAATTGGAAAATATACAGATCATTTAAGCTTTTACAAGTAAATTAAGTAATCTTACTAAGGATCTTAAGCTAATTCTAGCTCTAAATTTTGAAATTAAATAACAAGTAAAACTACTCCACATGGATACTGTAAAGAGATTTATACAAAGTTAAGCTAACTCAATTTTATGTTTATTTTCATTGATTGCTCTATTGAGTTGATTAGTGATTTTCGAAAAATTTTGCTTAAATTTCAACCATTTCATTATTTTCCTATTATTTTGTATGAGAAAAATGATCATTCAAAGCACATATACTCTATTCTAGACAGATTTTCAATTTCAAATCTAACATAAATCTTGCTACTTCCCTTCCCCCACACTTAAAATAAACATTACCCTCAATGTTTTAAAGCATGAATAACAGACATGGGATTATCAATAACGTAGGATCAAAGCAAGATGTAAAAATCAGAAGTTTTGAGAAAACTTCTCTATTTAGAGCTCAAGGGATTGATTTAAATGTTATGTGCTTCATTGCCTTGATTCTATTGAAGACTAAGGCAATTCATAAGAAAATATTAGTAATAAAAATGATCGCTCAATCAGAGCCTCGATTGAATTATGGACAATAATTAAACTTGATCCTACACAAAATCTATTATTTTGCCACAAAGAATGATACTTATTTTAAAAGAATCAAAGAATAAAAAAATATTAGAATTACAACAGACAAGGAATATGAGAATATGAATCAAATTACGAAAGAATCAAAGGAGAATTTATTCTTCTTCTCTCAGCTATATTTCCAGCTTCTGCTAAATTCATTTCCTCTTCCTCTTCTGGCTTTAGGAGGATTTATGTGCCTACCTCCATCTCTAAAAGATTGACAAACCCTATCACCACTATTTCTACTAACTCTGGTACGTCTTCTGCTTCCTCCACCTTGCCTGCCTCTTCTCCTTGGAGGATTTGGTCTTCGAGGGGGAGTTTGTCGCTGGTTAGGCATAGGTGTCTGATCCATAGTCTGTGTTTCTATGTGTGTGCCTCCGACAGGTATTGTTTCAACTGATTTCACCTTAACCCTCCTCTTTAGAGCTTCTTTTGATTTATTAGCCCCCTTATTCCGTTCTTCTTTTTCAATCCTTCTTATTTAAATGACTATTGCAACCTCTTGGGGATTAATCACTTCATCAAGCTGCTGTTGTATGTCCAAGACACAGAGAAAGTCATTCAATTGTTGCTCCATCATGCTTGGATTTCTTACCATATAAGCTCTGATTATTTCATCTCTCCTTGACTGGGGTCTAGCATCTCTTTTTTGCTTTTTCTTTGCTCCTTTAGCTTCAATTTTCTTCTTCAAAGGATAGTTTTGGATTTCTGCGCTATCATGATAGAAGGTATCCTCTCTTCTGTTCTGTCTATTTAGCTCATTATTCCTCCTTTCAATGTCATCAAGGGTGAGCTCCTTCTTTCATCTTTCTTCTTTCTCTATCTTCAAATTTTCTACTCTATTTCCTCTAAATTTTAAGACCTCTTTTTCTAATTCCTTGCCTAACTTTTGTCTGAGCTTTTCTTCTGCTTGTTAGCTTCATCAGGAGGAGGTTCTTGTTGCTGTAGAGGAGTTACTTCAGGTGTGGTGGTGGCTAATCTTAGAGTATATCCCTTCATGCCAACTTTGGTTTCCTCTAACCAAGTATTTATTGTTAAGAAATCATCTGCTTCATCCTCTTATGCTATATCACTTGCATTTGAGAGGCTAGATTCTTCATCTTTCTCTTTTTCTAGCCTTTTGGCTTCTTTAGCCATTTTGTGTGTTACTGCAGCATTAGACAATCTTTATCTTCTCTCCTTATCTTCTTTGCATCTTTGCTACTTGGCTACCTCTTTTGCTTCTTCTTGAGCTTCTTTATTGGAACGCTCATCTACTATATGCTTTAATTTCTTGACTTCAGTAGCTTGTTTTGTAATAATCTTATCAACATCTTGAGACGCATGAAGTTGGTCTTCCTCCACTCCAGTCTTAACATTAAGGTCAATGCCTTATTCATCACTTGGAGCAGTAGGAACATCTGAAGCTTGTTTTGATATAGGCATTTCTGCCTCTTTCCCTGCTTGCTCCTAGGCTTACCGCAACATTGCTTCAAGAATGGCAACTAATGTTGCTGCTTGTTCTTCCATTCTGTGCCTTTCTATATCAACCCAATGGGATTGTTTAGGAGCTTTAAGAGCATTGGTTGTGGCTTCTGGAAATATAATTTAAAGTGGTGAATCATTGTCTACCATAGCCAAATCAAGAGTCATGGGAGTTTCTTCTTGATCAAACTCCTATTCTTGATTTCTAAGCTTGCTCCTATCAAAGGCCTTCTTCCTTGCATGTCTTTTAACTCTGCCCCATCTTCTTATAGGAATAATGGGAAGAGATACAAGTCTATCTTCTTCTAGTTGTTGTTACTGCTGAGGAGGTGATGCCACAGGTCTGTCCTATCGCTCACTATGAGCTTCTTCAAGTATATGCTCCACTTCCATTACTAAATGGGAAATATCATTGGAGATTATTTTAAAGACTTGCTCCTCTATTGCTTGATTTTCTGTTTCTTTTATGCCAGTAGCTATATTAGCTTTTAGTCCATAAAATTCTTCATCTACTAGTAAAAGACAAACTAGTGCAGCTTATCCTTCTTCTAGAGGAAGAGAATTAAGGTCAATGCCACCAGGAACTGTGGCATTGCCTTCTTATGTAAGTGCTTCTCCTTTATCTAAGTCTTTCACTACTGTTTCAAGTTCTTCAGCAATATCGTCTTTTGCTAGAGGTAATGGTTATGTTTGAAAATTGTCTTCATTGTCGTCATAAGTGTAAGAAGGTGACTTAGCCAATTGTTATGGTTGAATGGGTTGTATTTGTCGTTCTACGTGTGTAGAAGATGGTAATGGTGATGTATGTGGTCATGGTATGTGTGTGGATGGTGAAGGTAGTCTGGCATTATCGTCATCATCATCATCTGGATTTGACTTTGCCAGAATCTGTTAGGGTAATGGAGATTTAGATTTTGTGGGAGCTTAAAAACCATGGGTAATCAGATCCAAGATATGGTTCATAGTCTACTTTAATTCATCCAAGCCCTCCTTAGCTTCTTTCTCGAAAGCGGCCAACTTTTCCTTCATATCTTTCACTTCAGCTTTAAGTTTGTTGAAGCTGGCTACTGATAGGTAAGCTGGCTCTTCCGATGTAGAAGTAATAGGATGTTCTAGTACCTCAAGCTACGATGACTCTTACACTAGAGCAGGTGCTTCTGATGGTTCTTCTATATTTTCTTCTCTAGTCATCCCAATTGATACTTCCTCTCTTCCTACTGGTATTGCAGCAGATGGAGTTTCTACTTCTCTTATGTAGCTCCTTAAATCCACAAACCACATCATTGGGCCCTTATTCTAGCCACAACTACAAGTTCTTTAGTATTCTTGTGATCAATCCATCAAGAAATACTCCCTTACACTGTAAACCGGCCTGATATTTTTATCCTCCATGCTACCAATAAGCCCACATTAAACTTTCTTCCCTTGATCATGCTGATGAGAGGATGCATTTCTGCCTCCACTATGGTGGATGCTCCTTCAACTTTAGAGTAAATGCTCATGATGAGCAGCTAATTAAGCATTATGGCACTTGAACTTCTGAATTATGACCAGTCGTCTTAGAGGGGGTGAAAGTGCCTTCAATTTCTTCAATAGCAAATTGCCTCCATTCTGCCTGTGACACTTCAATTAATAGTCTGCAAATTCTGGTTCATATAATACTTCTTCCTCATCATACAAATCCATAGTGGCTATAAACTACCTCATAGTGACTTCTCTATACTGGCTCGATACATAAAAACTGACTATATCAACTAAACTTGGCCTATGGTTGCAATTTTGAAACTTGCCATAAATTCCCTTGTCATCTCTCTAAAGGCTTCCTCGTTAATTTCATAAACTCTCTGACATGCTTGGCCTACAAAATATCTCTTGAAATCATCTTCCATCCCATAACTTCTCAGCAAATCCTAGTTTAACACAACATTTTCAACTATTTCCTTCCTTGTTGAATACAAACTATACTTTTCTTTATCATCAGCATCCTACAAGAATACATGGAGTGTTACTTACTTAAGTAGGGGGCCTAGACTCAACTCTAGCCCTTTTTTATTGTTTCTAGGTTTATGGTTGGGATCTCTTTGGTGCCATTTCTACACAAGAAATATGATCAACATAAGTGTTTAAAGTAGAATTTTGCCCTAATTTACAAAACCATCTACTTTGAAGAATATCCTCTAGGAATATTTATTCAAAACTTTTTAGTCAGCATTTTACTTTAAAATCAACCACATTATTGTCTTAACTTCATTTCACTGTCCCTTAATATCAGAATTATCTTTTTCAAGTAATTCGGAACAAAGAAAGCTTATATAGAACTTTAATGAAGCTCGAAAATGACTATGAAGTTTGCGGCTAATTACCTAAAATTTTAGCTTATAAAATTGCATAAGACAGTCATTTCAACCTATTTTCATCATCAAACAATTTTCTTTTCATAACAAATACGAAAAATTGTAAAATCCTAGAAAAAGCCAATTCAATCTATCATTTATGCTTAAATAAAATAGTGAAAATAAAGAACAAGAGAAGATAAGAGCTTACCTTAGGAGTTTGATACTTGAAATGGTGAAAAAAACTTATTTTTAGTAGGTTTGATGGATGTAATAATGTCGAGGGTAAATGTTGCTCTGTTAGGCTTGAAGAATTTATGAATGTAGTAAAGAAAAAGAGGGAATGAATAGTTTTTAGCTTTTCATATTGAAGTTTGTTGAGGGTCAAATTTTGGACTCGACATTTCGGTTGTGTCATTTTTATTAAAGAATAGAAGAATTAAAGAATCAAGGCCTTCAATGTTGCAGCTTTATTAAAATAAATAAAGAATTAACACATCAAAGCCTTTATTTAAAAACCTGCAAAAGAATAAAGAATTAGAGACATCATGACTTAAGTCGAGTGCTTGACTCAAGGCTCGAGTGAAAAATTTATTCAATTCTCCTTGTCGTGGCTTTGGCTTGAGGGCATATTTCTTAGATAAATCACCTGTAGAACACTCCAAACTACCTAAATTCACAAAGTCATTCAATTCCCTGTCATTCATTCAAAGAATTACTATGAAAAACACATTCATAAACTTCAAACATCATCCCAAATCATTCAAACCATGTTTCAAAACTTGAATAAAGTCTTACAGCCAACCAGAATTCACCATCAAGACAATATTCGTCCTATCAAACACTCCTCAACAAACTTCTCAAAAGTCTTTTGAAAGGAAAACAGACATCAACTATCTCAACTTAAAGCAAAAACAAACAAACTAACAACAAAAGAAAGGTAGAATAATCATCCTAGGGTGACTCCTAGTCATAATCCTACATTTTCATTTTAAAAGAATTAGTCTACAACAAAACTTTATTAAAATAGAAAAATGAATCAGTACTATGATAGAACATTAAAGCAACATAATGTGTAGAAAGGATAAAAGAACAAACAAATAAATGAAATAAAGAATTGAAGAATTAAATATTTAAAAAATATACAAAAGATCAGATCAAAAAATGAAAGAATAAAAGAATAATAAACTGTACAGAAAAACAAAAACAATAATATGCAGGAATATTTACAAACAGAAAGAACGCTATATACAAAAACGAAACAAAACAGAACATATATTTACATAATATACATATATACAAAAGGAAAAAAACAAGAGGTTAGCATATTTACATAAACAAAAAAAAAAAAACAAAATATTTACATAAAAGAAAGATAAGAACTTAAGCATATATAATCAAGAACAAAAGCTATTTACAATATTCATAGAAATTAGTGACTAGACTAATAAATGAAATGCCTTCAGATATTGCCCTATGGGGCTTCACATGAATGAATCCAACACAGATCCCTGGCAACGGTGCCAGCAAACTTATTAGTTGGGTTCTATTGTATGTTAAAACCATTTTAAAGACCACGAAGTCGAAGTTTTTAAAAAAATTATGAAATTAATAAGCTCTGTTCAACTTCGCATAGCAAACTACCCACATCAGGCAAGCACACCTACCAAAGTAACATAGAAAATATTAGGTCTTATTCCAAGGGATCGTTGGCATCTACCGTACTCACATTTGATCTATTATCTAGCTAAAGGAAATCAGAAGATCATAATGAAAACCGAAGCTATGCTATGTTAATGGATATTAACAAATGTTCTCAGGGTAAAATTAAAGATGGGATTGTAAAAATGCAAGACAAGAACCTAGGATTTGCTTCACTTATTCCTTATTATATGATTTCTTAATAAAACTCTAAGAGAGTTGTTTACTTATGTATTTGAACTGTTGGATTCATTGGTGTAAGCTAAAGCTTCTCTCAAGATCAGTAGCTCTAGGTCTAAACCAGACCACTGGAATCTCTTCTCAAGTTATCAACGGTATCAAACCTGCATAAAGATTCAAGAATCCTTTGTTTTTAAAACCAACTTAGTGAATTTCAAAACAAGTGATAGAAAGTTTTCACCATTCCTCTCTTAAGGTGTTTACGATCAACTCCATTAGTAGCCACAGATCTATTAATTAAAATGATCTCTTAGCCTATTTTAATGAAATCAAACATGAATCTAATAGGTGAACCACACAATTAAACCCACAAAAATAAAATCAAGTTATTAATTACAAATACTTAGTCAATATTTAATTGAAAGTGCATTTGAAATCATATGAATCAAGATTTGGATTCACAAATCCTAAGCTGTAGGAGATTATTCTCCATGGATTAGAAATTAAGCACAAACTATGAAGAAATATGGAATTAATGAAGAATATTATAATTAAGAATACGATCTTGCAAAAATTACAAAAAATGGGTTAAATTGATTTTATCCAGAAAACATGAGATTTTTAAAGCAAGAAGAAACTAATTCTTTTACCTCAAAATTCTCTTTTTACACTACCTTAGGGAAATTTGATACATATGCGACATATCTTTACAACTCATGACTTTACGCTTATTTATAGGCTCGGGGCACAAAAATCATGACAATTTTATTATTAACGTGGCATATTCTTTAATAACATAATTCATTTTCTTCCTTCACGCGCATGTCGATATCGCTTAGTCACACATTCGCTTGCCGCAGGGTAGGTCGAGTGCTCGAGTATTACATTAAAGTTAGGGCTTGACCTCAGCTAGAGTATTCCATCTAAACACATGAGTTTTTATCCATTTTTCCATCGAAGGGTAAATTGAGGACATCGAGGGATTGATACTTTAGGCTTGACTCAACTTGTGCTTCTTAGCAAAGGTCTATTATTCATTCAGTCTCTATCATGGGTCAAGATTAGGCTTTGATAGTGTGGCACGACAGAAGCTGTTCTTTACTTCCACGGCTAGATCTCCTCATATCATTTGTCGAAGGTCATGTCGAGGGCTCGATTTAGGGCGCGATGATCCAATTTGTTTTATTTTACCTTAACATTTAGGCTTCAACAAGAGCTTTTGCAGGGCTTGACAAAATTTATCTTTGTAGTTTTGTTGTTGTTTTGCTTCAAATCTGATTCCAAACACTTTAATTCTTCTTCTTTTGATTCTAGGAGCTAAAAAACAACATTAAACATTACAAGCATCAGATTCATAGGAACTTAATAAAAAATACATCAATTTAAGCCTAAATTTCTATGAATATAATAAAGTAAAATAGACTTATCACACATACAATCATGTAATTCCATTGTAGTTATCATGTCTAAGTATTAATGAATTTGCTTCATAGATTTTATCAATAAAGCATGAAAGAATAACAATAACATAAAAGAAAACATAAGGAAGATAGAATGAGTAAACAATTTACTATTGATTTTCAATTTAGCAAAAGAGTTCTCTATGCTATGAAAAATAAACTAAAACTAATATGGGTACACTTGAAGTGTATCCCTCTTTGTTTCCTCCACTCAAGAAACTTTACAACTATTTGATAGATTAAGGCAAACACTAGGGCTTTAAAAAAGAAAGAAAAAAATTGCACAAAAGACTACATGTAGAAGTACAGCTTTGGATACGACTATGTTTCAACCCGTTCATGTCCTGTAATATAGTTAAACCATATATAATTTCAATAAAGTGGAATTTTAGCCATGTATCTTATTGAGACAATTCAATAATTTCAAATACTTTTCTTTGGGTTTTAATTCAGGGTATAGAGTTGATTAAGTCTTTAACATGTCTTCAATTAGCTCTAAATTCTTCAAACATTCGACTAAATATTTTTTATTCTTTAAATTATTCTCAATATCTTCTAAAATAGATTTAATAACAAATTGTACAATAAAATCAATTAAAATACCCTTAAATTATATAAAAACAATGCATTTTATCCTTTATAGATATAAAAATGTTCTAACAAGCATCTACATGTCAACATTCTTATGGTAAGGTGCTTAAAGATGTTGACATGTGGATTACAACAAGGTGTCTTAACTTTGTATGTTGATTTTTGTCTAGACAAAGTCAAGATGTATTCAAAATTTATGTATATAGTTGTCATAAGATAGGAGGTTCTCCTCTCTTGATATATCCATACAATGTTAAGCTATCCCTTGAATTAATATTATATACTTAAATTCTAGATTGCAAGCTAACTTTCTCATCTTATCTTTTCAAGTGTCTTTGAAGTCCATCTTTCATACTAAGAGATCCATCTTATTGTTACAATTTCAAACATGTGTGGAGGTTTAAATAATCCCACTAGTTTTGGCCTTACTCACTTCAAAATTCTCCCATTCCTAGAACAAAATATTGAACTAATGCCGTTTATTACATTGCATGTTGGAGCTAAATGCTACTATTTAATTATGAACATATAGACTATTACATTCTTTCTTACTTAATGGCATTATCATGAGGCATGTTTGCTACATTACCCGCTTCCAAATATCACCGACTTATTTCATTTATCATCTAAGTCTATATAAGATCATCTTCTCTATTAAAAATCACTAAGCTTATTTCTTTCTCATCCTCACCTATTCCTCTATTCTCTTATAACCTCTCTTGAGTCTACATGTCAACATCATGCCCAGTATATGTTAACATGCGAAAAATGACCTAAATTACTTATTAGGTGAAATTTGTGCCTATCATTAATTATTAAAAAAATTACAAAAATACTAATTATATGAAAAAATTAAAGAAATTACTAATGTTATATCACATAAAGAATATGTGATACCAAAATATACACTGGTATCGCATGGGAAGAATGCGATATAGTGATGCATCTCAAACCTTTGCAATTGTGACTTATTGACATGTGATAGAATTAAAAGAAAAGACTTGACTTACCAACTTGTGATGGACATTAATGAAAGAAAAAAGCAATAGTAATGCTTTAGCTTATGTCAATGGGGCAAAAAAAAAAAGAAAAAACTAGCTAAGGAAATATGTCAGAGTTGTACATCTACGCATCAGGTGCATGGTCACACGTCATGTCAAATTAATGGCAAAGGGTAAAACAATATTTATAATATATGAAAACAAAATGGCAGTATCAAACAAAGATTTGAAAAAGGAAACAAGTATTAAATTTAAAGTACTATTATTGTACATTTATTCGTTAAATACTCGTTTGTGTACTACATTTTTATTATAAGATACTGCAAAGGTAATGATGTAATGTTTTTTATCTAATTGGTATTTATGTATTTTTTGTACATGGATTGGTAGACAAGAAATTATCTCTTACTTATTAAACCGAACCCTAACATATCAACACATATAGGGTAAGAAATAGGCATCTAAATCACTTCTTAATGGCTACATATGAACATCAACATGTATAATATAGCTTAAGAGTTCATAAAGTTTGTCAAATATTGATAAAATCAGGGTCGATTACATTGATCACCATTTTAATTTTTTTAATTTCATCATCACCGTTACTTTTAAAAATATAACAAATTTCCTCTCTTTTCACTTATATGGATGCACATGTGATAGAATATGACAATATCATCGCCACATTTGGAAACCTAATCATTTGATTTAAATATTATAATTCTATAGGCATTAACTAAATAAAAAGTAATTAATAAAATGAAAAAAATTAAAATATTGAATATAATCACAAGGTCATCCAAGGTTTAAGGGGTTAATTAAGGTCACATTATCCCTTCCATGTGGTAAGGTTTAAGGGGTTAATTAAGGTCACATTATCCCTTCCATGTGGTTATTGGTATTGTGGCCTTAGTAGACAATGACCTAGCATGGTTAATAGGTTGAACCATCCACTTTCATATATAGAAAGCAACCTATAAGATCTTACAATAGTTTTGATTTCACCAAGCTGGGAGGCAAGTGACCCCCCCTCTTCAGGGGGTTTGTGGTAACCACTAACCTTAGGGTGGTTGGTGCTAATTTTTTTTCTTTTAATCTCTTGGATTTTTCCCTTTTTCTTTTCTTTTTTTTTTTATTTCTATTATTTTGTTGTTTTAGTTAATACACATTATTATTTTTGTCATATGAAGATTTACATAAGTAAAAAGGAGGTGTGAGGAATCTTTTTATTTTCTAAAAGAGGGTTGTTAATGTCGTTTTAAATTTCACAAGCATGGTTTTCTTTAGCATTTGTGGGTTTATTATACTTTGGATCCACATTCTCTTTGCTTGCACATTCCTTCCTTCCAATTCTCCCCATCACATTTACTTCAACATCTCCCACAACAAATGCTCCTAAATACTCATCATACATTCCGCCTTCCTTCTTTGAGTTTAAACAACTTTTCTTTCATGCCTTAAACTTCCACATTCAAAACAAAATTTTGGTAATATTTCATATTTAAACTCACCCAATACTTATCCTATCCTTTCTGGTTATCCGAGTCTTATATTTTAATGATTACAATTTATTAACCTTCATCTTTACTTGTACAAAGCTTCTTCTCACCCAATTTGGCAGTTGAATTGAGTCTACTCTTAATACTAAACCCATTAAAGCCTTAATTGCATTTATTTTATTGATAGGTAGATGGTCCAATTGTAAACCATGAATGGGGATCCATAACTTCAAATGCTCTAAGATAACATCTTCAATCCTTAAAGTAGGTTTTCATTTTTCTAAAATCCAATAGTAACCTATTACGGATCATAGACCTCATTCAACATAACCATTGCCACCTATAGATTCTCAAAAGCAAACAAAAATGGGTTTGTGTTCATAATCAAGATCTGAATATTGCCAAATTCTTTCCAAGCTTCGCATAAAATAATCACAACACCCATCTTATTGAGCAATTTATCAACTACAGTTCTTCCAATCGTTATATACTCACTCTCATTGATTAATCCCACATGGTCCTCCAAATCAAGGCTCTTAGAGGTGTTATCTATCATCTTATTGGGTATTACTAGAGGATATCCTGAGTTAGAAGTGGCGATGGAAAGTAGAACTATACAAAGAGACATGAATTAGACACAAAGAAAAAAAGATGTTAAGAAATAACAACCAAAGAAAGAAATCAAGAAAAATATAACACACAACAAAAAGAAAAAAAAACAAACAAGAGCATTGGCTAAGAGACAAAGGAAAAAAGAGACACAAGAAAGATAAAATGACACTGTAAAAAAAGAGGTGACACTAAAGGATCAAAGAAAGACACATGCAATGCAGACATTGAGAGCATCCTAAAAATAAGCAAGATGCATAACAAACCTATAATCAAAGGTATTATAATGATAACATGCCAAAATGAGATGTGCAGTCATTAGTGTAATTATAATGTGCAAAGAAACATATGTAGAAAGATGTCAATGCATGTATTTTCATAAAAGAGAACAAGATAAATGCTCGAAGATGGATTTTTAGCTAAAAGGTATGAGCCTAGAGTAGTTATGAATGCAATAGAATAGAAAAACTACCACAACCTGTGAAATACCCTATACATTCACCAAAGTTAGAAATCGAGTTTAGATACATTAAATGAATTATAAGATGTAAATAGACAAGTTGACATAATTAGATTTATAATAGATTAAGTTGAAATTTAAGATTTTAAGTTCCTAAACCCCTAAACATGTTGTTTAAATGTTTAGTGGATTATTTACTCTTTAAACTTTAGCCTAAAATTTCATATTCTTAATCTCCATCAATTTTGAGATTACCTGCCTATTTAAAAATATAAGTTATTGAGCCTAAGCTTAAGTTATATATCGATTTGATATAAACCAAACTCCTAAACAAAATTATTATTTTAAGTTATTCATTTCTAACCTATTAATTCTAAAATTATTTTCTAGAAACTTCTAGAACTAAAGATATTGATCTAAAAGTTCTAAACCTAATACCCTTACCCTAAAATATCCTAATTTATTCTTATCCTTTCCTTTTCTCTTCCTTCTCTATTTTTCCTTTTCTCCTCCTTTCCTTTTGTTTTCTTTATTTCTTTCTTTCTCTTATTTTCTCTCTTCTATCTCTTTAAATCTCAATTTTAAGAAGACAAAAAAAGAAATCAAGGTTAGAAGATGAGATGGGAGAAGGAAATCACGTTAAAAGTAACCCAACAACAAGAAAAGAAGATTCAATTGGATTATTTTGCCAAAAGCTAAGTATAATTGTTTTATTTTGTGATGATTATTGTTTATGAGTATGTATGATGGATTGATGTTAGATATAATTAGAAACAATGATGAAGTTGGTGAATAATGAATATAGCAACATATGAGTTAGGATTTAGGTTGTGTTATGTGTATATGAAGATTAGAAGTTGATGGAGTGGTTTTGATGGAATATGAAGTAAAAACATGAATATGGATGTTAGAAATGATAATTCTAGGCTTGTATGTAGAGTATAAGATATTAGATGATGAAAAATGATATAAAACAAGTGATAAAACAAGTAAAGTTTTCGAAATTAAAATAGGGCAAAGAGCATGGGATAAACACAGGACATTATATTGAGTCTTGCTCTTTTCTTTTATTTAAAGACACATGTTTTTAACCTACCTAAGGAGAAATACGACTGGTACATGGCTTCTCCTCTCAAACTGTGCTTCTCTCTAATCTCAAAAACTAAAAAAAAAAAAAAAAAACTTGTTTTCCATAACAACACAGCTAGAATATGGGGTAATGTATCTGCCTGTGCTTTTCTTTGGTCATGATAGTATTTTGATCATAATTTTTTCATTCAAACTTGGATTGAGGTGATTCAAGATGCTATAGAAAAATGTTAAAAATAGCTCTACAACTTTTATGTTTTAAGTTTTTGGAAATTCTAAAAGTATCAAGGCATAAATTTTAATTGTTTCATGTTGCAACATATCTAAATCAAGTTGAAAACTTGTGTTTACTAGTTAAGTATATATAGTTAAATATAAAATGAACTTAGTCAATAAACCTAAATTTAACTTCACTAAATGGACTTTAATAAGTTAAAAATGGATTAGATTGATCAAGTTTAATCAACTTGGTTAAGATTAATTTAAAATGGGTTTAATAGCTAATAATTGGATTATATTAATATGTTAGGATAATCTATATTTAACTTAGGGAATATGTTGTTTCAAATGTTTGTTTGCTTTGAATATGAATTTTTTCAATATGAATGACATGATGATGTTTCTATAATAAATGAATCATAAATAAAGAGAAAAGAAATACTTTGATAAACAATAGAAAATTGTCCGTATCTTGGCGAGACGATTTTTAGAACAATGGCGGGTTCTTAATTAGTGTCTGATTAAGTAGGGTTATAAAATAAGTTTGATATTAATGGATAATTAATTTAAATTCTTATATGAGTTTAATTCTTGAATATATAAACATGGATACCTAATTTATCTTAGGAAATGGAATGTGAAATACCCTCTGTCCTTATTTGGATTTCAAATATGAAAGGCACGTAGTAACTTGTGTGATGATTATTAGGATATACATTTTAAAATGGATTAAAACTTAAAGACAACATTTATAATTGAGTGTTGCTTGTGCTTGTGTCGTTGAATCCAATCCGAGAAGGGGCAACCTTGTCCCAAGTGGAGCATAGTAGTTTAGGTGATTAAACCATCTCCGTCATGATGCAATGACATTTATAAGTGGCTTAATGGATAGCTAATGGGGCAAACGGTATCAGCGTAATGTTTATCTTGATCAGCAATAAGTAATATAGTAAGGCTCATGTTTATGGGACTAATTGAGCCCTATTATATTATGGACTGTGATGGGTAAAATGTATATAACGGTTGTAAACCCTAGATAATGTTATTTTCCTTTTCAGTTAGATATAGAATATATAAGTATTCGAGCTGTCTATATTAAACCTCTGAGCAACTGCTGTTACTCAGGACCCCCAGATTCCTAAAGGCTTGCTTCGGACCGTGAGTGCTCTAATGTTATTTTTCTTTACTTCTTTTAATTTAAAGATAATAATCTATCATTATTGCGTTGCATTAGTTTAAACATGTATGACATCTCGTGTGTGTCTGTGTTACTGTTGCACTAGGCTTCAGGTCATTATTGTTGTTGTTGTCTCTTTTGCAGGTGCTATTTGATGAAAATGTTTGTCAAAATCGTAATTTTACTATTCATTAAAATGAACAGAATCGATAGAATTGTGCAAAACCAGTAAAATAATAAATGTGTAGAATCGTATACCTAAATTTATAATTTGATTTAAAGTCTACACCAAATCAATTTTGTATCCATTTAATTAAGAAAAAATATATAAAATCATAAACTTGTAGAAACATATATTTGATTCGTGATTTTGATAACTATGGATAAGATGATGATGGTTTAGATGTTGTTGATGATGATATTGGTATGATGATGATTTGATTTGATGATGATGATGATGTTTGGGTCGAATATGGGAGATCCTTGAGGTTTGAGAGGAGGAGTGAAGTGAGATAGGGCCGATGGATTATTTGTAATTTTTTTTATTTTGTTTTGTTTGAGGAGCTGGTTTTATCTTTGAAATCTATATTTTTTTCTTCTTTAAGGGCTTAGTTACAAAGCCTATGTTCTGTAATAAGCTTTTAAAGTTTTGTTTAAGTGAAAGTTCTTCCATTCATATGTGTGGAAACTAGAAATATTTTTATAAAATTTGTTTTCCCTTTAAACCAGCCATTTTCAAAATGTAATTATATGATTTTTGAAGTTTAAAATTTGTTAGCAATGTTTAAGATAAATATATCATTCAATGAGGCTTATGCGTATTATACTTAAGGTATATATGTGGCCAAGAGATTTGATATTGCCTCATATTTAAAATTTGAGGTTAGCCAGGTCCTTACAATATGGATGGGACCACCCTCAAGTTGAGACGAAAGTCACTCTCTATAAATACTAGAGAGAAAAGGTTCTACAAACTTATTTAAAATAATTAATCTATACATATGTTTGTAAAATCACTAAATATATCTTTTGCAAAACTAAAATATATATTTATATTTCACTTGCGACCCATTTGCCTGGACATAACGAGTAGATAAATGTTAGAAAAGTTATGCATCGAGAATAATATTAGTAGTGATAGAGAGGGAATGATGTATTATAATGTTTACTTCATTTGAAGCTTTATTACCAAGAATAGAATTTTTTAAGGCTCTCTGTAGACAAACACAATCCGTACGTGGTGTAGACTAATATATGTGTGTATATATATGTGTATATATACATGATGCTCATCATGTTGTTGTAGGCCATGATCTTCAACTGCAGAACCATAACACGGCAATAAAATCATCACATGATAACCAAAGTCTAGGTGAAAGTTGCATGCAACCAAATCGATCAAAAAACGTTAAAAAAGAGGTGGTTTCAAATATGCCTTCAATTGCAAGCAATGAGACACATACCTCACTTTAAAACCTTTATTTTTAGTTTTAAAGCCTCAACTGTATTATTAGAGGGTTTGTATCTGTAAAAAATATACAGCGGACATGAAATAAAACTTTACAGCTCAGCAACTTGAATTAGATCAAGAAAAAATATGTATATTGTAATGAGAATGAACTAAATTATCAGTCGAGGTGGGACTTCATGGTTCAGACAATGCCATTACAGCAGCCATTAAAATTGTTTTTCTGACTGCAATTTGAAAGGGAAAAACTAAAGCTATTGTGAAATTAAAAAGAAGATGAAGAATATTATTCATTCCTCTAGTTTATAACAATAATTGATTTATGCATTTGCTTAGTTGGTCATGACTTTTGAAATGGGGTTCTTTATGCGTGGAGGTTTTTTTTCCTTTTAAATATAAATTACAAAGGCAATATAAATGAATTTATAAATAGAAAACATCGATTATATGAGCATAGTATTATTTGTTGTTCCACTTATTCTAACTAGCTTAGTGAAATTGAAGAGGGAAACTCTTAATGTAATATAAGTACGTGAAATTAGGGTGAAAACAAAAAAAAAAAAAAAAGAAAAAGGAAGAAGCATTGAAAAAGGATATTGAATTCGAAGACAACGTGGACACGGACAATCTACATACCACATGTGCAATTAAAGTAGCCGTCTATTTTACATGATCCAGAATTTCTGGATCTTAATGAAGGTAGATAGACACCAAATACAAATAATGAGAAAAACACGATTATATATTCTTTTTTCTTTTCTTTTTTTTTTTAATTCAGCCAATAGAGGGTTTGTTGGATAGTTGGTTTATTTTCGTTTTCAAACCGAATCGATAGTGATCCGATACCGATAAATTACCGATATAGATAAAAATTCGATAATCCAAATACGTCATATCACGAATAATGCTTGAATTTTGGCATAACATGCATTAGGCAACTAAACTATTAAATTGATTAATTTAATATCTGAATTTTGAATTTAATCAAATTGATACTTGAAATAACTTTTCATATATACCAATTGTACCTCCGTGAAGCTCTTTCAAATATTAAATGGATCAACTTCAAAGTTTTTCAAATACTAAAAAATTGATTAATTTCAAAGTATAATTTTAAAGTTCATATATGTAATTGCATATTTTATCAGAGGCCAGATATCATTTATAACATTAGCCATTTAAGATTGGTGTGCTTTAGTCAAAGCATATTTCATCTTTAGTCTTTTCGTATAGACACATTATTGCAGGTGTATTTTGGATGCTCATATATATCATTCCTTAAGTACGAAGTTAATTATAGGGAAAAAAATTGTATTTTCATTCCTTAGCATTTGTCTATCTTTCTATTTGAGTCTTTAACCTTTTATTTTTTCTATTCAAGTCCTTATCTTTTTCCAACCTTTACAAATTAACCAAGACTTTCCTTAACTCCGTTAAATTTTCTATCCATTATCAATACATGTCAACTTATGATTTGTTGATAATGATTAATTTATGTAAAAATATCATTAATTGTATGTTAATTATATAATAATAATGAAAATGACAAAAAGGAGTTTTAAGAAAGAAGAAAATTGAACAAAATAGAAACCAACAATATCAAATAAACTACTTTATTTCATCCGTGTGATTTAAATTTCATTTTTTATTTGGATATTGATATTGTCTTAGTTTTTTTTTTTTTAATTTTACTTATTTCCTAAAACACTTTGCACTCTATCTTTGTCACCACCCACATCGATTCCATAAGAAATTCTGAAAAGGTACTCAAGTTTGAAGAGCTCTACCACATAGTAGGCTATCTTTTGAGTTTGACTCTTTCTTTTGGCTTGTTACTTAACATTCGATACTCTCGTCGAGAGTGTTAGTGTCAATGGAAGAGGCAACCCAGGAAGGGGCAACTTGGGAAAGGGCTACCTAGTAGAGAAAGTTAGAGTGAAAACCGTCTAAAGTGGGCTATTTGGAGTGAGCCATCGAAGGCATCAACTTCTCAATGAATGGACAATGTTACGATCCCACATCGATTCCACAAGAAATTGTGGAAAGATACTAAGCTTGAAGGACTCTCCTACCTAATAAGCTAGTCTTTTGAGTTGGACTCTCTCTTCGAACTTGGTACTTAACAATCTTTTGGTATGATTCTACTTTTTAAAACCTATGTGTTTTTTTTTTTTTTTTTGTAGATTAAAAAAATTGTTAACATGTCAATTTCTTCTTTGAATTGTTGGAAGAAAAAGTTTTGTTTTTTCCTTTTTTTTTTCATCGTCTTATGTTATTCTGCATGTTTTTAACTTTCAAATCTTTGGAGTTATTGGTGTGGACGTGTTACGGACTAGAGTTAGGAAAATAAACTAGAGTTAGGTAAAGAAACAGAAAATCAGTTGTACAAGTGGTTATGATTTTAACAGCATAAGAATTGTATAAATACATGAGGAAACAGGGAATAAAAGCTATCAAACCCTTATGAGGAAACAGAGTCTCGAAAGAGATTGCTTGGAGAGTTGCCTTCTCGAATAAGCTTTATCATTTACTATCTTTCATCATCTCATCCATACATCTCTATCATCTTCATCCCTACATTCAATCGCACACATGCATCAGTCATAGTTAAACCTTAGATAGAGAGAAACATCGAGAGAGTTGAGAGAGTCTTACCGTTTCGAAATATCGAGCGATTGATCAGATTTACAAGATAAGGTTCGCATTAGGGTCTGACCAGTAGGCTGAGCTTGATGATACAAGGCCGGGTCTAACATTGGTGCTCTCGTCCCGAATCAACCTTCATTCTTGACCTTGATCTTCCATTCTTGATTTTCTATTATTGATCTTCACTCTCCGATCTTGATCTTCCAGTTTTCTTCTTGATTTTACAATGGCTACTAATGACAATTTGGCGGAGAATTTTGTAAGGATTCATGCTATTATGGATTCTTAGATTTCGAAGTTGCACTCACCAGCAGGATCTGTAACAGAACAGCAACACAATCAGGATTCCAAGCAAATTTCCAGACCATAAAATGGATCAAGCTCCTTCTATTATCTCAGGAGAGTCTTCACCATCATCCGGGTTATCTTCCACGACTTCCATGCCACGGTTTCACCTTCCATTTTTTGATGAAAAAAGTATAAATGAAATGGTTAGTAATCCAGACTATGCATTACAGTTTGTAAATTCAAGGGTAGAGAGATTGAGATTGAATTTACCTTTTTACATACAAATGCAAGAAGTTTCCCTATCTTCCCTTTCTCCATCGCTTCTTGTCATCATTAAGGAAGATATACCTAAATTTTGTGGTATTGATCCAATCATTTGGGTGCTTCACGTGGAATGCTTTTTCGATCTCTATCATATAGAGGAGGAATTCTTCCCTAAACTAGCATTTTTTGCCATACAAATTGTGCTTTTTCATGGTATGATTTCATGCAAAAACTCAATAACTTTCACATAAGGGATTATTTTGTTAAAGCTTTAATGGTGCAATATGGTCCTTTTTGAGTATGATTAGCAAGAAGATAGATTTGATATAAGGGATGATCCATGTCATGAACATACAAGTAGTGCTGTTGACAATGAGATTACTCTTACTCAAGCATATGGAGTTCTAACATCAGATAACATGGTAGGATTACTAGAATGTTCAGATCAGCATGTGGATGATTTTCAGCAAACAATAGTACTTCAGTATACGCATGCAGATGCAATAGAACCTAGGGTGAATCATTTTGAAAAATTTATTTTCAATGCTATACAACCAGTTGACCCTAAGCCTATAGTGGTAGAGAATAAAGTTGTACAGGATTATCAATGGGAACATGAAGTATACCAAGATTTCGACTTGCAATCTAAAGACAGAGTTAAGGTACTTACTGATGCTGAACCAGAGCTGCACAAGGATGATATGCTTGTTCCTCTGCAAGATCATGACTTTAGCCCTGGCAATTTCATGCAAAATGTTGAACAATATGCAGTTGAAATGCAATATCACATGCATGAAGATATGTTAGATGATTCAGCAATTACTTGGGTTCCTGATGCATCCACAACTCAGAGATTTCATTTCGGTGAGAATCAAAAAACATCCTTGGTGGAGGGAATTGCAACTATTGAAATCAGGGGTGTTTGTGAGGTTTATAGGGTGGCTCAAGAGGATTTCTATATCCTCTCAGCATTGCCTATCAGAAGCTGGGATGGCACATGGACATATAATCCTACTTCAACACTCTCAGTCTACCAGATATTCATGCTCACCATGGATTCTTTTGGCTCAGAGGCATCTCAGTACCACAATTATCAAGCCAATTCACCATATGAGATACATTTTTCAATGGATTACATACATAGTAGACAGCAGTGGGATCAAAAATGAAATAATAGACCACCAGATTTGGGATTTTTAGCTCAAAGGGATTCTAATCCCATCCACTATTTTTACCATAGCTATTTGTGGGACATTCGAATGTGGGATGGAACATGGAGCTATAACCCTCCTTTGGCTCAGGGATCTCTTTTTTACACACACCCTACTGCCTTCATATTACTATGGGTTGCTAGGTGTTCTTTTCAAATTGCAATCCCTATCATCATTGCCATATTCCAACCAGAACAAGGGATAAATGGGTGTAGGCAGACCTTACTTCTGGGTTAGCTCTAGACACAACAATCAGTTCATGCAAGGGACAATAATCACAAGTTACAGCAAGGGATATTTTCACGAAAGAGCCAGCATGCTGTTTTACAAATGGGACAAGAAGTGGACTATAGAACCATCACTTTGGTTCTGTCACTCAGAAGGTTTTTCAATCACAAATTTCTATCTATCAACAAATTTTTTCCCCATCATCATAGCAATAACAGACATCGTATCACAACAAGCAGCAAATTATTTTGTTCATGCAACTGGGGAACACAACATTACTGTACACAACAGTGGGTCGACAATATCATCCAACCTTGAGGACAATGTTGATTTTGAGGAGGGGAGAAAATGTTACAGACTAGAGTTAAGAAAATAAACTAGAGTTAGGTAAAGAAACAGAAAATCAATTGTACAAGTGGTTATGATTGTAACAGCATAGGAATTGTATAAATACATGAGGAAACAGGGAATAAAGATATCAAACCCTTATGAGAAAACAGAGTCTCGAAAGAGATTACTTGGAGAGTTGCCTTCTAGAACAGGCTTTATCATTTACTATCTTTCATCATCTCATCCATACATCTCTATCATCTTCATCCCTACATTCAATTACACACATGCATCAGTCACAGTTAAACCCTAGATAGAAGAAAGAAACATCGAGAGAGTTAAGAGAGTCTTACCGTTTCGAAATATCGAGCGATTGATCAGATTTGCGAGATAGGGTTTGCATTAGGGTTTGACCAGTGGGCTGAGCTTGATGATACAAGGCTGGGTCTAACAGGACGCTAGCGGCGTTTCATCTCATCATCCTCTATTATCGTTTCCAATATTAAGGATTCTAAAAGTTTCTTTTTTTTCCGTTTGGTTGAAGGTTTTGTAGCGAGTACAAAAGTTGTTGATATTTCAACCATATTAAAAGATATTTTCTTTGTTAGAATGTTTCATTACATGCTCTTACTTAACAAAGTGTAGACTCATCACTGTGATTGTTGAAGAAAATGATTATATGCAAATTCCATCCATGCATTCCGTTTTAGGATATGTAATATGTTATGCCTTTTATTTACTAATTATCTCTATAAACTTTGTCATAAATTTTGCTTCGCTGGTTTATGTTGAGATTAAGTTCGATTCATAAAATAAACTTTGTTGGTTTCTATTTTGTTTAAATTTCTTCAATATTTTTCTTTTCTTTTCTTTTCTTTTTTTCTATTTCCCCTTTGTATTATCTTTCTATTATTTTTATTTAATTAATATATATTTAATGATATTTCTACTTGAATTAATTATTATTAGCGAATCACAAGTTGAAATGTATGAATGATGGATGAAAAATTTAATAGAGTTAAAGAAGTCTTAATTTGTCCAGGTTGGAAAATATTGAGGATTTAAATAGAACAAATAAAATGTTAAGAACTCAAATAGAAAAACAAACAAACGTCGATGACTAAAAATGTACTTATCCTTTAATTATATATAAAGGATACTATATTAACAATCAATTAATCATAGTGTTGTGATGACATTAAAATTTTTGAATTATATCTCTCTTTGATTAATGGAACTTTTTTGTTTTTCATTTAACAAGTAACAAATAGATTATCATATCAATTTAGGGGTGGTAAAAGCATTATGCTCGTTTTTTCTACATGTCTAAATAGCCACGTTGTCTCGTATGTTCATGTTTTTCATGCATGTGCCCAATGTGCTCCATTACTACAAGTCCTTATGCTTATGAACCCATTCATTTCATGTGCTTATCTATTCATGTATCATGTTTGGACAATCTGTGTACCTTAAACATATGGCGACAATTAACATCATGAGTTATTATTTATGGAAAATGGCCATTTTCTATCTTTTTGACTCATTAGACTTTAAGAGATTTGAAAATAATAGATTCTTCATTTCTCATATTTCAATTTAAAGGGAAATTACAACTTACAAATAAATATAATCTTAAAAGAAAAGTATATAAAAGTTCGGAGAAATTGCAAATTACCCCTTAAATTTTTACCTTAGCGTAGATTCATTACTTAAACTTTCAAATTGTATTTTTAGACTACTTAAACTTTCAAATATTAGCATAGTTAATAAGAATTAACATTTTTCCTTAAAATAAAATGGAGGGAATTACAAATTACTTCCTCAAATTTTCACCTACGTGCAGATTTACTTCACAAACTTTTATATATATATACGGATTTACTCACAAACTTTCAAACTATATATGAAAAATGTTAATTATCCTTAACTATACCAAATGTTGAAAGCTTTGGGGGTCTAAAATTGTACTTTAAAATTTCAAGAGGTGAATCACACCTAGGAAAAAGTTTGACAGGATATTTTGCAATTATTCTTAAAATTCATTAACTATGCAAGCCTAATTTGCTAAACTAGGGTAAGGGATTACTTAAGACTAATCTTACTTTTCTTTTGTTTTGTCACCATGGCAATTTAAGAGGAGAAGGGTTGCACAATATCCATCCCTAAATCTAAATATAATATATAAATATATAAATGTCATGCTTTTCATTTATAATGACAATGCCCTAATAGTCTCACCATAAATTGAGTTTACAAGGGGTTTCTTTTTATATTAGGGATCCAACTTTAATGCTTCTTCATAGCCCTCTTGGTATTCTGTAATGACTTGGAACTTTGTCCATTGAAGAATTGTCTACTCTAGAAAAATATCACACGGTTTTATCTTTAGTGCCAGTTGCTTCCAAGAAGGTCAACCATCTTATGGTGCTTTTCATTGAGCATACTTCATTTTAGATTTTTGATAAACTCCAAGCCATTATACCAAAACATGCCTCGATGATTAGAGTTTCACCATCTCATATTTGAAGGATATCACATTGTCACTCTGATACTTCTTTTTCCTCCTCTTTAATAAACGCTTCCATAATTTGTTGCTAGGACCTAAAAAACCATTCAATAGAGGCTCATATATCGATGGTTGGATATTGCATATATTTTAACTTTGTCAATATTGTTTAAATATTGGAATTAGATGTGACGTACATGAGCCTAACCTCTAAAAGTCAATATTGCATTAAGCAAAAATAGTTATTCAAAGAGGAAAGTAAGGATTACTTGTAGAGCGATGCAAGAGTTTGAATAACTATGAGTGAGATTTTTGAGGTGACGATGCACTTCAAAAAACTTTCAGGTTTTCATTGAACCATGGCCTAAGTTTAGTCATTTGCATAAAGTTATCTAATATCCCACTCAACAAATATTGTAACTTCTTTTAGACAATCAAAGAGATTGTTGACAAGCTTTGGTGTAACCTTTATGAGCTTCCCAATATTTATGTCATTTATATCTTCCTTAGGATTGCTCATATGACAACTAAACCTAATTCCTTTTATGGAAAACTTAAGCATAGCTCTAATACATTGACTTAGTGTATTAAAACCATCATTAGTTGCTAGAAATGAATTAATATAATTATTCTGTTCCTCTTTATCCTCTATGAAGGGATACTTCTCCTTTTTTTTCTCTCAAAAAATAGCCATTTAAAGGGTAAAAATATCATGTTTAGTGATGGATACTCATTTCATTAAGGACCCAAATAATAGCCATTCTTTCCTTTCTTTTCATCTTACTCCTATCACCTTAAAAATCCAGCCCTCACCAAAAGTTTAAAACCTACTAGTCCCTAACCTTAGTTACACCACATGTTGCCAATTACAAGTGCATGTGATGAGCTTTCCTACAAGCCCATTTTCCATTTTTCCTTTTGTATTTATAGTTTTGTTATGTATATAGCTCACAACCAAGCCTAATCCATTATCATGTTTAAGAGTTGTTTAGATATAATGAATCTTTATAGGAAAAGGTAGTTAAGTAAGGTTAGATAAGAATCTATAATATATGAAAATAACCAATGTTGTCATTTATGGAGGTCTTTTATATATAAGAGGGTTCACCCCTCATTTGAAATTAGTGAATCATCTATTACATTGGAAAATCATAAATAATCTCGCAAAGTTTCCCTCTTTAACATTAATCTTATATCTAAACATACTTAACCTTGTATTATCAGCTTGAAACCATTCAAAAAAAAAAAAAAAAAACCTTTCTAATCACCTCAATTGAAGTAACCAACTAGGATTTGGATGAGCCATCCATTGGAAGAAAACAACTTAGGGAAATGTCACAAATAAATCTATGCAAGAGCTAATCAAACCCATCTGAGTTTACATAAGCACTTAACTCGCTTAAGGTTAGATTTGAGCAAACAAGGAGTGCAATTCCAATTGAGTATGGTGCAAACTACCATTGACCATAGCTTTAGTTGATGACTAAGTTTAGGAAAGGGGTTGATAGCCAAGACATAAAGGTAAGAGATAGTTGTTAATATTGAAGTTTGAGACAAGAATTTGTGAAAGAATACAAAAGTTATAATCATTGTGCTTTGTTTTTTTTTTTTCTTTTTTTCTTTTCGCCAAACATTGTGCTTCAATTTGATTCTTTGGTTGGTCTGCATACACAAATTTAACATAACTAAACAAAGTACATCATCATTAATTATTTTTACATTTCTTGGAAAAGGTAATCTATTTCTTTTTTTTCCCTCTTTTATATAGAGCCCATCAAACCTAGCTTTAGACATGGGTACGATCTAAACTAGCTTAAAACTAGAGCTGTGATACAAGGTTCTAGAAATATGGAACTGAAACTAGGCTCGCGAATGGCAATTTCGAATTGATTTATGAATCTGCTAGAGCATGATTCCTTAGTTACTCAGTATATGTATACATAGCAAACTAAATAAAATAAGTGGTTAACAATATATTTTTTTATTCTATTTCTTCGAAAAGGTACCTATTACATTTGTTTTACAGAGCCCATTAAACCTAACTTGAGACATGGATGCGATTCTGAGATGGTCTAAAACCAAAGCCATTGGATTTCCGTTTCGAAAAAATGGAACTGAAACCAAGCACACCCATGGCAATTTAGAGCCAGTTCTTCGAACCGCTGGGTCGCGTATCCAATACCATTTCTATGATAATTCATTTATTTCCTTTGTCATGAAATTACCCTTTGTTAATTTTCAGAAACCAGCCATATTGTTGAATCGGTTTCAAGTACCGATCCGATGGGTTAGTTGAGGACCGCCACCAGTAACCACAAGATTTAAACGGGGATAAATAGCATGCATGGGCAATACAGTACATATATAACCAATCAATATATATTTACTTAAAGGGGAAAAATATTTAATTTTACATGCATCTCCACTTGTGTTATACTTGAAAAAGGGTACACTATATATCTATACTGTTAAAGTAAAACCATCCTCTTTGATTTTTTTTTTAAATATTTTTAGTGTAAATATTTTAATATAATATTTTTAGCATATGAGCATAAAATATTTTTTATATCCTTAAAATCTTTAAAATTAAATAGAGTTTGAATAGAATTAAATAGGGTTGAATAAACATAATCTTTTCCGCTTAAAATATTTGTTGGTCCATTAAATTATGAAACTAAATAGGGTTTGAATATAATTAAATAGAGGTTGAATAGACGTAAAATATTTTTGGTATCCTTGAAATTATGAAATTAAATAGGATTTGAATAAAATTAAATGGGGTTGAATAGAGATAGTCATTTCCATGTAAAATATTTTTGGTCCCTGAAATTAGGAAATTAAATAGGGTTTGAATAAAATTAAATATGGGTTTGAATAGATATAATCTTTTCCTTTTTTAGCGGGCGTTAAATATTTTTGGTATCCTGAAATTATGAAATTAAATAGGATTTAAATAAAATTAAATATGAGTTGAATAGATATAGTATTTTTTTTTTTTTTGCTTAAGTATATATCTTTATATACCGATCTAAATTTCTTATACCATATTTATGCATAACGGTTACCCAACATAAAGAAGTTACCTACCGAAAATACAATTGTAATTATGATTTGTAATTAATTTCCTAATTTCTAGGACTAATTAAAATTGTCATTTTCCAATCTGTCAAAATAATATATCTATTGAATTTATTTATGTTGAGTTGTTTTATTTGTATATGCATCGTAGGCGTAGCATCTGCTTTTGTGTGTGTGTGTGTGTGTGTGTGTGTGTATAGGATTGGAATTGACTTCACGTGTCACGCCCCGAGGGTATTCTAATAATAATAATCAAGAATCACTCGATTACCATTATTAATTTACCTTCTAGGAATGACATGATTTCCAAAAACAGGATCTTTTAGTTGCTTAGATGGAATAAACAAATATATATAAGATGTAAATTAGTAAACAACTATTACAAACTACAATATTACAGATCATATGCTTTATAAGTCCTTACAACCTTAACTGATGATTCTAATGCGCATTATATGCCTCAAAAGACTAATACAGATATAGGTAGTCTAACCCTATACTAAACTTTAAACTTCTGGCTTCTAATCTCTTACCGGGACCATGCTCCTGCTAGTAATGAGCCAGGGTCGCAAAGTGAACCTGAAAGGACTGTGGGAGTGTGAGCTAAAACACAAACTCAGTGAATAACCAGAACTTATTACATATAACATACAAGTCATTTAACAATCATATGAAATGCATCAATCAAGCAAATGAACATTACAAGCTTGGATAACCCGGAATCCAAACAGGATGAAGATTTACGCCCTCCCATCGGGGTTGAAGGATCACAATCTATGGCCCACCTACCCAGGAGAGACTTAAGCTTTCAGGAAATAATAATATTTAATTTAATTATCTCTTTAAGCTTATCATGTTTCATTATTTATTTTCTGTTTTAGCTTTTGAAACTCCACTAAGTGTTAGTTATTCCCATGTAATACCATAAGCGGCGTCCTTCGTTTACCATTTTAGTTCCTATGGTATTAACAGAACAAAGGTAATTTTGCAATTAACTAATAGCTCTCTGGCCTAGATAATTCAAGCATCACCAGAGATCCGAGAAACTAACACGTAGTAGGCTACCACTTACTCAAATGCTTTTTATGCATAGTATGTAATGCATGATTATTTTCCATTATGATACCAGTAATTTTTAGTCAATTTGGAGGTGATCAAGCATTACAGACACTCAATCAGATACGGTATACATTATCAAGATACATGCATTTGTGTTATCACTTATTTTAGAGTGACATGGTAATCAATGGAATCCAATACACAACTTTCATATTTCAAATAGTACACCAATTTTCATTATCTTTTTATTTAAGATTCACTACTAGTACAAGCACAACCAATGTAATAAGACTGAGTTACTCACCTGCCCATCCTATTTAATCGTAGTAATCTTCAAGAAGGTCCTCCCCAATACCCGAGCCACCTATTGAGATAAATCATATAGTTATTAAAATTACCAGACTATATAACCTAATTTCTATGAATATTTAAGTGTTCTAATGGTTTGCTGGGTTTCTGTTTTATTCTTAATTAATTCTTTTGAAATAGCCCTAAGTTCTAAACCATTATAATCACAGTTTTATTTTATTGATTCTGGTTGGATACTTGAATCTATTTGATTGGGTATTTGGAAAGTTTAATAATTCAGTTAGTTCATTTTTATTGTTCAAAACTATTAGTTTTCCTTTTTAATTACTTAATAAATTTTTCTTATAGAGTATAGATATTCCTATACTCACAATTTTGGGTTATCTAAATTTTCATTGTTATCTATTCATTTGCAAATATTTAAATATATACTTAGTATTTACTAAACTCAATATTATATATAGATATGTATATATATATATTTTTCTATAAATTAGTTAAATATCATCTTTATAAAAATATACTTACTAATAAAAGGATTTATTGATTTTATTACAACTAATTTCGAAAATTTCTCCTTTTACCGTAAATAATAAGAATATTAATAATTATCATCAATAATAATAATAATAATAACATCAGTAATACTAATAATACTAATAGTAATAATAATAATAATAATTTCCGAAATGGATAAGATAGAATAATTACTCTTCATTAGTAATTATAGTAATTGCCTTATACTTTAATTCATAATATTACTAAAATAATTTTAGTCTTATATTCATATTTTATTTTATTTCAGAAATAATATTTTCGAAAATTCTAACAAAATTCTTTTAATAATATTAAAAATATTAATAATTATAGTTAGAAAACCCATTATACTTATTAAAAGTAGTTTATATTTCTAAAAATTCTTTTTGGATTAATATTAATAGATTAAATACTTAAACATCATATATTTAATAAGGTCAGAAAATAATTTTATTTTTAAATTTAAATAAATAAATTTCTGATTTTGTATTATTATACTCTAATATTACTATTATTATCTCCAGAAAAATAAATAAATGCAGAAATAATAATAATAATAATTCTAAAATTACTTATATTATTATTTATTCTATTATTACATTTATTTAGTTTCGTTTTTCTTTTCTTTTTTTTTTTTTAATTCTGGCCGAGAGGTACATGGGTTAAACATGCCCGTGTACCACCCCGTGCTCATCGGGGAATCACTGTTCATCTTCTTCCCCGATGAGCCGCGGCTAATTCCGATCAATCCCGACGTTAAAACGTCGGGATTTTGGATCCTATAGACTTCTAAGAACCTAATCTACTTGAATATCCAAGAAAAACAACATAATAACAACATGTTACCCACTATTTTGGATCATCAAGCTTGGTTAGGGTTTAGGAAATTCACCTTCGTTGTGACTTCTCGGTGAAATCCAAAGCTCCTAATGGACTTGGTTAGCTTCCTAAGATGTTTAGAAGTCAGTATCAATCCTTAGAATTGAAAGAAAACTCGCGGAATAGAATCAACTTACCTCAAGCTCGTTTTCACACGTTTTTCCCAGTTTTTGTTCGAATTTTTGAATTGAGTTGATGTGTGTGTTTAAAAATCGGTTTCTAGGTTGGTTCAACTCCTAATAGAGTGTAGTTGTATTCTGGAAATTTTGAGAGGGTTTGAAGTTCATTTGCCTGTCCATTTAAGTTCGTTAATGTATATATATATATATATATATAAAAGAATGCAAAGCTCGGCTATGTCTTTCCCTCATAATTGAAACGAATTGCTCCTGTTTGTTGATCATTCATTCACTTGTTGGATTGTCATTAATGTGTGGGTGAGTTGCCTAGTTTGTATTGGCTTAGGAGAGGATTTGTATTGACTTTTGTGGTGTATTATTGAAGGATTTTCGGCTCACAATTCTTAAGGAAATCACAGCCCTCCAAAACAGTTTTAAACGTCTCCTGCAAGTTATAAATTCATCTATATTAATTATATATTAGTTAGATATTATTTAGTTGAATTTTCGGGTAGTTTATGACACTATTAGGGTATATTTTAGCTTATATATGTAAGTTTATATACACAAATGTCTTTAATGGATCCTACAAGATGTTTAGTTTAACAAAAAGTACAAATTTAAGTTTTAATTGTACGTATTGATTTATTTAAGAAAAGTTTATCCTCTGCGATTTAGGTTTTATAAGCTTTTCGGATCAATTTCCGTTTCAGGCTCCAAGAGCTTTAGAAAACCCTAATTCGAATATTGGTATGATTCAAATCTGTATTTGAGGTCTAGATCTTAAGTTATATATCAGTTTATGTTTTTATTAGGTATTTATAATCCTAACAGTTCATCTTAAGATCACGATTTTCTAACTAAAACCCTATTGAGTCGTTTACGTAATATTACTACTAATATATAAGCTAAATTAGTTATATGTATCAGATTTGGATACTCACTATGAAATCTTATCAATGTAGTTTATTACTGACTAGAAATCTCAAATTTTAGGGGTCCAATCCAAATATAGGTTCATTACTATACCTCGTTTTAATTTCAGGTCTCTATTGAATACCAAAATGGTTTCTTAATTTCTATATTTAGGTTTTCCTATATAATCTGTCTGTTTGACAAGGATTCGGGTTTGGGATTTGAAGTTTCCTATGATCACAACTTGAATTATCAACTCGGAATACGAAATCTCGTTTTTGGAATCTATTGGGGTCAAAGAAGTTCTTTTATGAAGTTTATGAGTCCCAAACCGATCAAATTTAAAGTATCTATCTAATTTAGAGTTTCTAATTAACTCTTAGAGTTACTAGTCAGTCCATAATTTCTAATCTAGAGTCGTATCGTATGATGAGAGTTTTCGGGGTTTACATTACGTTAGTTAAACATTGACTCATTTTGCATGCAAGAGGAAAAAAAAATTAAAAGATAGAAAATGGCAAGTTAAATTGAAGAAGGAACCCGTTCGATCGTTTGTCCAAGGGGTAGCATTTTTTTTGGAAGGTATATTTATTGTGGCCCAAGCAAAAGCATTCGTACTTTCTTCCACACAACGACGTGTCATTGAGGACATCGCCAACGTATCAATAACCCATTTGCTCTTTTATACAACTCAATGCCCTTTGCCTCGTGAAACCGATAAATACTGACGGCAGACGAGCGGAGCATCAGTTACTATATTCACACTTCACAATCTCTCTCTCTCTCTCTCTATCTATCTTTCTATCTCTCTCTCTCTCTCTCTGTCTACCCTCTTTCTTTGTGTGAAATTTCCACTCTGTTACTAGAAATTTCCATGAACTTCTTACATAGCTTTCAAACACACAATGTCGCCTCAATCGCCCCGAAATCATAGAATCATATGAAAAAAGCTTGAAAGTTCAAGGTATGTGATCCAGACAATGTGAGCTACCTTTAAGTTCGGTCCAGTTATTTATATATTGTACTTCCATGTGAGTTTCAGGCTTCTTCGTGTTTTCATTTCTTTTCTTAAATCTAAAAGCAGTTAGTTATTCATTACAATGCTTGATCGTGGGATTGTATATTTTAGTTGAAATGTTTAGAAACAGAAATTTTAGGACTGAAATTAGTAAAAAAAAGATTATATCTTTATCGATGGAATCGGTGAGATGATTTTTATGATAAAATTTTACCGTTCTTTCTTTAAAATCCAGTTTGCTTATAATGTTCCGTGATTCATTTGGAAATTTTTATAATTATTAGAATTCGTATTATGATCTGGTAATCCGGTTGATCATATATTCCTGTGTTAGTTTCAAATTTTATTTTAATAATTGTACTTTATATCTGTTGGATTTGAACTGTGTTGCGACTTTTAAGAATGAATCTTCCAAAAGTATTATTATTAGTATTCATCGTATTTGCTAACAAAGCGCTATATGAAATTTCATGATGTAGAATATGGGAAAGAAGGGAAGCAGTTGGTTCTCTTCTGTGAGGAAAGTCTTCAGATCTTCTCCAAAGGAATTGCCGGAAAAAAAGGTAACTGATGAATTATTTTTACTTTAAAGTGTAATTTTGTCCTAGCTAACTTACTGTGATAATTTCTTTTGATATATTCAGACATTTAGAAAGATGTTCAATAAAAAAATATATCCTTTTTTTTTTTAAATTTAATAAGGGTCTATTCTAATCAGCCTAAAATGGTTTATTCTTAGCTTTTTTAATAATATTTCAGAAGCAATTATAAATTTTAATTTTACAAATTTAATGCAACATAAATGGTTAAGGAATGCCCTGTGTATTTATTTACTGGTTTTTGGCCAAAAAAAAATATAAATTTATTTACTGGTTGATAATAGGTGGACTTCATTTTCTTTCTCAACCGATCCGAGTTCTAAGCATGTGATCCTGAAGACAAAAGTAATGATATTGCAATTATTATTCCTTAATTGTACTCTTTTGCTTACCATTCTTAAGAAAGAATATACTTGAACTTGCCTTGCAAGTTATATATGGTTGTCTTTTAATTATTTAAATATCACAACTTCCACTAAAATTATTGTACATTCACGGACCAAATTAAGACAGTTGATATTCGGCTCAAAGATGAGGACTTTATTATATTTCAGTATTTCAATAAATAATATATAGCTTAACTAGGGCTTAGGGTTTTTTTTTCCCAAAAGAATTTATTCATTTTTTTTGTAAAAAAAAAAAACTGATAGTACATATAATATAACAAAAAACAAATTATAGTTTCATCACTAATTTTAAAGAATAGGTCTCATCGATAATTTAATAGTTTGGATTTATATCCGGTCGTCATCTTATCATTAAATTCCAAACGTAAAAATTATAGATGGTTCTATTAATTAATAATATTAGGGGGATGGAAATGGAGGTGATTTCACCTAGATCTTAATTTTCTCAACAAAGTAAAAGGTGTACATTGCTTTTCACATTAAAAACTCACCAACCTAGCAATTTGGTTGCTTGAAATCTTGATCTTCATGCCATAAGCCATAGTTTGTTGCATGGTCCCCCTTTGTGAAATTGAGGTGTCTAAACAAGGTTGTTAAGACTCTTGAGATGTTCATATCATACACCTAAGAGATCACACCATCCACTTCAACTATCATGTCCTCTCTTCTTGTCATACATCCATCATGCCTTATTGGATGGACAGGTAGGCATTCATGTAAAAGCAAAACCTTCACCTGTGCACATCCACTGACATCCACAAGATTTGTGGTATTTTGCCTTATACGTATTAAAATTTATTAATACGTATAAAAGTGCAATGAGGCGATTTCAAAATAATTACAACTTGTATCTTAGAAGTATAATATATAAAATAAGTTTGTTAATATCAATATATAATTTACACATAGCAAATAATATTCAATAAATGTTCTGGCTGTACATAGTTACTAATTCATTGCCTGCTAAGCATGAAATTTAGTGTAACAATGATAATTAATGGTATTTTAAATTGGGTCTATGAGGCATATATATAATTATATACAAGACCTTCACGTGTGCCCACCTTGTGACATGCCTAATTGCTATTTCATTGCCTTAGTAGGTACGGAATTTAGTGTGACCATGATAATTGGTATCATAATCCGGGGCGATTCAATTATTATTTTGTTTTACTAATAAACCCTTTTATATCTTTTTAAATTGATTATACAATTTATTAAAAGTTAATACAAAAATTTATTTCTTTCATTTAATTTTAGCAAAAAGATGGGGCAGACAAGTGGCAACCTGATCCACCGGAAGTGGTGTCCTTTGAGCACTACCCAGCCGAGAGTTCACCTGATGCGACAAATGACGGAAGTGGCGCATCCCCCGTGACGGAGGATAGAAACCATGCAATCGCGGTGGCAGTAGCAACCGCAGCTGCAGCAGAAGCGGCAGTAGCTGCCGCACAGGCGGCTGCCAAGGTTGTTAGATTAGCTGGATATGGGCGGCAATCAAAAGAAGAAAGGGCTGCTACTGTCATCCAATCGCACTATAGAGGCTACCTAGTAAGTTTAATTAAATTTCACCCTCTTTGTAATTTTATTTAATAAATGAATCCCCAAATCCTACATAGGTAATTTACATTAATACACCACGCGACCATGTCCCATGTTTTTGTTTTATAATAAGAAATGGTGGAACATGATAAATGGATGGTCACATGTGAGATGGTAATATACATATACTAATTTGGTAAATGTATGCACATCTCAAAGCAAAATGGTTGTGAATATAATGGTCCATCACTTATATTTTCAACTTTAAACTAGAGCCTTTTGTTTATTGGCCCACCAGCTGAATGATGAAGGTGAGCACTCATACCCCATTGGAATTTGGGGACCATATATATAAGTGCTGACAGGTAAATCGATCGATTCTCACTGTGCATTTATTGGTCCAGGAAAAAGAAACTGTGATTTTTTTTTCAGAATACAATGGTGCAAGCATGGCCATATAAATAAATACATTTCATCATTCTATGTTATTGGCATTGGTTTATAATGTTACATTTCAAGAAATTAAAACTTTCTATTATGTTTTTTAAGGATAATGTGAAATCCCATTCATTCTAATTTCTATGTTTGAATGCATTCTCAACTTTACTTCTGAAAATCAAAATTACAAAAAAATCATAATTGATAAATAAAAATTTTATTGTTTGATATTATACAAAAAGCTTAAAGTTGTTTGTTTTTCTATCTACATCATTGTTAGAAAGGTATCATGACACGTTCATTGGTCAAGAAGCAGGCAAAAATAAAAATAAAACTTTTATGTTTTATTGTAACAACTTTTATGTCTTTTTGTTTTTTGTTTTGTGTTTTTTGTTTTTTGTTTTTTTGGTTGAAACCATATTTTACATTGGAGACTCTTTTCGAAATTTATAATATACGATACAATACAAAATAACAAGTAATAAAGCAATGAGTTCAATAAATAAAAATTTAAGTAAGTATTTCATTAATAAAAATAAGACAGTGAGGGAAAAAAAATAACAAATCTTAACATTAGTATCTAATTCCATAATGTAATGTTAGCTTATTGGTAAAAATGTACAAGTATTAACAATATTAAGAAATAAATAAGTAGTATTAATAAATAAATAAAAGTTTAATTATATTTTTTATTTATCAGATCTTTATAACCGAGTGGTATAAATATCGACCTTTTAATGAAATGGATTAGATTTGAGTTCGATTCTCCACTTTCTTTAAAATAATAGCAGATGGTTGGGAAAATTAGTATCAAATGAAGTTAGCTCATGTTTTTGTTCATTTTATTTTTGTGTTTCTCAGGCTCGACGCGCTTTGCGTGCATTAAAAGGGTTGGTGAGACTGCAAGCACTAGTAAGAGGGCATAACGTGAGAAAGCAAGCACAGATGACAATGAGATGCATGCAGGCTTTGGTACGTGTTCAAGCTAGGGTCCGGGCGAGGAGGCTTCAATTGACCCATCATAAGCTTGCTGCTGGAGTGGCCAGTGAGGAGGACGATGATGATGATGAAAGGAGGCTGCAATTGCAAGAAACCCCAATTGCTACCAAGAGGTATGGAATGGAAAATTGGGATGGAAGGCGTCAGAGTTCGGAGAAAATTAAGGAAAATGCTGCTAGGAGACATGATGGCGTCGTGAAGAGAGAGAGGGCTCTTGCTTATGCTTATGCTTACCAGGTTTGTTTCATTTCCTCTTTATTCCCTTTTCTCTGGTTAAATTTAGAATTGTTATTGCATAAATCTCTTGCGACTAGTAGCACGTAAATACTAATATAATTTTGATATACATATAAAGAATAGTTTATAATTATTTTATAAATTATTGGTTGTATTACTATGCATACGAAATTTTAGGGAAAATGTCAAATTTGAAACCTGAACTTTGCAAAAAAATTCAATTTGATACCTGATTTTTGAAGTGGTTAAGTTCATACTCAAAAGCTTTTTATGTCTATTTTTACAATTGCACTAACATCATTTGCTTTGTTTTATAATATAAAAAGTAATATATCAGTGCAAGCAATTGTTAGAAGATGTAGTGAAAATTCAACGATATATTATCTTTTTCACATCAGCAAACAAAGACAAACAGTATTAATAATGTAGTAATATAGCCACCATTAAGTAGTAAATTAATTATTTCAAAATTTTGGTAGCAAATTATCATTATTATTTTCTTTTTTGCAAAATTCATATATTAAATTTGATATTTATCAAAAATTTTATCAATACCTACATGTTATAATCATATCCATTGAATTTATTTTCTCTATTAAGTTGCGGAAGACGAATCTTTCCATTTTAATTTTTCATCCAATTTCTTTTTTTAATTATTACCATATATGATTAATGATTTAGATTATATATAAAAAAAAGGAAATGATATCTCAATAACACTGCCAAATAGTTAAAAATTCTTGATAATGTAACAAAAAAATTAGGCCAATTGTGGTAATATACACTGACTATATTTTTTAAATTATAATGAACTCTTTGGTGCATATGCAGCAGCAGCATCCCCAACAACGGATGCAATTAGACGATGACATGGAACTCTATGCAAACGAAAGCGATAAGGCCCAATGGGGATGGAATTGGCTGGAGCGATGGATGGCGTCGCAACCCCATAACATCCGCCAACCCACGGCAAGGGAAAACTCCTACATGCCAGTCGCAACCACCACCCGCACCACAACCGCCACGGACGACATGTCCGAAAAGACGGTGGAAATGGACATGGTCACACCGGAAAATGTCAACATGGGCCTCAATAGGGAAACAACGGACGCAAGCCCATACGTGGGCCGACACCAACGACAATCAAGCTCGGTCCCAAGCTACATGGCCCCGACACAGTCTGCAAAGGCTAAGGTTCGCAGCCAAGGCCCAGTTAGACAAAGAAGCCCTGGTACTCCACACTGGAATCCATCGCTTAAGAAAAGCCCAACATATGGGACCGGTGGCGACTCGTCAAGTTCAGGAGGGGGAACCACAGCCACCACCACCACCTTCCAGCCGCAGAGAAGCCCAAGCCCAAAAGTTAATGGGCCACGCATGTCGAGTCGCCGGAATACGGGTTATAGCCCAGATGCTGTTGCTCTTGATGATTGGATGGTTCCAGTAACGGGTAATCAATGGAGACATGGTTATGATTGACGTTTGAATATGGTTCCAGAACTATTTTGAGTATTATATTGAATAATTATTTTTGGTGAAATGTTGATGGCAAAACATGTATTTGTTAAACATATTGATTTTTATGTTGCCTCTTGGTAATGGATGCCGTGTCTATATATATATATATATATTGAGTTGTTGTTGCTCAATAAATGGTTGATTTCTTATTTCTTTTGTTGTTTGAAATTTTTAATGTTTGGTCATGGCTGCTTTTGCCGCGTTTGACGTTGCAATTAAACTTGATTGTAAGATCAATGAGACAAAAATTAGATTTATTAAATGATTGGTTGTAAAATATGTTTGAATTTCGTCCGATTCAATTGTGTCTCTTTTTCTTGGCTTGAATAATAACTTATTCTTTGAGAGATGAATGCTATCATAAGGATTTTCCATCGTGAAATATTTAGCTTGAAGGATAAGTTATCTTGTAGGATAGATGATGCGCTTGCCAATCTAGTTTTATCAAACTATTAGCAAACCGATAATAAATTTCTCCATACAACACTAAATATTTATGTTTTTTTTTTTTTTTCATTCATGAAAAGCATATAGGTTCGAGCAGTAAAAGCCGGACATTAAGCCAACGATTTTCTGGTCTAATATCATCACTTTTGAGATATAAATTTGAATCTCCATCCTCTAAAATAATAATAATAATAATAATAATAATAAAATGCCGGATACTAATATTAAGATCCACTACTTAGATAAGCCCTAAAACTAGTATGAAATGATTTATATCATACTTAATATCAATTATCAATTGTATCGTTTGTTGCGGGTTAACCTTTAGCTTAGGATATCATGTTTGTTGACCTTTGTTCGCTACTCACCACATTTTGGTGTAGCGGTGTGTACAGCAGGTGCATCCCGGTGTTTGCCTTGATAAGTGTGCGATCCCTGGGGGGAGAGTTTAATTTTCCTGTTCCATCATGATGCCAATGTATAATAGTTAATTTTTATTTTAGGAGAATTGATATAATATTTAAACTTCACATCAAACGTATCATACTAGCAGAATGTGTATGGGATGTTATTGTCATCCTCACATTTATGAATTTATTTAACGAAGTTTTTTTTTTTCTTATTTTATGAATTTTGAAGCATGCTTACATCATGAATTAAATTCTAACAATGGGATACGGTCCGAGAAGAACCCTCGATCTAAACAATTCTTCGATACGATAGCTAAGATAAATCTGAATTCATCTCATTTTCTCATTCGAATTCTTTTTCATTTATTGAAAGACCCATTAGAGCTCCCGGTGATATGAAAGAAAATTTTTCTTGTAATGAAAGACTCGATTCTTATTACAAATTACAAATGACTTTCTGAAAATTATTTTTCTAGTTTATAGAAAACCTTTCATTTATTGGTATCAAAATAGTATATATGGTATAAAAATGGAGAACCTATTCTCTTTTTTTTCCAAAAAATGATTTGTGGAGATTGTGTAATGCTTACTCTCAAACTCTTTGTTTACACAGTAGTGATATTCTTTGAATAATATTTTAAATTTAAAAATTAGAATGAGATAAACCAATATATAAGTACATTAGTGTGCTCAATCTTGATTGGAGTCAATAACTCCAACCAGAAATTTTTCTATGTGGGAACATCAACGGACATTCTTCAACTTTGATTTTATATTAGACTACTAGTTGATTGAGTTTTTGGTTTTTTTGTATTATAACTTTTTTATTTAAATAACCATTATATTTTGTGATTGCCAAAATGTAGTTCATTTCACTTAGGATTCCATGTATTATGAACCTACTAAACACAATAGTGTGTGCATCATTTTTTTTTTAAATATACTGTGAGTTGGGATGAGGTTCAAGTGAATACGATTAGTATCTACAATAATCTAATAGACATATTAATGAAGAAGCTTCCTAGTAAGAAGTTCAACTTGAAGCTAGACTTGATTTATGTTTTAAAGACCTCTAGTTAGCCCATCATACCCTATTTGACAAGTGAAGAACACATATTTTTTTTTTGCTTTGATTGCTATTAATATTTGTGTAAATTTGTTTATTCTTTATGTGTTTATGAGTATGTCTTACCCATCAAGTGTGTTGAGTTTTAGGTAGAATTATATTTAAGATTGTGGCAAAAAGGTGGAGAATCATTGTTGCCACAGTAATTATAGTTATCCCAAATCAAGCGGACAATTATCATATAACTCTCTAACTATATCTTTACTTAGGGTGAATGGTTATTCCATTTCTTCTCTCTCCATTCCATGCAAAGTTGCTATTATGGTATCTAGTTACAATTTAAACACTAAGGAGTAATTACACGTGAATTGTTATTAGGTAAAATAATGAATAATAATTCATATTTCTTTATCCCATCAATTGTAGTTCAATAATTTATTTTTATCATCTTATCAGGAAGCTTCTACAGTCCCATCGATTGGACTATCCTGCCATTAATCTAACCATTAAAATAAATATGTCAAATGAAATATTAACTATTTAAGTGATTCGATTACGGTTGGATATGTTATGAGTTGATAGATAGTATGGGACTAGTCTTGTCAAAATTAAAGATGGGACCATAGAATTTTTCTAGCTCACTAAACCCACATCTCTCCATCATAAATGTAATAAACATCTTACTTTTATGATAGGGATATATAATAGATATTTCATTTGTATTTCATCATAAAGCATTTTTTATGTAAAAAATATCGTAATAGTGATGTGATAGTTATTGTACCTTTTTTTACATTTCTTTTGAATTACAATTCAGTTCCTCCATTATTCCATATACATTGAAGTAAACGGACTCTAAAACCTCCTATTTATAACATATTTAATAAGAGAAGATGGAATAATCTATTGCTTGCATCACTATTTATATATGTGTACATTTGTTTCTTTCTAATATATTTATGAGTATTTGTTGTCTACTAAGTGTGTTGAATTTTAAATGGAGTTACATTAGGAGTGTGAGGTAGAAGGGTGGATAGCTATTGTTATCCCACTACTTATTTTTATCCCAGATAAGATCTTTTTAAGTTGAGTAATTTTTCTCTATAACTCATCTACATCTTTAATTCTTATAGTTATCTTTTTTGTCTTACATATTGGTTTTTTTACTCTAATCTAGAATTCTCTCATATAGATATTACTATGTATTTCTCTAACTATTCTTTATTTTACTATTACTACTATAAATTGGTTTTAATATTTGAACTTATTTGAATTTTGCTTGTACTACACTACCAGCAACATTTTTTAATTAACAAATATTATTTTACAAAATGCTAGTTTTTATGCAATGATACTCTGGGTTTTGCTAACATAAATAAAAGTTGTGATCTAAGAGAAACCTGAGGTGAGTTTCATTCATGATACCTAAATTTTTTTGTTTGTAATAGAAATGTACCTAAAAGAATTTTGTATAAAGAAAATACCTGAACTTTTTAAAAGTTTCACCTAAAGTACTTATAAATGGAATCCATCCATTTTTTCATCAAAAAGCTGACATGGCAGGCAAACCTAATTAAAATATTATTTTTTGTCTACGAAATAATTTTTTTATTTTTTATTTTTATTTTAACTTTCCTCTCTTTCTCTCTCCTCTCTCTGTCTCCGCTATGCCCTCTCTCTCCTTCTTCCTCCTTGCTCTCTCTCTCTCTCTCTCTCTCTCTCTCTCTCTTCCTTTCCTTCTCTCCCCCCCCCCCCCGGCCAAACAAACACCACCATCACTACAAACATAACCGCTATTCATGTTTCTTCACTAATTACACAAATAACAAACAAATAAAATATCAAACCTTCAACATTTTTCTCCCATTTTCACACACAAATTGTTGGATTATAGAACAAAAGAGCATATGGAAAAGCAATGCACATAAAATAGATGGAAAATATCAAAACTTTAGTAGAACAAAAAGAAAAAAAAAATGATAACAGCGCATGTACTAAAACAAAAGGGGCATATCTAGAATGATGCAAATTAAACACATTAAACAAACAAAAAAGACCCAAACTTTATCATCTTTCCTACCAAAAAAAGGAAAAAAAAAAACACAACACAACTTGTTTTGAAATGGATGCTTCTCCATAATAGCGAAAGAAGATAATAGAACCATATTATCACAAACACAAACAAATCATCTCTCCTTGTTGGCGATGATGAAACACAAACACCAACTATATTGGAAGCGGAGAGGCTTCTATTGAATTACATAGACATACATTCATACAAAAGAAAGAGAGAAGAAGATATGTATGTAATCATACATTTTATTCTTTATTAATTCCACGCATTTGAACATGCTTTCATGAGGTATTTATACCATTACAATTTACTAAAAATAAAAAATCATTAACATGGATCATTACATTTACACCACTACTAATAATAGCAAAATCTAATAATGAAAATACATGTCATTACTTCAACTTGTTGACTCCTATATTTTTGCATCTAAATTAGTTTTATAGGTTGTTCAAGTTTAGTTTCCAACACCACCCCTATCATACCCTAAAAGGTTACCATAAACATAGCAGTCAATCACATACCATACGAGTCTTAGAAATCACTACCACAGTCATTCAAAAATCTAGTATCAAATGCAAGGCGTCCCCTTATAACAATAGAATACTTGAGCAATTGGAGATAGATAGTTTGATTGGATAGAGAAAGCATCAAAATACAAACCAAAAATATTCAAGATCATATACAAAAACTAAGGGGCATTCCTTCGCAAAAGAATAATAAGTCTAGGTAATAGTTTTTTACAACAACTCGAGTATTTAGGGTTTCTTATGGAAGTCTATACAAAAGCTGAACTTAAACTTCTAAGGAAAACTCCTATTCTTGCTTTACCTGAGTTGACCAATTCTAGGGTCACAACCACAAATAAAGGAACTGCAACAAAAAGAAGCTATGGGGGTATAAGCTACACTAGCTTAGTGAGTAAATACTTTCGGAATATACGTATACAACAATTTCATACAATCAAGTTGTTTTAATCATCCATATAAAATGCAACAACAACATGAGCATACAAGACATATGATCAAACCAGAAATCATATGTTGAATGGATTTGTGCCCTCCATTCGCAGTTAGCAGATTAACAAATCCTGTGATACTAACTTTGAATTTACTGTTCAGTTTTATGGTTCACGGGCAGCCCTTTAACTGTATCGTTTTATAAATTACGACCAAATCATTTCATTCATACTGTTTATGGATCATGGATATCCAACATTATTAAATGCAACATCCCCAACGTGAAGTAATTATGTCCATATTACTTGTTAATCCAAGTAATCATTAATACAATTTCATAGGTGACCAAGCAATTCGCAAATAGTCATAATCATGACATATGGACATCCATCAATTAATCACCTGGTTTCGATGTACTTAGCACGTTTTTCTCAATACACCAAGAAGGCATACATAATCCCATAATCGCTTATCATGCATTTTCATTTTTATCTTTGCCTATCACTCTAATGCAACTATGAATTACAAGCACAATAAGGAATTGTAAATAAGAAGTGTGACTCACTCGGCCATGGTCTCCAATCTTTACTCGTAATAGTCCAAGGGCAAAGAATCTTCCGATTCGAAATCACCTAAATGAAAGAAATACCCAAATGATTATTTCAAACCATAAGTAATCCCAACTTAACAAACAAAAATTTTCCTGTTCGTAATTTTTTTAGTTAATAGAAATTTCAACTTAAAACGATCATAACTTAGTCATTTTAACTCGGAATTTCACAAATAAGTGGTCGATTTCTATCTACTTCGAAAGATCTACCTAATTCTAATGTTATTCCTAAGTTTTGAAAAATTTTAGGTCTCAAAAAGTTCGGATCATATATGGTCAATAGGTAAAAATCATGTTTCCGAAATTATTTTGTGAAACTTACATTGTTTTTACCATGCATATTAAATGTACATGCAATATCAACAAGTTAATATCATGAATGATATGTTACGAGCTAGCTATATGTATGTTCTTTAAGACATTTGGTTAAAAATAACTTTTAGATAAATTTCATTTTGAGAAAACTTTAAGAATACTTGATTTAGAAAAACTAGTCTTGTTTTTTTAAAAAATCATCTTTATTTTTACTAGAATAAAGCCTTGATGACCTATATACCTAACACACTCATTATTTTAAGAAATTTCTTCATTTGGGAGTTAGAAAATAGATGTTTAAATGGGGGTCTTGCCTAGTTACGAATTTTACAAGAATTGTTGGTGATGAAAATAGAGTTTGATTTATGTGTTGAAACTTTTTCTTTGTTTTAGAAATATTCTTTGATAAAATTCATTTGTTCTTGCTATAATTAAATCATTACTATACCTATTTCCAAAGGCTTCCCTTTCTCAATTAAAATCCTCATTTTGGAATTTGAAAATAGGTGTTTAAATATGGCTCTTTTCTAAATCTGAATTTTGTAATTTGGTTTGAGATTATTTCTTGGGTAAAACTTATTTGATCTTTCTAAAATTGAATCCCAATCAAACCTATTCCCAATGGCTTCCATTTTTTTTGAATAAAACTCTTATTTTGGGGTTGGAAAATAGGTGTTTATACATCAACTCCTCCTAATTACGAATTTTATGTTTTTGTTAGAGTTAAGACAAAGTTCTAATTTAACTTTTGCAAACTTTTCTTATTTTGAAAGTATATCTTAGTAAAACTAGATTTAACTCATCAAATCATCTCTTTATGATACCTATTCCATAAGCCTTTCATATTTTATATAAAATCTTCATTTGAAGTTGGAAAATAGGTTTTCACAATAGGTGTCTTTTTAAATCCGAATTTGAAAAATTTTTTTTGATGGAAACAAAAATAGATTTTAGGCTTTTGGCAACATCCTTTTTACTAGCATCATACCACAAATCTGTTATTCACATAAAACAAATTTTTATGATATTTATATACTCAAAACAAAATAGAAATATGATGACATTTATGTTATAGATGCAAATGCAAGCTTGGAAGCCTTAGATCATATTCAAGGCTTCCCAAGACTAGAAAGACTAGTCTCAAGAGGTAGATTAGCATGTTGATGATGTTAGATGAATGAAATGCAAGTTAGATCACTACAATGATGAGCTTAGTAGCAAGATATCTCCACCAAAATATCAACAAAAAGATATATAGCAATAATATAGCAAGAATAACTTAAAACAAGAGATCCACAACATGTGATGGCATGAAAATCATATACAAGTGTTTCTAGGTTCCTTGCCTAAAGCTCATGAGGATTTTTTATGGAATCACATATGTATAATCCTGACATTACATGTTTTATATGTGATAAGGTTTAGATCTATTACCTAATGAGTGTTCGAAACAAGAAAATTTGAAGAAATTTATTTTATGTGTGTGTAGATAAAGAGAGAGAGAGAGAGAGAGAGAGAGAGGGGGGGGGGGGGGGGAGGGGGGGGGGGGGGGGGGGGGGGAGCTGGGGAGGTGTGTCACGACAAAGAAGGAGAGAGAAACGTGAGAAAAAGAATTTCAAGAGTTTTGTTAAGTAAAAATGAGAAAAAGTGAGAAGAAAAAGGCATAAAGGGGTATATATAGAGTGTGAGATTAGGGTTTGTTTTAATTAAATAAAATAAAAAAATAAAACAAAAATATAGAGTATAAAGAGGGGAGGTGTTTGGTATGATTGGGGCGGGGGGGGGGAGGGTGAGAGATAGGTGTGTGTGTTGTGTTGTGTTGTGTAAGATTACAAATTTAAATAAGTAATTTTAGTAATAAAATTGTGTTGGAAAAGTAAATTGTAAAAAATAAGATGTAAGAATATAAGAGATAGGTTGTAAGAATGAAAGAATAGAGTATGGTTGGTTGTACTTGGTGAATAGTAATGATTAGAAATCAAAAAGTAGATTAGACAATTAAATTATAGGTAGTAATGAAAATTCAATAAAAGGACTATAACTATAATTTTATAAACCGAAAAATTCTTATAATTATATTTTTGAATTCCTTATTAAATATCGTTTCTAAAGAGTCCTCCAGAATATTTTTCTATTTTTGAGCACCAGGGACCGATTTTCGAAAACAGATCCCAATCAGGTTTGAAACAGATGAATATATCCGAAATCTGATCTTGTTATGTTTCAGTATATTATTTAGGACTATATTCTAAAGTTAACTCATTTTTATTGTTCTGGGGTTTTGTTCTTGGTATTGCCAGACTTAGGATTCCTAGGTTCCATACTAGCTCTAAGAATTCTTTTTAGTGTTTTTGTTTTCGATTTCCATTTTCGAAACCGAGTTTGGTTTGCTAAAAAAAATGGGGGTTTACAACCTACCCACCTTAAACAGAGTTTTGTCCTCAAAACTGAAACTTACATACCTGTTTCTTGAAACAACTCGGGGTACTTCCTTTGAATTTCTTCCTTAGCCTCCCAGGTTGCTTCCTCAAACGCGCCATTTCTCCATAACACTTTCACATACGGGATCTCCTTATTTCGCAACTTTTGGGTTTTCTTATCCAAGATTTGCACCGAATGTTCCTCATAGGTGAGGTTTTCTTTTAATTGAATGGGTTGCAGCTCCATGATCCTTTTCGAGTCAAGTACATATTTCCTTAGTACCAAGACATGGAACATATTATGCATTCTAGATAGGTTTAGCGACAGAGCCAATCGATATGCTAGATCTCCAACTCTTTCCAGTACCTCAAAGGGTCTAATATATCTCGGGCTCAACTTCCCTTATGTACATAATCTTCGTATACTCTTAATCAAATTCACCTTTAAGTATCCATGATCACCTACTTGGAATTCAAGAACTCGTGTCTTTTGATCTGCCCAATTCTTTTACCGGTTTTGAGCTTTCTTCATCTTTTACTGTATGACTCTCACTTTATTGGCCACATCTTGTACCAGGTCTAGCCCAATGGCAAGTTTCTTTACGTCATCTTAAACCAGAGGTGACCTACAAAACCGTCCATATAAGGCCTCATAAGGTGGCATTTAAATGGTCGAGTGGTAGCTGTTATTGTAAGCAAACTTGATTAGCGATATGTGATTATCCCAACTTCCCTTGAATTCCAAGATATATGCTCTCAGCATGTCTTCTAGGGTTTGAATTGTCCGCTCAGACTGCCCGTCTATCTAAGAGTGGTATGTGGTACTAAAATGTAACTTTGTACCCAAACTCTTTTGCAAGCTTGTCCATAACTTAGATACAAACCTTGGATCTCGATCTGAAATAATTCTCGCAGGTATGCCATGTAGTCACACTATTTCTCATATAAATCTTGGCGAACTTGTCCATAGAGTATGTCATATTGATTGGCAAAAAGTATGCTTACATTGTCAATTGATCCACAATCACTTATACCGCATCACAACCCATTGTAGTTTTTAGAAAGTCGTACTCAAAATCCATGGATATCTAATCCCATTTCCATTTAAGGATGGGCAAGGGCTTTAACAATCCCTTGGCCTTTGATGCACTACTTTCACTTTTTAGCAAACTGTATATTTCATTACATAGTCTGCTATATCCCTCTTCATACCATTTCTGCAGTAGTGACTTTTCAAATCCTGATACATTTGGGTACCTCCGGGGTGTACAGTATAGCCGGAGTTATAGGCTTCACTCATAATTTTCTTCCTTAGCTCCTCATCCTCTGGTATGTACAGTTATCCCTTCATTCTAACCACATCTACTCATCTATTACAAAGTCAGAGTATTTTCCTTCCTGGACCTTCTTCTTAAGCTTTTGCATTACTTCATCATATTGTTGAGCCTCTTTGATTCTCTCAACCAAGGTCGGTTCTAACACCAAGTTGGCTATCTTAAGTTCCACACTTTGCCTATAAATTCAATCTTTAATTCTCGAAATCTCTTGTTAGTTCCTTTTGACATGTGATCAATGCAGCTACTTCCCAATAATTTTTCTGGCTCAAAGCATCTGCAACTGTATTTACCTTTCCCGGACAATAGTTAATTTCCAGATTATAGTCCTTGATTAACTCCAGCCATCTTTTTTGCCTCATATTTAGTTCCTTCTGTGTGAACAGATACTTAAGGCTTTTTTTATCTGTGTATATTTCATACCTTTGTCCATACAGATAGTATCTTCAAAGCTTCAAAGCAAAGACAACTGCGAATAACTCTAGATCATGCGTAGGGTAGTTCTACTCATATGGTCTCAACTGTCGGGAAGCATAAGCAATAGCTTTTCCTTCTTGCATTAACACACATCCAAGACCATTCCTTGAAGCGTCACTATGCACAGTATAAGGTTTCTTCGGGTCTGGCAAAAGTAAAGTGAGTGCCGATACCGGCCGATGTTTCATCTCCTGGAAACTTTGCTTCTATTTATCTGTCCAAGTAAACTTCTCATTTTTCTGTGTTAATTAGGTCAAGGGCTTTGCTATTTTCGAAAAATCCTTTACAAACTTGCAATAATAGCCGGCCAATCCTAAAATGCTTTTTACTTTGGTTACCGTTTGTGGTTGTTTCCAATCCACTATAGCCTTAATCTTCTCGGGGTCGACCGATATGCCATCTTCTGATACAATGAGTCCTAGAAAGGATATCCAATCTAGCTAAAAGTCACACTTAGATAACTTGGCATATAGCTTATTTCCTCTCAAAGTTTGTAACGCCATCCTAAGATGCTCTTGATGTTGTTTCTCACTCTTTGAGTAGATCAAAATGTCGTCGATGAAGATTATTACACATTTGTCTAAGAGTGGTTTGTAAACTCCATTCATGAGATCCATGAATGCAGTCGATGCATTGGTCAAACCAAAGGGCATCACAAAAAATTTATAGTATCCGTAGCGTATGTGAAAAGCTGTCTTTGGCACGTCTTTGGGTTTTATCCTTAATTGGTGATATCTGGAGCATAAGTCGATGCGTGAAAACATGCGCGCTCCTTGCAGTTGATCGAATAGACCATCAATCCTTAGCAAAAGGTATCGATTCTTAATTGTAACCTTATGGAGCTCACGGTAATTGATACACAACATCATGGATCCATCATTCTTCTTTACGAATAGCACAGGTGTGCCCCATGGCGACACACTAAACCTTATAAACTTCTGATCTAATAGTTCTTTAATTGAGTTTTCAACTACTTCAATTCAACCGGTGCCATCCGGTAAGGTGCCTTTGATATTGGTTCTGTATTCGGAGCCAAATCAATTTCAAAATCAATTTTCCTTTTTGGAGGTAACCCAGGCAACAAATTTGGAAATACATCCAGATATTCATCCACAACCGATATATTTCTTACCTCTTGTGATTCTTCTTCATCAAAGGTACCCTCAATGGGCATTATTTCTTCATCCTCCATCATTAACTCGAAAGAGTTTAACCCATTTCCTCTTAAGATTATGGTCTCTCCAACAAACTATACTTCTTTCCCGTATTGATCATTAAAGCTTACTATCTTCTTTCGATAATCCACAATAGCTTTAACCATGGTCAACTAGCTCATGCCGAGTATGACATTGTACTTACTCATTTCTAGCAATATCAATTTCCAATGGATAATCTTTCAGCATCTCCTGAGTTGACACGACACTTACTATGGGTGTCTTGATTCGTAGACTATAGGTGGTTGTAACTATTGTTAAACCGAGTTGTCTAGCCAGACTAATGGTGACAAACGAGTGTGTTGCTCCAGTATCGAACAACACATAGGCATCACTTCTATTCACCCATATGCGTCTTGTTCAACAAACATTACTTACTACTTACACTTACGCTATCCTTACTACTTATCTATCCTGTGTTTTAGAGTTTCAATTTTTCTTTAATAGTTTTACGTTTTATGAAAACTGGTAATTAAAAGGAAAACTTTAATTAAAAGAGAGTTTTGTGGCTGACCTGTGACTAAACCGACATCATTCTCTCCTCCTTAGTCCAAGGTTGCTAGTTCTATCTCCTTATCATCCTCTTCTTCCACCATCCATTATTCTACGAAGTTATAGAGTCTCATTCCTTGCATGGCCGACGCTGCATTTCCACTTCTACTCCCGCTCTTTGATGTGCTTACACTGCCATGTGTTTGATAAGGTCGAGTTGCCATACTCTTCCTTTGTGAGCATTCTGTTGCAAGGTGTCCCTTTTCTTTACTTGTAAAGCAAGTGACGGTCATCTTTTTCGGGCAAGCATGAGCCATGTGACCAAATTCGCCACAAATCAACATTTGTTTTTCAATTGTAGGCATTGTATGGGATAGCGTGCCTCTTTACACTTCTAACAAGTAACATTCACCTTTACTTAGTGGGCTTCCCACTTCCACAATCTCTAAATCCATAGTAAGGCCTGTATCTCTTGCCCTTGAATCCTGAACTCGTGGCATCAAATGGCCTCTTTCCAAAGACTTTTTTTTTTTAGCATATGATATTTTCTTTTCCTTGCTCCTTCTATTATTCGACCCTTTTCCATTAATTCCATATAAGTTTTCATTCCAAGTTCCTCCAGCTTAATCCTCAGGTCTTCATCTAGACCTCCCAAGAATACTTGTCTTTTCAACTCTTCGCTGTCTCTAAAGAATTTGGGTGCATATTGTAGCAAATGAGTGAACTCGGTCTCATATTACTCTACTATCCTTCCTCTTTGCTTCACATGCAGAAAATCTATGATGTATCTTACCTTTAAGCTAGAAAGGAAGTAATTCTCCAAAAATTCTCGATGAAAGGACTCCCATATAACCTATGGTACTAAGCTCCTTTCCCACCAAACTCTAGCATTTTATATAAGCATGTAAGTCCCATAATCTAACTAAAGCTAAGGTGGAACATCAAAGGCTGCAAAAGACCGCTCGATCTGAGCCAGCCAGTCCTTGGCTTCATCTGGTTTGCTAAAGGCTTCGTCGAAATACCTATTACTCTTTATGAAATCTGGTAAAGACCTTCAATGAAGTCGTCAGTAAGGTGGCAGTGGTGGTAAAGGTGCATTATATGAATGTTCCTCAGGTAGTGTTGCAGCTTCGACAGTTACTTCACGATGATCCACGGGTGGTGGTGGGGTTGAATTTTATACACTTTGGCCTTGGTTTGGATTTGATTTTGGTTTTGATTTTGATTCTAGTTTTGATTTTGGTTCTAGATGAAAGTGTTTAGAAGGTAGGCTAGCTGCCTAGTTGCATTCATCATCTCCATTTGTGGGTTCTGGGTGCTACCCCTTGCTGATTCTGTTGAGGTATAGCAAGTTGATTATCATTATTCGTTTCTGCTGGGAGAGCTTCCCACTCACGATTGTGGTTTCTTCGGGGTCGTTTGTTTATACATTACTACGTAAGTTTTAAGGTTTTCTTTAAGTTATGCCTCAAAAGCATCGTTTGGAAATTATGAAAATCATATAGTCAAATGAAACTTCAAGCGAGTCGCTATAAAATAAAAATCATGAAACCCAAGTCATGGAATTTTAATATTACAAGTCCAAATTGCAGTGTTCAAATTATAACTCAAATTATGAAACCAAGTGAAAAGAAATTAATCATAATGATGCAATGGATACGATGATGTTCATGCATCTTGCTATTGATTACGGTTCTTAAGGATATGGTGCGCATAACTCTCTTACTTAGTTGCATTCTTAATTTTTTTTATGTCTATTATTAAAAAAACATAAGATCCTTCTTTAAAATAAGTACATATAAGATTCCATTAGATATTATCAAGGTCTTACATTTAGTCGATTCTTACATTTACGTTATGCCCTCAAAACATGTAATCCATGCCGCTCGACTAACCTGGACCTACTCAAAATACATCTTCTTACTAGTCCGAAAAAGGAAAACAAGAGACAAGAGACAAAAGACAAAATATACTAGAGCTGCCTAAAGAAAACATAGAAGCAACTTGGCATTCCTCATTGCTTGTTACAAAATTTTTAGTTGGAATGTTTTGGATTAAACTCGCCATCTCTTTCTTCCTCCTTCCTAAGAGTCTCCTGGGGTTGGGGTCGAAGGAGGGTCCTACTAGAAGAGCCTCCATCATCTCTATGAACAAATTGGATCAAGTAAGCCCTCACAGTTAACCTCCTCCTCCTAGGTAGCCATACCAATTCTTCTTGATCAGATTCTCCCTCTTCTTCATCTCTTATCCTATCCTCCACTTCCCTATTTTCCTCTATCATTACTTCATTTCCTACTTCATTCCAAATTCTTTCAGCATTTGCTCTAGCTTCCTTAACATGCTTTCTTCAGAAGTTTTAGTTACCATAAGACTGATGGTTATTCCACTTGTAACCTTAGAGTATTCACCGTGTTTATATATATCCTTCCAAAGGCTAGAGTCTAACTCATTCTCAGTCTCTACTCTGTTGCTATCCGGAATCTGAAGATCTTGATCAAACTCCATATTAGGTGGGTTCGGTTCATGGTTGGGATCCTCCTTAATCCTAATAGGTTGTGGTGTTCTATTTCCTGCTTCATCCATCCAATTCAGTTCCTCTTCCAGATCTTCTTCCTCCTCTTCTTCACTTCCATTCTCATTATCTTCTTCTTCCATCGGCTCATTTTCTACTTGCATACCTATTTCACTCAGGTGTGGTGCTTGAATTTCTATGGGTGTCGGTAAAATATCCAAATACAACCCATGCCAATAGAAATGATTCCTTGCATTCTCATCAAGCCAATCTCTATGATTCAACAAGTCATCATGAGTATACACATATAGGGGTCCTATACTTCTCCACACTTGAAACTAGGGATAGGTGGGATTTCCCTCCTTTTTTAGGATAAAGACAACCTCTCTTAATATCGATTCATTCCCATAACCCACCATAATCCTTTCCACTGCATACATCTTTTAAAATCGTCCACTTCTTCCTCTTTATCGGATCATATCTTGCTTGGTTGACTACCATCTCCCATCTAGTGTATCTAAGTCCCCTCTTCCATATCACATACATTTCTTTCAAGGTTCTGGGTCTTCCTGCCAATGCAAAGTCCTCACACAAGGTTCTTAATCTTAGTTTGTAATCCATAAAGGTCTCTTCATTCTTCTTCAGAAATGTTATTGCTTTCTCCTTCATTTCTCCTAAAGAAACCTATACTAAGAAAAGATTTCTAGTCAGTTTAGACTTTTAGCTCCTTTCTTACCCTAAAATTTAATTACTCATACACCTTAAGCTTTTAAATTATATTGTATGCTTTATATTTTTGCTACTCTGATAGCAACTTAAACTGTCACACCTCAAAGGTACCCTAAACGTAACAGTCCGTCGCATATCATATGAGACTTAGAAATCACTGCCACAGTCATTCAAAAGCCTACTATTAGATGCATGGCGTTCTCTTACGACAATAGAATATTTGAGCAATTGGAGATAGATAGTTTAATTTGATAGAGAAAGCATCAAAATACAAACCACAAATATTCAGGATCTTAAACAAAAACTAAGGGATATTCCCTTGCAAAAGAATAATAAGTCCAGGTAATAGTTTTTGACATCAACTCGAGTATTTAAGGTTTCCTACAGAAGTTTATACAAAAGCTGAACATAAACTCTTAAGGGAAACTCCTATTCTTGCTTTAATTGAGTTGGCCAATTCCTGGGTCGCAACCACAGATAAGGGAACTGCAACAAAAGAAGCTATGGGGGTATAAGCTACACTAGCTTAGTGAGTAAATACTTCCAGAATATACGTATCCAACAATTTCATACAATCAAGTTGTTTTAATCATCCATATGAAATGCAACAACAACATAGGCATAAAAGACATATGATCAAACTAGAAATCATACGTTGAATGGATTTGCGCCCTCCATTCGAGGTTAGCAAATTAACGAATCCTGCATTACTAGATTTGAATTTACTGTTCCATTTTATGGTTCACAGGCAGCCCATTAACTGTACCGTTTTATAGATCATGAGCAACCCATTTCATTCATACTGTTTATGGATCATGGGTATCTAACATTATTAAATGTACCATCTGCAACGTGAAGTGATTATGTCCATATTACTTGTTGATCCGATTAATCATTAATACAATTTCATAGGTGACCAAGCAATTCACAAACAGTCATAATCATGGCATATGGACATCCATCAATTAATCACTCGATTTCGATATACTTAACACGTTTTTCTCAATACACCAAGAAAGCATACATAATCCCATAATCGCCCATCATGCATTTTCATTTCTATCTTTGCCCATCACTCTAATGCAACTACGAATTACAAGCACAATAAGGAATCGTAAATAGGAAGTATGACTCACTCGGCCATGGTCTCTGGTCTTTACTCGTAATAGTCCGGGGGCAAAGAGTCTTCCGATTTGAAATCACCTAAATGAAAGAAATACCTAAATAAATATTTCAAACCATAACTAATCCCAACTTAACAAACAAAAACTTTCAAGTTCGTAAATTCGTAGTTAGTGGAAATTTCAACTTAAAACGGCCATAACTTAGTCATTTTAACTCGGAATTTCGCAAATAAATAGTCAATTTCTATCTAATTCGAAAGATACCTAATTATAATGTTATTCCTAAGTTTTGAAAACTTTTAGGTCTCAAAAAGTTCGGATCAGATCTGGTCAATAGGTAAAAATCATGTTTCCGAAATTGTTTTGTGAAAACTTACATAGTTTTTACCATGTATATTAAATATACATGCAATATCAAGAAGTTAATATCATGAATGGCATATTATGAGCTATCTCTATGTATATTCTTGATTATATTTGGTTAAAAAGAACTTTTAAATAAATTTCACTTTGAGAAAACTTCAAGAGTACTTGATTTAGAAAAACTAGTTTTGTTTCTTGAAAAATCATCTTTATTTTTACTAGAATAAAGCCTTGATGACCTATATGCCTAAAACCCTCATTATTTTAAGAAATTTATTCATTTGGGAGTTAGACAATAGATGTTTACATGGGGGTCTTACTTAGTTACGAATTTTATAAGAATTGTTGGTGATGAAAATAGAGTTTGATTTATGTGCTGAAACTTTTTCTTTATTTTAGAAATATTCTTTGATAAAATTCATTTTTTCTTGCTATAATTAAATCCTTATTATACCTATTTCCAAAGGCTTCCCTTTCTCAATTAAAAACCTCATTTTGGAAGTTGAAAATAGGTGTTTAAATATAGCTCTTTTCTAAATTCAAATCTTGTAATTTGGTTTGAGATTATTTCTTGGGTAAAAACTTATTTGATCTTTCTAAAATTGAGTTCTAATCAAACCTATTCTCAAAGGCTTCCATTTTTTGAATAAAACTCTTATTTTAGGGTTGGAAAATAGGTGTTTATACATCAAATCCTCCTAGTTACGAATTTTATGTTCTTGTTGGAGTTGAAACAAAGTTCTAATTTAACTTTTGCAAACTTTTCTTATATTGAAAATATCTCTTCGTAAAACTAGATTTAACTCATAAAATCATTTCTTTATGATACCTATTCTATAAGCCTTTCATATTTTATATAAAATCTTTATTTGGAGTTGGAAAATAGGTTTTCACAATAGGTATCTTCTTAAATCCAAATTTGAAAAATTGTTTTTGATGGAAACAAAAATAGATCTTGGGCTTTTGAGCATCCTTATTACTACCATCATACTACAAGTCTTTTATTCACATAAAACAAATTTTTATGATATTTATATACTCAAAACAAAATAGGAATATGATGACATTTATGTTATAGATGCAAATGCAAGCTTGGAAGCCTTAGATCATATTCAAGACTTCCCAAACTAGAAAGACTAGTCTCAAGAGGTAGATTAGCATGTTGATGATGTTAGATGTATGAAATGCAAATTAGATCATTACAATGATGAGGTTAGTAGTAAGATATATCCACAAAAATATCAACAAAAAGATATATAGCAATAATATAGCAAGAACAACTTAGAACAAGAGATCCACAACATATGATGGCATGAAAATCATGTACAAGTGTTTCCATGTCCCTTGCCTAAAGCTTATGAGGATTTTTTATGGAATCACATATGTATAATCCTGACATTACATGTTTTATATGTGGTAGGCTTTAGATCTATTACCTAATGAGTGTTTGAAACAAGAAAACTCTTGAAATTTTGTGTGTAGAGGGAGGAGGTGGGGTGGGCGGTGTCACTACAAAGAGGGGGAGAGAGAGATGTGAGAAAAAAATTTCAAGAGTTTTGTTAAGTAAAAAGGAGAGAAAGTGAAATAAAAAAAAAAAAAGCATAAAGAGGTTATAGAGTGTGAGATTAGGGTTTGTTTTAATTAAATAAAAGAAAAAAAAATAAAACAAAAATAGAGAGTACGGGTGGTGCCCATTTGGTATGATGGGGGAAGAGAGAGATTTGTGTGTGTTTTGTAATATTTCAAATTTAAATAAGTAATTTTAGTAATAAAATTGTATTGGAAAAGTAAATTGTGAGAAATAGGATGTAGGGATATAAGAGATAGGTTGTAAGAATGTAATAATAGAGTATGGTTAGTTGTACTTGGTGAATAGTAATGATTAGAAATCAAAAAGTAGATTGACAATTAAATTACCAGTAGTAATAAAAATACGATAAAAGGACTATAACTGTAATTTTATAAACGAAAAATTATTATAATTATATTTTTGAATTTCTTATTAAATTTCGGTTCTAAAGAGTCCTTCGGAATATCTTTTTTATTTTTGAGCGTCGAGGACTGATTTTCGAAAATAGATCCCGATCGGGTTCGAAACAGATGAATTTCTTCGAAATCTAATCTTTTTATGTTTCAATATATTATTTAGGACTATATTCTAAAACTACTCATTTTTATTATTCCAGGGTTTTTTTCTCGGTATTATCAGACTTAAGGTTCCTAGGTTCCATTCCTTTCTTAGGATCATCATACATTTGTAGATTACTTCTCATAAGAATGAGGTCATCCACATAAATGCACACAAACAAAATATCATCTTTCTCATTTTTAACCTAAAGTGCATATTCATGAACACACCTTGAAAAACCAAAAGATATTTGTCGAGGTGACTATTCTATGCCTATGGCACTTATTTAAGGCTATATAAAGCTTTAATACTTTATTTTCACTTCCTTTAACAACATACTATAAACCCTTTTTAAGTTTTAATACTTTATTTTCACTTCTTTTAACAACATACCTAGGAGGTTGTTCAATGTATATTTCCTCCTCAAAATAGCTATTTAGAAAAGCTGATTTTACATCAAGTTGATGAATTTTCCAATGATTTTGAGTAGTAAGCAAAATCAGTAGACTAATGGTCTCTATGCATGCTACAAGAGCAAAAACCTCTTCATAGTCAATGCCTTGTTTTGTGTACATCATTTAGCAACAAGTCAGGCCTTGTATCTCTCTATTTCTCCTTTGGCTCTTAGCTTTGTATATACATTTCACTCCAACAAGCTTATATCCTCTTGGAATTGAAACAAGCTCCCAAGTGTCATTCTTCTTTATTGAATGAATCTCCTCATTCATTGCTTCAATCCACTTTTTATCTTTACTTGCTTCTTCAAATTTCAATGGTTCAACATCAGCAAAGAAACATAGTAAATGTAGATCATCAAGCCTTTTGGTTTCGTTATAGATATCTGTAAGACTTTGAAGTCTCCTTGGTTCATCAATTGAGCTTGATGAAGGTAAATAGGTTAATGATAATGGAGTTGGTGAGGCTAGTGGAGTAGCATCAATTCCTTGGTTAACGTTTGGCTCTTTACCTTCAAAATAAGGTAAGAAATCATGCGAACCTTCCTTTTATGAACTCCAATCCCACAATTTTCCTTTTTCCAATTCAACATCTCTACTAGTTACAAAATTTCCATTTTGTGGATTGTAAAGTCTGTATCCTTTTGAATTTTCATCATAGCTAAAGAAAACAAAATTTTCGCTTCTATCATCAAGTTTGAATTTGTCCTTTTCTAGAACATGCACATATGCTATTGAACCAAAAATTTGTAATTAGGGAACACTTGACTTCTATTTACTCCATGCCTATTGGGGAATCACGTCTTTCAACCTCTTAGTTAGACATTGGTTTGAAAGATAAACAACACAAGCAATTGCCGCAGCCCAAAATTCTTTGGGCATATTCGTACTCGTCAACATAGTGTTTGCCATATTTAAGATTGTACGATTCTTCCTTTCTGCAACTTCATTTTGTTGAGGTGAACTTGGAATTGTTAAAAGTCGACAAAGCCCATGCGACTCGCAAAAAGCTTTGAAATCATTGGATATAAATTCTCCTCCTCTATCTATTCTTAGGGCTTTTATAATTCTCCTCATCTATCTATTCTTAGGGCTTTTATCTTATAATCATTTCCTTTCCAATAGTTACCTTGAATTTTTTTAAAGAATCAAAAGCCTCAGATTTATTTTTTAAGAAATAAACCCAAATCTTTCTACTGTAATCATCAATGAATAATACAAAATAAGAATTTTTACCCATTGACAAAGGATTAATTGGCCTACGCACATTTGTATGAATTAATCAAAGTGGTGTAGTCACTCTTGAAAGGGATTGTTTTGGGAAGCTCTTTCTTGGATGATAATGATGCCTCATTTGGAGGAACTTTGTAACCTTTGTCAACAATATCCAATACTCCTTGAGAGCCAAGTATGGCCTTCATTCTAATAGACCAATTCTCATAATTACTCTTATTGAGTTGAGGATATTGAAAGGATAAAGATGCTACTTTTGAAGCCATTTTTTATTTTCAAGACTCTGATACCCCTTTGTTGGAAGCGGAGGGGCTTATATTGAATTACAGACATACATTCATAAAAAAGAAAAAGAGAAGAAGATATCTACGTAATCATACATTTTATTCTTTATTCCACACATTTAAACATGCTTTCATGAGGTATTTATATCATTACTATTTACTAAAAATAGAAAAAAAAATATTAACCTAGATGATTACACCACTACTAATAATAGGAAAATCTAATTATCCAAATACATGTCACTACTTCCATAGGTTGTCTCCTATATTTTTGCATTTGAATTAGTTTTACATGTTGTTCAAGTTTAGTTTTCAACACGCCACCACCGCAGTGGCTATAGATGACGATGGTTTACTCTTACCTAAATGTCTATACACCACCTTGATCCCATCTTCTCTTCTCCCATGCATGTCTTCGTCGACTTTTTTTCTTGAGCTGTTGACTCTAGCAAAAATGGGTTGCACATCTTTGATTTAAACTTGAAAGTGAACAAATTATGTATTGTATTCTTGTTCATGTTATCGTTACTTTTAACCCCTACATGCCCTAAGCTCTGTCTCCTTTGTTTTTGAAGAAAGACACAAAATCTTGGAATAGATTTGTGTAATATACAAGTAAATAAATTCATAATGAAGGGTCGAAGTGGCATTTAAGTGTTGTTAAAGGGTACTTTTTGTCTTTGAACAGGTAAATTTTAGTGTCACACGAACAAGACGGGACGAAATTATGGAAATTGGCCCTAAGATGGCACTTAGGTCACTGGCCTAAGAATGCACGCCGCCGGCCTACTTGGTGGCCTAAATCTGTTTTCTATATATATGCAATTTATGACGAGAATTAGTGTTTGTCTTATTTTCCTCCAAGTTCTTCTTCTCCAAAGCAACTTAGGGCTTACTTTCTTCAGTGTTTGGTGTGAGAAATCAAGGAGAATCAAGATCTTCAATCCGAGTAAATAGATCTATACAAGATCTATACTATTTAACATGTAATCAACATCGTAGTCATAGATTTCTCGTGTTTTCGAAGGAGATTGTGAGATAAACCGTAGAGGATCATATCTGAATCTTGAGGAGAATGATTGAGAAATTTGAGATCCATTCAAGGTAATTAAATCCCTTATTTACATATGTAGATTTCGTCGAAATGATTTATAATTTAGGGTTTGTGTTGCTCATAAGTTTTTTTCTCCATTGTTATCCAGAGAGGTTTTTAAAGTTCTTGAGTGTCCTTGGGAGAGAGAATCACGTGGAGATCGAATTTAGATCAAAGTGTAAGTAATTCCACCTTCATCTATCAAGTTCTTCATAAATCGATTCATTCTCTTAAGGTTTTGTTTGGATTTTGAAGGAATTCTTTGGAGAAACCCTAGTTTTCAGTCAGGATCTATTCTTTGGGGATTAGATCAAGGACTAAGATTTGAATCAAGTAAGTTACATTTTCTTTATCGTAGATTTGAAATGAAAAGATTATTTTTGACGAATCGTGTCTGTTCTTATTGATTTCTCAAATATAGGGTTTTGGAGGAAGTTGTTCTTTTAGACTTTTTATCCAATTATAATTGGAGAAATTTAGGATTTTGATTCAGAAGATTATTCAAGTAAGTTTTTATCCTATTAAATATAGATTCTATAAAAGTTTAATTTTTATGATGATTTGTCTGTAACTACTAGATTTTACAAATTAAGGTTTTAGTGAAAAGGAGTTATTCTTGTGACAATTCTGTGGAGTTTGATTAAGAAAAAGGTGCAATAGAGGATTTCTCGTAAGGTTAGGGTTTTGGAGAATTTTGAGATGTTAGGATTTGTTTATAAGGATGATGTTTATTTCGTTTCTATCATATTTTGTTAATCAGGAGATTTGGAGAATTGAATTGTTTTTGCTTATAAGGATTTGTGATTTTGAAGATATTGTCCCTGAAATTGAAAAAGGTACGACCTTACCTTACTTACTATTTGTGCGTGTAGAATTAGAGAAATAAATTGACCTAATTCTATCAGGCCTTTTAATTTGATTTGTTGCATATGCTTGGCTGCGATTAGTAAAGATCACGCAGATTGTGATACTAACACTGGCAACTGATGATCCTTGTATGGCATTGTCCCTAGCGGAGTTGCACTTGGGAATGATTCTGGTAGATTAGGAGTCGTTTCGGTTTGTATGGCGGAACGCAACGATGTGCGGGGAGTACCCAACATCAATATACTGTATATAAACTATTTTATAAAGATTATGAACCAAGGTTATGAGTTACTCCGGGTTTAGGACTAGATGCATGTTGTTATAAACTGTGTTGTTTGTTCCACTAATTAAAGATAATAATTTGTGCCTATTCCATTAGTTCTAGGAATGTATGTGATGCATGTTAACATGTTCATGCGTATTTGTTTGTGGTATAGCATACTAGGCAATTTCGCGCATTCCTTTCATTTTTCAGGTACAGGTGATAAAGAAGTAGTATATGATTTATCTTATTATGATCTGTATTTTTATATCATGGGTATGGCGGTAATGGATCCGACTATCCTGTTAAAGAATAGATTTTGGATACAGGAGATATGAGAAGAATTTCTTTAGAATTCTTGAAAGCCTTATGGAATAATGCTTTAGAATATTTGTGTTTTTGAGAATTTCTAGATTTTGGATATTTTAAATAATTATGATTATGGATTTCTTTGTTAAAAATTATGAAAGGTTTCTTGAGAGTTTCTATGTAATAATGGAGATTAGAATTATTTAGATTTGTTGGCTTTGGTTTTTCCAACTATATTTGGTTTTAAACAGATTCTTTTGAAGGATATTATTTTTATATGATATACAGGTTTTGAACCTTCTGAAGAATCCTCTATGAGAGTTTTATGGAGATTGTTATTTTATATTTGTTTTGTGGATTTAGAATGTTGTAGCCTTGACGTGTCCTATATAAGAAAGGACACGTGGCAGGCTGTAATTGCCAACAGGTTAGGGCATTACAATTTGAGTAATCAAGATTCAATATTTGAAGAAGAAGAAGAAGTGGTGCAACTGGTGGGGGGTGGGGAGTGGGGGAAGGGGGAGGGAGGGAGAGACAGAGAGAGAGAGAGGAAGGAAAGCCAAAAAAAATAAAATCAAATAAAAATTGATGTGGATGAAAAAAATGATATTTTAATCAAGTTTGCCTGCCATGTCAGCTTTTTATGGAAAAATAGATGGATTTCGTCCATAAATACTTTAAGTGAAACTTTTAAAAAGTTTAGATATTTTCTTTATATAAAACTTTTTTTAGGTACATTTATGTTACAAACAAAAAAAATTCAGATATCGTGAATGAAACTTATCTGAGATACCTGTTATATAAAATATTTTTTAACACGTTTTGCCATGGTTTAAATATCAAAAGAAGAGACAAAAGGTCCATTTTTATAAACATAATTAAATTGTTGTTTGATGAAAATGTTTAAATATGTATGCTTGCTTTAATTCATTGCTTAAGGAAAGTTGAGAATTTTGATGATTCAGTAATAATGTTGAGGGCTTATGAACTCTAGCTGTTGTAGAGTAGTTATTTTAAAGTTTTTTTTTTTTTTTTCCTTTTTAATGCTTTTAGTTGGATACAATATGCATTGCCCTCACTTTTTGCATAGGGTAATGAATTGTTGAGGATATATATTTATTAGATATTAAGTAAATCTAAATAAGGTATTAATGTTTTAAATAATTCAAAAAGGTGATAACTATATAAAATGGTGCAAATAAGGTATTGATATTTTAAACAATTAAAAATAGATCAAAGTGATACAAAGTAATGCGAATAGGAGATTTTTATATGTATTTATTTATCACCCATTTAAATAATGATCTAATTTTCTTTAAATTACTTAAAACGTTAATATTTTATTTATACCACTTCATACAATATTGATATATATTTTTAATCACTTTAAATATTGACATCTTAGCCCATAAGCCATGTTTCTTTATAATGTAATTTAAACTGTATTTATAGCTTCAAGGTACATTCTCCGTCTTTTATTTGAAATAGAATCATATAGATGATTGAGCTTTTGGTATCCCAATTTGTTTACTATTGTTTTAAATTTTGTGACAGAACTTTATTCTCATACAATGACTTTTCTTGTTAGTGAAAAAGAAAAAGAAAAGGTCTTATTATTTTTCCAACTTTTATAATTCATATGATTTAACAAACAAACGGGTCAAAGTGGAGAAAACAGCATGGCCCTTATCACATGGATGCTGGACCCAGAGAAATCGAACATTTTTTCAGTGTTGAAACCCAAACCACCACTTTGTGCTAAAACGTGTCTAGACTTCACGCCAAGAGACATTCATATTTCATAAATTCATAGCATAGGAAGGTAATTAGGTGAAATAAATAAGCACTAAGAAGCAGCGGCCTTCAAGAAGAAACTTCATTAATCATAACTAAAGCGCATCATGTACCATTGACACCATGTTTCCAATCAAGTTGGCATCTTATTGCACCCTTTTTTGGTACCTCTTGTCGGGTGAAGTTTTTCCATGATTCCTCGACATCCCACTTTCGGATGTCGTTTCCTCCAATCCCGAATGAAGCAGTTGCATTATCATTGGGTTTATATAGATAATATATTCTAAATCTTTAACATTATAAGGTTTGATTAAAGAAAAGAAAACGTATTAGTGCATAAAGATGTAAAATTTATGCATGTCGAAACAAAATTCTGCTAAGTTGAATGCTATTTGGATAAAAATTAAAAAGAAAAACAATTTACAAGATAGAAGATGAATGTTTTTTTTTTTTTTTTGGGGCAATAATATAATATTATTCATCTATTTTCGATATATAAAAGTTTGATTTCTATTTAAATGGATTCTAAATGGTGCTTCTCTCCTTTATTGCTTGATTTGCTTCCCTATTTTGATCTATTGCATTAGTGGTTACGGGCACGCTTGAATAACCGCTGTTGGAAGTGACGCTTTCTAAAATATTAAAGTTTTTGGATCTTTTCTTTGATGTGTTTATCTGTTTGATTAAATTTAGAAAATTTTCAATCCAGATCAGATTGTAGAAGTGAGTGCCAAAGACGTATGTCCACCTATGTAGCTGTTGACATGAAAGATCCACATCATTTCTGGAGACTGGACGGACAATTTGGTACTCATTATTTGAATTTTATCAATTTTTTAAATAATTAATATTTTAATAAATTTTTCTTAAAATAACTATAAACGTCAGTTTTATCCAACTCTTGGAGGCAAAAAAAAAAAAACAAAAAAAAAAAAACAAAAAAAGAAACAAAAACAAAAAACAAAAAAAAAAAAAACAGCCTTAACAAAAGGCTATGGTTTTCTTCTATTCATCTTATTATTGTTCCTTTGATAGCTTTTCAAGTTCCATTTAGTTAGATATATTTGTCAAGAAATATATCCCAAAAAATAAAAAATAAAAGTTTTTTTATAAAAATTAAATACATGATAAATCCTTATAAATTTAAATTTACATACCCTTTACATTATTCATTTCGGTCAATGTCACAAATGTTATCTGAACTTTACCTAAATATTCAATTAACTACCTAAACTTTCAATTAATCAATTTACTATCTCATTTAACTTTTCGCGGTTGTTTATGCTACCTAGACTATCTTTGTTAAACCGTCAGCTAACGTGGCACATCCAACCTATACATATATGCCATGTGTCAACTGACATGGCCAAAATCATAATTTTTATTTCATCATAAATAGTTATTTTTCATTATAATAAAACCCACACCTACTCAAGGCTCAATATTCCAAACCCCATCACACTTAAAATCAACTCTCCCCATAAGCCATATCCAATCCTTATTGCCCATCCACATCACATCTTCGACTTATTTGATTTTTCATATTCCACCTATAGCTTATATGTTGGTTTGTTGAATGAAAAATAAGCCATGTGGGACTAAAAGAAATTGAAACAAGCATAGATTAGGAACTCTTCTTCTTCCTCATAGAACTCTACAAACCCAGAGCAAGTAGGTTCCAAGAATCTCAATCATATCATGAAAAAAACGAAACTTTAGAAATAATGAAAACCATGGAACATTCAGTGATTAGTAATCTGTTATGCCATCCGGAGGAGAATTATAATTCATCTTTCATTTCTGCGTCAATCTTCTATCACCATGTCTAGCACATTTTCATCTATGTTAATAAAAACATAGTGATATGTTTCATGGTTATAACTTTTTAAAATCTCAAATGCATCAGATTTGTTCGAAATTTTTTTCTTTTACTTTCTTTTTTTTTCTAATTCCAGAAACATATGTTAAAGCTTCCATTGTTATCTAAGCCAAGAAAAGCTTTGAGCTTCTTCAAAGAGAACAACACCCAAGCCCTTCGTTCCGCCTCTGTTTTTGTTTCTCAAAACAGAGCATGTAAAGCTATTTATTAAATTAATAGTGTTAATGAAAGGGTTTTGTTTAAGGTTGTATTTTTTGAGAGGTGGAAGGTGGAGAAGAGATATTAGAGAGAGAGGAGTTTAGAGAGAGAGAGTCTTCATGGGGAAGAAGGTTGTGTGTGCAAGGAAAGAGAGGGATATGGTTTACACATGAAAAACAGATGTCCCACATCCTTTATTTTTTTATAAATAACCTTTTATATTGTGTTGTTTGAGCTGCGTATGCCAATGTGGTTATTTGGTCTGTAACTATGCATTAGACTTCATGATAAGAGCTAAGGCTTGGACGAGGAACATATTTTTTATGTTGATAATATATTCATTATTAGGGCTAATAATTATATATTATACTAAGTATAATTACAAAACATATAAAAAATAATACATTGCCATGTCAGTTAACACGTGGTATCTTTGTATAGGTTGGATGTACCACGTCAACTAATGGTGTTAACAGAGTTGGTCTAGGTAGCACAAACGGCCGCGAAAAGTTAAATGAGGTAATAAATTGATTAATTGAAAGTTTAGGTAGTTAATTGAATATTTAGATAAAGTTCAGGTAGCATTTGTGACATTGCCCTATTCCTTTTTACAAAAGGACTAATTAATTTTTTTTACTAGTGTATAAGATATATTTACAATTTCTCTTTTTGCAATTCAAGTCTCATATCTTAATCACCACATTTTTCATAATCATAATTATAATGGATAAAGAGTAAATTACATAGAAATGTATCAATATTTAAGAATAAATTCATTTAAAATATCAAAATTTCAAGTGGTTAAAAAGAAAAATTAACGTTTGGATATTAATTTATTTAAGGTATCAAAGTTTCAAATCGTTAAAAAGAGGTATCGACATTTTGTTAAGTGAGTCAAATAAGAAATTAATATTTGACCATAAACGAAAACTAAGAAAACTTAATTGAAAATTAATCCAAATTTGATACCTTATTTGATTCACTTTATTAAATATTAATTCCTTTTTTTAACCATTCGAAACTTGATATATTAAATAAAGTTACCTTCAAACATTAATACATTCTAATGTAATTTACCCAATGGATAAGCTATAGTTCTACAAAGGCCTGACTTCAAATAGATATTGACTATATACACGATATATACAAATTAGATATGGACAAAAAAGAAAAGGAAAGAAAGAAAAAAGCAATCCAAATAGATCCGGCTGTCTACTTAAAAAATCGCATTGTCATAATTAAGGTATTTGCCTATTAATTAAGATTATATTTACTACAAAATAAGATCAAAATATTGTCCTAACTCCTAAGGATAGAAATTGGAATAATATAAAGCTACCTTGCTAGATCAAAGAAGTTAGGAATAAATTGAGATTAAGGGATGGAGAGCCATTTGTTGACCTGAGCATAATAACTCAAATAGTTCATGTGTAAAATTGAGTTGTTGGGGTTGTGAAGGATTAATTGGACAAGCTACTGGTTTCGGGATAACAGTACATCATATTCAAGGAGTGCTAATAAGAAGAAGATGTATGCATACAGAAAGGAATCAACCTTATCGTTAGAAAATCAAAGAGTGAAAATATGCTACGCAACCTTCTCAAACAGAATCAATTCGATAGTAATATGCGCCACGTGTAATAACTCGTAGTGAGTAAGTACTACTTATCATTTGATACGAATTGGTATTATTAAATCACGTAGTTATTTTAGAAATTATTTATTATCTCATACACATATTAAAATATGATTGGCAGTTTCCTACCACATACGTAATATGTAATACCTATCGAATATTTTCCCTTTCAAACTATATTATCATAACAATTAATAATCTTAAAATGTTAGATATGACAACTCTCCTTAAAAAAATTCTAGAAAACCATTTCCGTCTTCAAGCGTATATAAGTATGGGTTATATTTTATATTGAAACATCAAAAATAAGCAAAACATCTGGTATTGTTTGAGCTTTTTCTGAAATGTGTAATTGCTATTACTCTTTGGCTCCCAATACTATGAATCACCCTTTTTTTTCTTTTCATGATTCCTATGCTTATCTTCACGTGAAGTTATCAGAATCCATAAGATGAGAGAATGTTGCCAAACGAGAAGGCGAAGTTTCTATATTAGTTATTACCTATGTGCTAGCTAAAGTTGTCTGGTTCAATGAGAAATAGAAGCCCATGATTGTTTGTCATAGGGGTTGATTCATAAATCATGATCATTTGTTATGTATTATTTTACTGGTTTGTCTCTGATTTACTTCCTACTCTTTCATGGGATTAATAATTTTACTTAAAATGGCAACAATTTAATCCGCACGTATAGACTTAGGGCACTTCCAGGAGAAAAAACAAATTAATCGTTAAAATTATATATCTGTATATACAATATATAAATTATAGGAGTGGTTATAGATTTATACTTAGAAACTTCCTATTCTATATCATGCATATCAAAAGCTAATTAAGTGGAACTTTTGCATCACATGCCTATATACTTAAAGGTATACTAATGTTTCTATCATTGTTGAGGAGGTTATACGATAAGCATAACGTCCTAAATTTAGAGATATTTACAGGTTGTCATGTTCCCACAATTAATCATAGACATGTCAAAAATCAAAACTTACTATAAATCTTAGTAAATAACATATCACTTTACAACACACATTTATGGATACTCTACACATAAATGAATTTACATATCACTCCATTTAGCTTAGGAGTGACAATCTTACCATACATACATAACAACTTCTATATGGCTCAAAGAATCCACTAATTATACTAACAATCAATATCAAAGTTTATATCCAAAACTGAAATACATAATAAACAGAAAGTAGTACGCAGAACATAATATCACCAAGAGTAGCTATCTTTAGTATAACATATAAAGAACTATGTACCAGCAAGGTAGTCTTTACATCTATAATTTTTCTTATAGTCAACTACATTATCATATGTTAACAAATCAAACTCTGTTGCATCATCACCTACCATTTGGGGGGGGGGGGGGGGGGTGGGGGAAAGGGAGAAAGAGGTGAGATCAATTTCTCTAATGAATACATAATAATAACTCGAGAACCTTCTAAATAAGACTTCTTATTTAATATTTTGCAAATTATACTCTAAGGTGTCAGCATTCGAGAGATCATTTAAATATATTTTGGGTGGTTAAAAAAAGAAATCAACATTTCATAAAATAAATCAAATAAGGTATCAATTCAATTAATTTTTTCTAATTTTCCTCAATGGTCAACTGATAACTCACTTTACAAAATATTGATTCCTTTTTTTTTCAAAACCACTTAAAATATTAATACATCTAAATGAATTTACTCTCCAAACATTGAAACTTGTTTGAACAATTAAAAATATTAATACTTTAAATAAACATGCGTCCAAATGTATATAATTCTATAGTAATTTACCCATTTAATATTCCCACTCTAATCACTAAAACAGTTCTAACACACCTTATTCCTCTAAGGAGCTCGTTACATGCAAACTTAGCATATGATTTAATAATTAGAACTTCTAATATATATATATTTATGTATGTGCATATAATAAAGCAGCTGACAATGTCGCTGTTTAAATTGACAATCAATATATGAGAATCATGTATAAAGGAAGCAAAGGGTGAGTCAGACAACAGCTCAACGTGACAATGGTAGCAGATTCATCCAACTGAAGTTCTTCCTGAGCCCATAAATATAATTAATCGTTCTATGCGGTTGGTTAGATATAAAGCGTTGGATGCGAGAATCTGTTGTGTCGTTGCCTTTTTCTTTTCTTTTCTTTTGTTTATCTTTTTAAACTTGTTGACATATGGTTTATATAATGGAGTGGAACATATACATGTAAGGTGTCAGTAACGAATATATAAATTGAAATAAGATAATATATGTGTATGTGTGAGTTTTATATCCCAACTTTAAACTAATGCCACATCGTATAACAAGTACTGGCAAAGTGCTTGGATTAAGATATGTTTATTTATGTGATTTTTATTTGCATCTATTTTGTATTTGTATTTTATTTATATATAATCTGTTTAATCTATTTATGAGTAAAAATATTTATTTTTCATTTGTATCAATTTATTGATAAATATCTATTTCAAAACAATAAAAATAAGATGTTAAATTGACTAAAAACAGATGGAATAAACAAACCCTCAATTTGGTCAAGTCTCTATTGATGCAAATTTATAGGTAAGTGTCACGAATGATACTAGACTTTGGTAAAATATGCAAATATATATTCGACGTTTGAAATTGATCAATTTACTTCATGAAAAAACATTTTGTGTACGTTAATCAATATTATAGAGTATTATTGGTGTGTACGAAAAGTTATTTTAGATACTAAATTGATCAATTTTAAAATTTATGTACCATTTAATCAAATTTAAAGTTTGAATTTTGTTAAAGTTCAGGTAACATTTCTGATATTAATCCTCAGGAATATAAAATATCAGAGCGAAGATAGCAGTATTAAGTTCAAATTTGAGTTACAACTTAAAAATTGAAAGCTGAAACTCAATATGAATTTTTATCAGATTAGACTTTGAGCTGGGGCTTAAGTTCAAATTAACATTTAGTAAGCTCAAATTCCATAGTATCAAAGTTGTTTATACTTACTTTTATTTCAAAGAAAGTTAAATTAAAATCTAATTCCAAATCGATTAATACCTAAACTTGGTTTAAGCTTGAATAACTCGGCTAAAGTGATCGATCTAAAAATCATAACGCAGGCGACCCGAACATGATATGTGTGAAAAGTGACAATCGTGCCCCCCACTTGATGTGGATTGCTGCAATACTGCCTGGAGTCCTTTAATTTTTCACTTTAATTCTGCCATGGCAAAAGAAAACGAGAGGTCGTGTGGTTTCCAAGCAACAATATTATAAAAAACCGACGACGGTTTACCTTAATAATTAAGGCCTTGTCATGAAATATACTACACATTCGGAATCAAATCATATATGGAGCAGGAGAGGATTACTTTCACTATAAATCCTTTAACTAAATACACTCATCCAATTGCATATAATAATAACTTTTTAAAGTTTTGAAAAAATCGATAAGATAAAGGATCTTCACGTTTCTATTTAAAAAAGATTGTACTTAGATTAAAAAAAAAAAAAAGTTTAGGGGATGCTAAATAGACTGTGATAAGTTGAAGAGGATGTTTTTATACTAAAATCAAAGTTTATGAGGATTCTTTTCAATTTCTACGAGTTAGTTGTCAATTTGTCAAAATTTAGAAGTTAGAATGAATGATTGTAATACTTGACAGTTAATAAATATATTAGTATCGAAATAAAAGTTTGCATTATTTTTGTTATTAAATTTGTTTATCATAATAAATAAAGCTTACAATATTGAAGGAAATGATGGAGGCGGCGTCAGAATGTCCTGATTCCGAGGGCAGATCTAAGCAAAAAATGAGAATATCAAAATGGTTTCATGCTCAAAATGCTCATTAGGGTTAATGGGTTATTAGTTTATAGCAATTTCCATTGTACTGGCTTTCTTGAACCAAGTTCCTGCTTTATCGGGCTTATTAAAGTAACCAACTTGACTTGAGGTTGAGATTTGAGATTAAGTCAGTTTATCTATCGGCCTTCATTCTCAAATCTCAATTGGTCACTTTCACTTCTGGACCCATGAATACCTGGTTCCCTTTGTAGTACACCTCATCATGTCCCTCCTTTTGATAGTGACTTCTTTCTAAAGGCAAATAATATACTAGGGTTTGAGTTATTGACAAGCAATATATGTAAGAGTAGTGGGTATCCTTTTAAGCATTTAGATGTTATAAATCACGTTTAAGATTTCGATCATTGAGAAATAATTTTTTAAATCATAAACTACCTTTCTTAAATTTTGACTTTTTATAAGAAAATATACCTCAAACTTATCAAGATGCCTCATATGTTTTTAAAAAAAAAAAAAAAAAAACCTAAAAATTGACTCATTGTCTTTTATGTTATTAATTTTTTTAAATTTAAAACAATCATTTGCTATGTTTAAAAACTCAAGATGTTTATTTTCACCTAGGAGTGTATATAGTTCGGTTTTCTTTTTGAACACCAAACCAAACTATAAAATGTCATATGCTTTTTCATAATTTTGAACCAAACTCTTGGAAAAAAAGAAATCTCAAACCATACTATTTGGTTTCCTTTCATCTCTTTTTATGGGTTGAACCATATTTTATAATTTAAAGAAGTATATTTATCTATAACCTGTAATCTCATATTAAAAGTGATAATTCATTTAATGATAAGCATAGATAACATATAGAGATTTATAAACTCCATGTTCAAGCAATTAAGAAAATTTAAGTGTCTATTAACAACAAATTTCTTTATAAAATTAACAATATCAAGGGCATTTGGATTTTTAGTTTAATAGAATGCACCAATATTAAAGTTAAGGGTGTTAAATTCACTTTTAAAGGATATTTTTACATCAATGTCAAAATGTAAAGACTTATTTTCAAGAGTATTTGTCACTTTGACACGATTCATAATATGATTTGTAATATTAAAGATTCAAGAATGTGTCCCCATCAAAATCAAAATTTAGAGGAATTATTTACATTACCTTAATAATTATAATCAAAATTATAAACCTATGCACACAAACAAGAAATGAGCAGTAACTATTGTACTTAGACTACACTTAAATTCTTATAAAATTTTAACAAAATCCTATTTTATTGTGTAACATCAACAAGATACTTCTATGTCATAGATTACAAATTTTAGGTTTAGTTTTTCAAGTTTCACCCAACCAATACTTCTTCTACAAGTTATGTTTTTTTTTTTTTTTCCCTTTTGCGATTCTTCTACAAGTTATCTAATTGATCTAGATGCTAACCAATGGAGCAAGGTCATTTAGGTCGTCGACTAGTCAGGGGCTATCAATTGGCCTAGTGGCAAACCTTCTATAATCATCACAATATAGTCTACAGACTTCAATCTTGAATTAAAACCTAACCTACTTTACATAAAAAAAAAAAAAAAATTAGGTTTCTATTAAAATCTAAACTTTCAGTGGAATTCCACTTTAAAAATTGACTTATAACTTCAATAATGAAAATCACTTAATAAATCAAAACTTATTATCTTATCAATCGATTCATAAATTTTCGATCCTAGTTCTACTCAATAACTCGACCTAAAAGCTAACATGATCGGGTCTTACTATGATACTAACTGAAAAATAGCAAGCCGTCAATTTATCTTAAAATACTTGACAAATCTTATCAAGCTTAGTGACTTGTCAACGGCTTTCTTTGAAGTTATATCTTTCAACTAAGAGAGCTTCTATGGTCTCGTTAATGGGACTATCAAATTAATCATCTAACCATTAAAATAAATTATGATAATAATTGAAATATTAACTATTTTAATAATTCGATCACGGTTGAGTATGATGTGAGTCGTTAGATAGTGTCAAGACTATAAAATTTCCTTCAACTAATCTAGTGATAGTAAAGAATCACTATAATGAATGGAATTGATTAGACAAAACTTTCCTTATCTTGTTTCAATTTTCTTCTTCTAATCGTTTTTTGGTGCTCTAATCCATGGAACCACGAAAGGTATGTGTTAGAATTGCTCCTTATGAAGGTAGAAAATTTTTGTAGTATCATTAATGACTTCAATTATAACAAAAAATTATGTTTTGAAAAAATATTTTAAACACTCGTTGGATCCTCTAATTTTTGCTAGCAGAATGTACGGTACCAATACCATCATAAGATGACTATGAAATTTAAGGACCATATGGTAAAAGCCATGAATAGCTAGGGCACACATTAAATAGTCCCTCCAACAGCATATCCCAATGTAGGTATTGGTGTAGGTGTCGAGACTAAAGCGTGAATTAATGTCCTTTTCATATGTCATGTGACAACGTTTTTTAGGACATATATATGTGAATATATATATATAGATAAACATTCTCGGTCATAAGTTGCTTGTACCCGGAATCTGCACATGGGGTAGGCGTAGGCTATGCCGGTGAGTCGAGTCCGAGTCGACTACGTGTTGTAAAATTTTCCAAAGATAAAGACTACCCATTAACCATCACTTTAATTGTAATAATTGGACAATACTATGTATCTGGGTCCATTGTCATATTCATCTAGAATTTTTCATCGTTATTAAATTTAAGTACATGCAATTTGGTCAAGAAAAAGACAGAAAAATACCCTTGATATTGTCCTACTAATGATTAATAACAAGGATTATTATGAAAAATTAATAAGAAGATTGTTGTATTAATATTAAAATTCCTAGAAAACGTGTATTAATATTATAAAATTTTATTTAGATATTTAACAATACCCATTAAGATATTCTCGAGAAAAGATCAGCTGCTTAAGCAACCTGGTGTCATACAGGTAAGCCACTCTGGAACTGGGAAACTACAAAATTTTATGTATTGATTTATATATTTAATTGTTTATATGCATTATACTGATTAATAATGTGTTTATATAAATTATATTGGACCCCGCTTAATGTCTTTTCTCATCAATAAGGTTGACAAGAAAACAAACTAGCAGGAATCTAGTAACACTTAGTCTCCAAATTCCTGGTTTCATCAATTACATTCATAAATATAAAGTAAAGGAAAAATAAAGGAAATATATATATATATATATAGTTTGGAATGAAAAGGAGAAATCTAGTTTATCTGGGTCCTGTTTCTTTCACAGAAATTCTGGAAAAACTTTAGTTGGTGTTTGATTCTTGTTGGGTTGTGTTTAGTTTTTTTCTGTTATATATGTATATAGTTTTGTTTTTGTTTTTCTTTAACAGAAATTGCAGAGGAAAAGCATGTGTAAATGAAATATATACTCATGCTTTTGGCACTGTCTGCCCATTTCTGGTCATGCTTTTTTTGAGGTTATGATGTTGTGGAGTTGGTTTCGTTGCTGAGTGTGGACACACAGTTCCTGTTGTGTTTCAGAAGCATCCTCCCTTTTTTCTTCTTGTGAGTTTCTTGTCCTCTTCACTCTTTAACTTTTAGGATCATGTTCTAATTCAAGTCTAGGATAGTAAAATTTTTTGTGATAATGTATATTTTACATGTACTGTTGGATTACGATGTTAAAAACTTGGGTTAGGATTAAAATGGATTGCTTTAAGATTTGCTAGAGAAAGATTGATGAAACCAAAAATTGGGGTCACTTAGATTCATTTAGTATATTGGATTTCAAGTTGCTTAATGTCTTAGAACCATTATAACAGAATTGGGTCCTCTGATTTATCCTGTTCTCGCCTATACATGATTAATGTTGTGTTATTTTTCTTTATTAATGAGTGATTCTATTAGAATGAAAAGCACATTGTATGATTTTATTGATTTAAGTTGGTTGAATTGGTAGAGAATTTCTGATTTTGAACTTCCTTTTCGATGTTTCTTAAAGGGGAAGAAGAAAATTCTGGGGAATGGATAAGGCAATTCTAGATTCACCATTGCCGTTATTGTTCATTTGTGGAGAAAGGAGCAATGACTTGTGCTGTCCTGTGTATTTTGGTGTTTCTTGTGCAATTTTTGCCCTAAGAGTCTTGTCGAGGGATGGTACTATGGATGACAATAAATGGTCTGAAGTGTGCAACAAAATGCTTCGAGGAAGTGCTCAATTGTTGGGGTTGTTGGTATGGAGGGCTCAAAGGCTGGGTGCTAATGAAGAGAAGAATGCACTTTTGAACCGGCTAGAGGCTTCCAAGAGAGAAATAGAAAGGTTAAAGAGAATAAGACATGAAGGTGCCAAAGCAAATGAGAAAGTAATGTGTATTATTGCAGCACGGGAGCAAAGCTGGTTGAATGAAAGAAGGACGCTAAGAGAGCAGATTGGATCCTTAGTAAATGATATTCGTGTTCTTGAGAAAACAAAAGACGAGAGTATAGTGGAATTGAACGAGAAACTGAAGAAATGGAGCTTGCTGTGCAGTCAAAGCATAAAGAATTGGAAGGTGATGAAGTAAAGAGGAAGGAGTTAGAAGAAAAGCTTAAGAAGGCAGAAAGTGTTGTGGAGGAATTAAAAGAAGCTGCTAAGAGGGAGGCTCAGGAGCATTCCTCGGAATTATGGAAGCATAAAACTGCGTTTATTGAGCTTGTGTCGAACCAGCGCCAACTTGAAGCAGAGATGGGTAGGGCAGCCAGGCAAATGGAGTCAGCAAAGCATGAGCTTGACTCAGTTATGGAGCAAAAGGAGGAGGCAGTGTTGATGGTCCAGAAATTATCAGTCGAGCTTGTGAAGATGCAGAAGGATGTAGAACAGAAGGACAATATTTTATCAGCAATGCTGAGAAAATCCAAATTGGACACGACCGAGAAGCAGATGCTTTTGAAAGAGATAAAATTATCAAAAGCAAAAAGAAAACAAGCTGAGCAAGAAACAGAGAGGTTGAGGTCTGTCTCTGAATCCAAACACGGTGGACATTCATTGCGAAGTATGTTCATTAACCAAGTCAATATGAGACTGGAAAGTTTGTCTGGAGGAAGAAAGGGCCACCAAAGTGTAGCAGGGTCATCGCACATAGCCAAGACCAGATCACAAGCCAACAATCTTATAGAGTACGACAATCCTGGTTTTGTGAAGGAAACAGAATCATATCTGGCCATTACTGATGGATCCACTCATGAAGCAAAAGAAGCACTGCCATTATGTAAGTTCCCTTTTGCCTTTCTTCTATAAAATTTCTGTATTATTCCCACAGAGTATCTTAAGAGAATCAGTAATAAACTTTTCATATTTTGTATAATGAAGTCCCAAAACCTTCGAAAATATTCACTTGCACCATAAATCTTTCATAAATCTTCAAATTCACTTCATTCTATAGCTGTGGCTTTCCTCCTGGGAGTGACTCCTGTTGTGGAATATATGTCAAATGGACTAAATCATTACCTTCTAAGAAGGATTTAGTATGTACCTCATATGATTATTCTCCATTGCGGTTAGTAATACAATCTTATAATATAAAATTTTAAATTTGCAGACATAGTATGAACTATTATATTTATTACTTAATAATTCCCCTCAGTAGTGTGTCGAGACTTTAGCTGAGGTCTATCAAATGGACTAATTAATCAAAGGGGTGAAATAAATGTACATAAGCAGGATTCAAATTAAAGACCTCTTGATACCATGTTAAGGACCATTATTCAGCATTCTCAAATTTGTTATGGGCATTGTTCTGCTGTGGATGAAAACATGCGATGGTCAGGTTGAGTTGACTGAATATTTTTAAATTTTTAGCATTTGGCTGGAAAAAAATAGTAACATCATAGGACAAGAATTGTGTTTATGAGTACTCATAGGCATCTGTCTTTGGTGTTACTTCTTGATCTTCTTTTACCCTTATTTCTCTTTGTATCTTCTTTTGGCTTTTGAAGCAACAACAGACATCGAGAAATTAGAACAGTGGGTGCACTCTGAAGCAGAGAAGTACAAAATGATGATTGAGCAGCAGCATCATGTTGAAATAGATGCCTTTGTTGAGCAAATGAGACTCAAAGATGAAAAATTAGAAGCTTGTCGTTGGCAGATGCTGAGCAAGGAAATAGAATCAAAGCGGCTGCAGTCGCATGTTGAAGGGCTAAACAAAGAAATGATACAACTTCGGCATAAGAATATGAGATTGGAGGCCATGCTGCTAGAGCGGGAGGAAGAGTTGAGTTCCTTAAAAGAGCAAGTTGTTTCTGAGTTGAGTAAATTGAACAGGCAGAAGTCCATAGCTAACAAGAGTATTCATGGATCTGAATTAGTTGATAGTTCGGTTTGGTCTAAACCTAAGAATGTTAAGCGAAGACCAGATGAGGAAGGAAAAAAATTTGCTTCATATGTATCGGAAACTTCTCTCGAGGGAGAAGTTGAAATTGCTAAAGAAATCTCTTCAACTAACAAACTGAGAGTAACAGTCCAATCTCCCGAGAAAGAATTTGAAGAAGAGAAGGATGTTATGAGCCTTATTCCTGTAAAAGAAGAGACTACAAGAGCAGTTGATACTAGTAGTGAAGAAAGTTCAATAGTATCTTCTAACCTGCTCCTGAATAAGCCAAACAATAATCCATGGAGGATGGATCTTCAGGCTCTTGGAGTTTCTTACAAGATCAAAAGACTTAAGCAGCAACTTCTCATGCTTGAGAGGTTAACAGGAATGAAAGATGGTGTTGAAAATAATGAAAGCAAGGAGGATGAACAGTCCGGAGTGAAAGGTTTCCTTTCTGTGCTATCTTTGCTAAATAAGCAAGTCAGCAGGTACCAGTCGCTCCAGGAGAAAATTGATGATCTTTGCAAGAGGATGGTAAGCTACTTTCCAACTCTGATTTTTCTTAAATAATGGTTCATAATGTTTTCTGTTAAGGACAAGGGATATGGAACTTTGCGTCATCACTAAAACGATTTTAATCTTGTTGGTTAGGACCCAGTTTGGCAAAAACAGAAAGTTGCTTATAGCCTATAGCCATAATGAAAGACATTGTTTTTTGGCATGTTGCTTATTTTTCATTCATATGGCATGCCCCGCTTCCTTCTTGTTGAGCTGGGTTCCACAGCCCTTGTGGGTGTGAGCTTTCAATATTAATCATCCAATGTTTCCCTCGTTTGTAGGATGTGACAGCTTAACAAGTTGAATGACGATTAAGGGATTTTAATTCAAACCTCCTACTCTGATACTATAATGAATTTAATTTTGTAACCAATTAGTTGAAAAGTTTGAATTTGTAGGTATGATGTGTAATATAGTATTTTAAACTTAACACCCCCGTTAAATCTCTTATAGCACCGTGCTTTCCTTGCAGAAAAATCAAAATATCTAATGTTTACTTTAACCTCTTCTGCAATTTCAGCATGAGAACGATCTGGACATCAACCGCAGAGACTCTAATGTTCCCAGGACAAAGACAAAAGCAGAAACGAAAACTCTAGAGCATTTCCTGGAGGAAACATTTCAACTCCAGAGATACATGGTTGCAACAGGGCAGAAACTGATGGAAGTGCAATCAAAAGTTGCTGCAGGGTTCATTGGAGCAGCAGAAGAAATTGAAAAACCTGCAACTTTTGACATGAAGAGGTTTGCTGATAGCATTAGAGCTCTGTTTCAAGAAGTTCAAAGAGGCCTTGAAGTCCGAATATCTCGAATTATTGGAGATCTTGGAGGAACTCTTGCTTGTGATGGCATGACACAACTAAGGAGGTAGTAGATATGACCAGATGACATGTTTTAGTTTCATGGTTTTAGAAAATGATTGATGAGATCAGCTGATATTTGGGTTTTTCCCCTTTCCCTTCTCATCTGAATATAGTTACTTGAGATTGTATAGCAGTACTGAGGTCAAATATAGCAGAAATAGGAATGTTCATATTCTGTTTTACTCGATATGATCAAAGTGCGGTTAAGATTCCAAAAGGAACATTTCACCTTCATTTTCATAGCAGGGGGACAAGTCACAAGCACAAGTTTTAAATTGAAGCTGGCTCAAATTGTATGCATCTCCTAGTTAATTACTTTCAACTACTCGTCTTAACCTGTTTAATTTAATTATTAAATTATGATTTATAGAGAGGTGGGAAAGAAAATGTCCATCGAAACACGAGCCTTGGGTTTTATTACAACCATCATTCAGCTCTAACCATTTTTTTTTTTTCCTCTTAAGCAACTGCATTCGAAATCCCCGACATGAAATCCTAGGTTGAGGCGTCACTTTTTAAGGTTTTTAGAATGTAGGAGGGTTCTTTAGTTTTTAGGGTCCTTTACTAAAGACTTCAAAAAGTGAATTCTTCAAATATTTTATTTTTTTATATAAAAGTAAAGTGGTGTGTAAAAAATAAGTGGGGCCATAAAAACTTAAAAAGAAATAAAGCAACTAATGTGAAGGATTATTAAGACCATCTTTAACATTGAGTTATTTAGGAAGTTGCTTAACATGTTATTTAGCATCTTAAGTAACTCATTATTTTATCTGTAAGTTACTTAGAAAGTTACTCAACATGATTTTTTTAAATTTTTATGGATCTCATATTATATAAATTATATATAATTAACATCAAAAGCACAAAAAAAAAAATAAAAAAAATTAAGCAACTTGCTTTTTGGATTGCTTGGCTAAGCAATCTACCAAAATCAAGCAACTCGAATAGAGCGCTAAGCAATTTATAAAGAAGTTGCTTAGCTTTGGTTCGTGTGTCAAGCAACTCCAATGAAATTGCTCTAAAAAGGAAAGTTTTAAAATGCTAATATAGTATGTTAAGAAATTTAGAGTTTTGTTGCTAAGCAACTTATAAAGAAGTTGCTTAGTTTTGGTTCTCGTGTCAAGCAACTCCAATGAAATTGCTCTAAAAATGAAAGTTTTAAAATGCTAATATAGTATGATAAGAAACTTAGAGTTTTTTACGGATATGGATGCTCTAATATCATGGTTAAATATATATATATATATATTTGGCCGTTAGTTAATTAGGACGTATCAAGTAAGTGCGATAATGTCAATATATTTAAAGCTACATACCTTGAGTATTTCCTAGTAATCTAGGTAAATCTATAATATAGGCTTCAGCCTCTCATGTCGGGGTGGTAAATGGGATGGGCATGTGAGCACGGCCACGGACACACAAGACACGTAAGGTTTGCGGACTGTTTAGGCACGTCCATGCGAGTAAATGGTAGCTTTTAAATTTTTCATTTTAAGTTAATGTTAAAATAATATTTAGTTAGTCTCTTCAACGGATATGCCACATATTCAATTTTGTACCATTTTTTGTTAACAAATTTTATTCTTAAGTTTGTTTTTAAACAAATATAATATAATTTTGAAATAATTTTAATATATTTTTTTTGTTAGTCTTATAAGAAACTGTACATCAAAGTTGTATTAAGTAACACTATGTTTGGTATTTAATTATTTTTCTTGTATACGGCCAAAATATATATAATATATATATATTTCTTGCAACTAATAGTATACTAATTTTTCCCCTATAGAATAAGTTTTTACCTTAGGCCGGGAAAAAAAAAAGAATAAGTTTTTACCAATATTCTTAATAATTTACACAGCCAATTTTATTTTTCAATAAAATTCTTTAATGTAATAATGAAATAATTCTCAACATGTTTTGAGATTAATCTTACAAATTAAGTAAATTATCATTATCAATTGCATATTCATTTTTATTGCAGTTTCCCTTGCAATTCTTCGTAATGGGTGGTGATTTCAAGCTTCTTGTGTCAATACTCAATATTAGTAGAAAACCGTTAGTTCAAATCCCCCTATCTTTCATCAACATCCGTTTAATCTTGAGTCAGACACATGCTTCAACATTGTCTGAAAGAGCAAAACACGAGTAGGTTTGAGTACTTGCCTGTCCAGTTGGAATGACACCGTCAAAGTTGGAAATTCCAAAATGTCTTATACCATTATAGCGAGTACCAGCATCATGTATCCAAGCAAGGATACTAAAATTTCCCCCTTTCTCCTCCTTCTTGATCTGTTGCACCTAATATACCAAGGGCTCACTGTAGGCTTCTAAGCTAACATCTCCCCTACTCTTAGTGTCTTAGCTTCCTTAGGCAATCCATCTATTTTTTTTAGGTGATGTGGTGTGCAAATTTCTCGTTCTAAGTTCCATCTCAATCCAATAAGAGGGAAAATCCTCACTTTAAGGGTCAATTCAATAAGTAGAGGGAATTCCTTGTTGTAGGGAGCACTTCACCATATTAAGTGAAAATTTTTATATTTTATGGGTATTTAACCATAGTAGAGGTGAATTCTTTGTTCCATAATCCATTTTACCATAATAGGGAAAAATCCTCAATTTAGAGGTCATTTTACCCTAGTAGGGGAGAATTCCTCATTCCAGGATTATTTCATTCCTTATTCCAAGGACTTTTTTTACCATACTAAAGGGAGTTTCCTTTTTCCAAAAACATTTCACCACTATAAGGGGGATTCCTTATTCCAATGGTCATTTCACTACATTATGGGTGAAATCGTTATTGCAATGGCCATTTCACTACAGTTGTGGTGAATTCCTCATTCAGGATCTATTTCAGCACACTAGGGTGAATTCATCCTTCCAAGGGTCATTTCACCAGTTTTGTGTCCTTGTTTCATATAACAAATTCCAATTCATTAATGTAATGGCTATTTTACCACACAAATTCTATTTTCTTCACATTAGAGGCTTAATTTATCGTTGCATGATTCATTTTTCTGTGCAAACTAGATCCATCATAATATTACTCAATTTCTTGTTGTAAGACTTATTTCACTGTTATAAAGCTTAATTTCTCAACACAAAGCTTACTTCACCATATAAGATCTATTCTCACCAAAACATTGCCTCAATTCTATTTTGTAATGCATGTTTCACCACGTACACCATTTCCATTGTAATAAGGCTTTGTTCCCCTGCTTGATGTTTTCATCATGTAACTCTTACGACAATAGTATAAAATTCTATTCGTAATGTTAATTTTTCCATAACAAGGCTTTTCTCATACTAGGGTGCATATATCATACAACCTCTATTTTCACAAATATAGGGTTTGATTCTTAATCATATGGCTCCTTTTACCAATATAGGGCTCTATTACATCACCTAGTTATCCATTATTACCATAGTAGTCCCAAATCCTTATTGTAATTCTCATTTCACTATATTTATCGTATTCGCCAAGCATGTCGCAATTACTAGTTGTAATGAACCCATTCTTTATTATATGGCTCATTTCACCACAATATGGCTAGATTAATTGCTATGAGCTCCTTCCACCATATTAGCATTATAATAACTAAAATTGTGCTCACTTCCTTAATTATGGTTTATTTCACAAAACTAGACTATACTCCTTAGCCAAAAACCCTGTTTTACAATAAGGGACACATTTCATCATGACTTGACTCAATTGATTGTTTGAATACTCAAAGTTATAATTTGATTTCTTAATTTTCCAATATGTAAATAAGTAAAAAATTTATAAAATAGTCTTGTTTTATAAATTAAGGTATTTTAGTTGAGCTAAAATACTTTACTTTAATGAGATATGTTAGTTGAGCTAAAGTACCTTATTCATATTTGTCTTATTTACGTTTGATAATAATTGTAAACTTATGTGAGGCATGTGAATTAATTTATTTCTTTACGAGTCTTACAAAATTATACAATTTAACTTAATGTAGATAAAACATATAATTTAATTTTTTTTGCAAATGATTAAATTTGAAATTAAAATGCATGTTAGAAAAATTATTCTTCAATGTTGAACACAGAAGTGTTTGATTCATCTTTATTTTATTAACTTTTAATGTTAGTTCACTTGATAACTTAAAAGGCAAATTACAAAACATAACCTATGTTATGGTGTGTTTTACAAATAGGTGACCTGAATTATATTTTTTGACAAAGAGGTGACATGTATTTATTAATTAAGTGTTAATATTAATTTAGGAATACGCATGCCATAATCTTATCGGGCTAAATTAATTAACATTATAAACTAATGATCTTATTATTAAATAAATAATAGAAAAATGAAAAGAAAGAAAATATGTAAATTTGAAAAAAAAAAAGAACAAAGAAAGAAAAGGTCATATTTAACCTTTGGAGTCTAGACAACATTCAAAGGATACAAAAAAAAAAAAAAAAAAAAAAACCTTATCAGATTTTATACATTCAATTTTCTCATTATCAATAATTCATGATCATTTGTCTCTTTTTTCTTTTTTATTTTTTCCCATTTAATCTCTTTCTTCAAAACAAAAAAAAGCTAAAAACTATAACCATTACAATTAAAAAAAAAAAAAGAGAGAGAGAGAAGTCATGATAGAGAATTTCCAAACCCATTTGATAATCAACATTTATCATAAACACTCAACACAATTACCAGTGAAACTCCATTACTGCACAAATTAAACTCTGATGTCAACCACCAACATGCTAGTAAACTCAATCCATAACCTAAAATCCCTTCCCTCTAGAACTCCTCTTTCTCTCATTGAACTCATCGAAACTCAACAAACATGAACTCCTTCTTCACCAAACAACCACGTTCACCACTGAACTCAGCTTCATCGAACCGCCATCTCCTTCGCAAAAGCTTTAAAGCTTCCCCCGAGCCAAGTTAGTTATGCTTAGATGACAATGGGTGGTTAGTCTTGGGTTTTCAAGGATGAAGATGATAATGGAATCGGTCACTCACACCAAGGTTGCAAAGTTATGGGTTGTTAATGAACTTCAATGTGCTCTTAAATCTAAGCTTTTTTGAATAAATCAAATGAAAAGATTGATTTTTTATGAATCCTTACATGCCCAGAAATTAACTAACACAAAAATTGTACTTTGATTTCACTTAGAAATAATGGAAATTTAATAAGGAATTTCAGCATAGACAATAGGTTTTTTAAGAGAGAGAAAGAAGATTGATGAAAAATTTTAGGTTGATTTGAGTAAATATAATGATGTGAATATTATTAGCATCATGAATTATGAAATTTGAATGTATAGAATCTGACGATGGTTCCTTTTTTGTGTATTCTTTCAATGATGTCAAGAGGTTGAAGCTGCAGCTCAACTAGTGAAGGCCTTCACCTTTGAGTGAAACAAAAGGCTACATTTGACGTTCGAGTCCACGAGGTTGCAGCTTAGACTCGAATGCTACGGATAGAGAACAATACCTGATTATGTCTTAAAGGAGTTGCCTGAAGGGGCTCTAGATAAGGGTCAGTATCCCTAGCATCATGCTGCCTGACCAGAGGGTTTGGGGACCTAAAGGCGCCCCCCACAGCTATGGTTGTGCCTGGGATGGGTATGATAGCAAAGATTGTTGAAGTAATTAGATCAAACAGAGGCTATGCAGTGATGCTATATAGAATTTTTTATGGAAGTTTGATCTCACCAAACTTAGCAAGATACAAAGTGGATTCTCTTAACTCTCATATTGATTGAATTCGGAGACAAAATTAAGAGCATCGTTGCATTTGGTATTTCACCTTTATTACCACGAATATCTATTCATTTCGTTTGGTTTGTAAAAAATTCTATCATAAGGAGTGTCTATTCCATGTAACGTGGAATAGACTAGGAATTCTTCCCTTCGCTGGAGGAATGGTTATTCTTGATAGAAAACATATTTTGTTGAAAAAATACTCTAAATTATAACATAAAGGAATTGATATTTCTTTCCATCTCCATTCCAGTCCAATGAACCAAATATAACTTGTGTTATAAGGACTATCAATCACCATCACCACCACTACCTCCGCCTTCACTTCATCAACTTTCAGGTTAAACATCCAACAAACTACCAACTACAGCTCCAATTATACCTTTGATTGTATTTAAACTTAAGAAAATTCTATTGCCTAATCCTTTTATTTAACGGGATCAATCCTAATGATTATATTCATATACAACTATATGTGATCACACTATTGAACTTCCTAATATATCAATTGTTATATTTATTTTAATAGAAATACTTAATATATCAATTATTATATTTATTTTAATAGTCAAATAATTAATTGAATAGTTCAGTTGATAAGACTATAGAAGTTCGCTTAAGCTTATTTATTTTCTGCATTTAATTTTTTTCCCAATGTGTCAATTGTAAATATCCTATAATGTAACAAAATTTCAATTATTAAATTCTTCTTTATTTTTTAAAAATTTTTTTCTAACTATCCATAATTTTTCATTAACATTAAAGTGCAAATTTGAATGTACTAGCTTCTTTTAATCTTTTTTTTTTCATTTGCATATTTTATGTAAGGGTTAATGTCACAAGATGTACCTAAACTTTCATGAAACGTGTAATTAACTGGCTATACTTGAATTTGATTAATTTAAAACTACGAGTCTATTTGTATAGCTTTTTTTTGTAGATAAAAATATTCTTTTCTAACAAATTATTTATCAAGAAATAGATACATATAAAATATAGTTAGCAATTCTTATAAAAATATCAAATAGATTAAATATAAATAAAAAAGTATATATAAGTCAAATACATTTACACATATCGTTTTGATACAAATAATGAGAAAGAAAATCCGAACAGACCCAAATTAACTTTTTGTACTCATATTTGCTGCCTTTGTTGATTCCTTTAACTCTGTGATCCCGTTGGGACTATGGACCTATTGGAGCATGACATATGGCCAAAAATTAAAAAAAAAAAAAAAAAAAAAGCCTTTGCACCAGATAAAACTCAATGACGTGGAAATAGTAAAAATGAGAAAACAAAATTTAAAAAAAGAGTCTTAGCCCAGCCCATGTCTAACTTCTGCAAAATTAAATTAAAGCAAGCAAGTGTTTGAACCCTTAACCCTTTACCCTCTACCTTCGAACAAACTCTAAAGGTCAAAACCCCCAAAATGGATGCCGTGTCTTCTCTAATCCGCTGGAGCAGATGAAGTGATAGTCCCATCTGGCCACTGCCTCCGTAGCTGAAGCATCTGTGCAGGACTCCATCTCAGCCGATCAGTAGAGTAAGTTTTTTTCTCCAGACTGTGGTTCTCACGATATATCTTTGGTCCATTGCGATGCTTCCATTTTTTGAGCTTTGTCTTAAGTATTTAATCAAACTTTGGAAACACAAGTGTTTGAGCTGTGATGATGGCAAGGTCTAGTTGTTCGATCTTATCATCGAATAATTCAGGGAATAGCGGTAATGGCATTGTGCTGATGATTTGCTTCCAAATCAAACCTCAATAGCCGATCCAGTTGTGCTTGTAAAATGTTTGAATATCACACGTGTTGGTCCATTTCAAGATTATTTGGCTAAGCTCTTGCGCAAACAAGAAAATGGTGAAGTTTCCTGCCTAATTACGGATTCTTGTTGGTATTTCACACAAGAAGTAGCAAATGAGCTTGAGGCGAGAAGGATTGTGTTACGTACTAGTACGGTGGCTTCGTTCTTATCTTTTGTTGCGTTGTCGCTCATGCGGGTAAAGGGATATCTTCCGCTTCAAGGTGAATTTTCTATGTTGTGCTGGGTTAAGACTCCTTTTTTTTTCCCCCCCACTTTCTAGAATTTATTTATACTATTTCCACGTCATTCAGTTCCTCCGGTGCAAAGGCTTGTTTTTTTTTTTTTTTTTTTGACACATGTCATTCTCCAATACGTCTGCAGTATCAACAAGGATAACAGAGTTAAAGGAATTTATGAAGGGAGTAAATGTGAGCATGAAAAGTTGATGCAAGTATTACACTGATTAAATTAAAGTATAGTAGTTAATTACATATTTGAGAATTTTAATCTAAAACCTTTTGTGATATTAAACCTTTATGTAATTAGTTAACATAATTAACGCAATACATGAATTTCAATCTAAAGCATACTGATATTAATGAATAGAATATATTTATGCAGAAGATTCTATGTTAATATTAATAGTATATTCATGCTTGAAAATTTGTGTAGGTATTGTTTTATGATTACTAAGTATGTTTTATTCATTGCAATTTATACATCTATTTATGGTTATAGAGTTGTGAAAGAGTTAAATCAAGATAATATAGTATCAAATTTACACTTGAAGCTCAAATTCGACTTGAATTCAACTGGATTTTATTTTTTAAGTACAAACTAGGTTTGAACTAGTACTCGATAAGCTCAAACTTATCTCAATTATTTCTATAAAAATGACTTAGACTAAAAAAATAAATTGAGGTGTGAGATGATAGGATTTTAGTTGGTTTGGTTTTAAATATAATAATTATTAACCATTAAATATAAAAAGAAAAAATAGTATGAAAATAGCTTTAAAATGGGAAAAATATAAGATATAAATTTTTTTACAAAAATATAAAAAGTACGAACAGATCGCAAATTGATCGAACTGAGTATTTTAAAATCCAAACCCTATTGCTACTTGAGTAACTCAAACTCGACTCAATTAAACTCGAGTTGAACTCTAGTAATTGTCGAGTAGTTTCAACCTAATTACTAAACGATTGTATATAATAATATAATAATATGGAAATCTCATAATCTATCAAAACTATGAGAAGGCAACATCATATACTAATTGAGAGTCCCATCATTCATGTAAATTCCCAATTGTTTAACAAATATCATTTTCGGAAAAAAAAATAGTATAAAAACCTGAGAGAAGTGAAGAATGTGTTGTTTATAATTGGCATAAGAAAAAATTAATATGCCGTATCTAGACTTATGTAATTTTTAAATGGAAAGAAGTCAGGAGAAGAATTAAATAAATAAAGAGGTATTATAACCAACAAGATTCCAAAAACATATATTTTAATAAATTTACAAAATTCAAATAAAATTTAAACAAGACTTTGAATATTATTCTTTTTTATTTCTTAACTGATAACATATTTATGATATGATATATTATCATTGATAAAAAGGCTAAATTTTTCAAAATAACATAATTTTTTTTTAAATACAATCAAGCCCAATTAAAGATCATGGGAGACATGTGCAGAGGAAAAAGCGCGCAACGCCAGGCATGTTGGGCTTAGACATGTCGAATACGAACACGTAAGCCTAAAACAATTTATAGTATTTACTATTTAGTGCTTTCAAGTGAGATGATGATGATGAAAAGGAGAAGAAGGAGAAGGGAAATTATATGGACACGCCTTAAAAATTATTAAATTATGCATATTTCCAATTTTTAAAAAAGCTTATATTTACCTCCTGCAAATGATGTGGGTCCCGCTTATTTTATTGCATTGGCTATATATGTGTCTGTTTGGATTATCAAATTTTTACTTGTATCGTATCTATATCTAATTTGCTTATGTAGTTTATCTGTATTATATCTTTATCGTATCTGTTTGATCAGTTTATAAGTAAAACTGTCAATTTTTCATCGGTATGCATTTCTTTATAAATCTCTGTTTGAAAATGATAAAAATATTATACCAAAATAACTAAAATATGATACAATAAATCTAAGTTGGACGATAAAATATAAAAACTTAATACCAACTTATATTTGGATGCTGATGTGATGCATTATCTAGTTTTACAAACCAATTTATGACACCAATTAATAAAGAAAAATATAATTTTGAAAACACTGTCTAATTCCATAAGCACTTAAAGAGCTTTTCTTATAGTACTTATTATCGTGATGAGCATGAGTGTATCAATCGATGAACATGAAAAATCATGTAAGCAAATATTTTGATGAAAATGGTTTGGATGCAAATGATTTTTTTAGAAAAAGATTTGATCCTAGAAGCAAATCTTTCTAGCAAAAGGAAATTTTTTTTTTTTAATTTTGTCTTCATAATCTACTCAAGATTTGGTTCACTATAACTTATGGCAGAAGGATCTTTAAATCATTGCAAAAGATATTTTTCTAATATATAAAACTTTTTTTATTTTATCTTTTATTTCTCTTTTTGTTTTGTTTTTCCAACAATAATGGGTATTTGGATCCAACAAATAGGTTTATAAAATGGTTCAATGTCAATATATACAATACGATGTGACATTTATTTTTTATATTTTATTATTCAAGTCAAATTTAGTATACACAACAAACAACAATTCATTAAAATAAGTGGAATTCACATCCATTTGAGGAGGTAAATGAAGATTTAAAAAAAAAATTGAGAGTTCGTGTAATTTTAATAGTTTTTAAGGGTGTTCATGTAGTAGTAATAATAATAATAATAATAATAATTCTTATGATGAGTAACTAGTAACTGTTGCCAATTGGTACCACATTCGTCTCATACCATCATCTTTTAAGATTTTATTCTTTTTTTTTTTTTTTCATACATCTTCTTTTAAGATTAGTACAATTATATTTAACCACTTTAAAGTTTTTACCAAGTAATTTTCTCTATTTGCCATTCCACTCAAAATATATATATAAATATACCAATTACATAAAATTGATTACATAAATACTAATGTAATATTGTAATTTCCAAATCCCAAATTAATTTTCCATTGTTGCACTTCATAAATGCGGTGTTAATTCAGGTTCAATTATGTTTTTGTGTATTACTTTATAAATGGGACATTAAATTTTTTAGTCTGTGGCATTTTTTAATGCAATATTAATTTTTTTGGTATGTTGCTATATGGCAATTATTAAATGCATAATGCAAGGGATATTAAATTGATTTTTTCAATATATTATATTTATATAATTAATATTTTAATATTTCTTTTAAACAACAATAGAGATGAGTTTGACAGTTTTTATTATAATAATAACATTGCAAAAAAAAATTCATAAAACAGTCACACACAAGACGTTTTTACGTATTATTTGTCTGGTTGTTTCATCATATTCTAGTCATTTTAACATCATATTATTGTCGTTTTCGAACAGATATTTGTCAATAAATAGATGTCAATAAAAAACTAACAGTTTTGCTCATAAACTAACCAAATATATATATATATATATACACAAATAAGTTACAGATACATAGCAAGTAGTTAGATATAGATACAATATAGATAAAAATCTAATAATTGAAACAGACTGGTAATTTGCACTTCAAAATAATACTTTGGTAGTATCATAAGCTTAGTATACGTTATTTATCGTAATGACTAAAGTATATTCTTAAATGATACTTTGATATCCAATAACAAGAATTTTTACTAATCCGACTAAAACATATATAGTAATGACGCATCTTAATCTATCTTGTCAAGCTGAAACTTAGTGCTGCATATTCTTACGGCATATTGGCATATTCCTGCAGTCTATATTTGTAATTTGGCATCATTGACGATCATCCATAAATAATATTCTACCACCTTCTTGTTTGATCAAAATAATCCCCTTTTCCTCAATCTCTTTAGCCCTCAAAAGACATGCACCCCAACTTTGCCAAGCACGAAGGAGAAGATAATTCAGGTACCTCCCTCTCTCTAATATCTATATAATTCGGGTTTTCCTCGTGAAATTCTGATGTGCTATTATTGTGTTTATTATTTATTTTCTGTTTGTTATGATGCCAAGAGGATCTTCATAATCTGTTCCTTTGATTATTTTCGGAAAAAACAACAAAAAGTTTTCATAAAATCTTGTAGAAAGCAATTTCCTTCTGTAGGTTGTTTGTATGTAGGATGTTTTCTATTTTCGTTTTCTTAATTTTCAAATCAGTATAATATCGTTCTAAGGTTGTATTATTTTCTATAATTTTAATTATTTATTATATGTGGCAACATAAAAGAACAAACTAATGGAGATTAAGAGAAGGAAATAAAAGATAAAAAATTCATCTTGGTCTCATTATTGAGGTTAAATCGAATCTCTCTGTGTTGTTTAAATGCATGCTGTTAAACTTGAGACGACTTGTCCGTTTAGCTATGGTTTTGGGTATATGAAAGACACATTTCTTTTTTTCAATAAATTGTTTATTAAAAAATAGATACAAAAAAAATTGATAGTTCTTAAGAAAAGATCAAATACAGATAAAATATAGATACAAAATAGATACATTTACACATATTATTTCAATACAAATACAAATAATAAATAGATAATCTAGTTTGAGAATCATGTGAAACATGGAAAGGGGAAGTACCAAACTCAAAATTTTGCTAGGATCAAGATGCTTTATAGGACAATATCTTATAAATAATTGGTCAGGCGAGAAAATATTTGAATGAAAACAAGGTATAGATCTTCAACTTAATTACCAAATTGGCATCTATTTTCTTATCACTTGTGTTAAGAATCATGGGAATCATAGATATATAGAGTAATGTGTCTAGTCTCAGTTTGGAGATGCGCAGTTGTTCTAATAGACAACATATATAATCAATAGAGATGGACTTATTTTAGTATCTTATATATAGTTAGAATTATCATAGTAATTGTAGGAAAATCGAATAAAAGTTACCATAACTTTATCACATTTTACTTTATGCTCTCATGATGTGGATGCAAATTTTTACTAGTACATATATACAGGTACTCATAGGGATAATTCATTACATACAAACATAGATTTCCAATTTATTTAGTAATTAATAATGTAGTTTTATGTTATTATTACTAATGGAATAACAAATTATGTTTTATTCATAGTTTATATTCAATTTATATTAAATATGAAATTTATTTATTATATTTACATCGTAAATTTTTTAAAACTAGTCTGAGTAATTTTCATAATTAAAATTTTGAAAATCATTGAAAAAAATAAAGTCGGAAAAAAAAATAAAAAATCATACAAACTGTGTCAAACCGGATCCAATTAAAGGTGCATGGGTATGAATCGGCCGAGCAAGCAAAGCACACAAAATCTGGCATGCAAACAACATGGCACGACACAATTACCATACCTAGGTGGGGAGTGAAGGAAGAACAAACCAAAAGGAAATGGAAAATACAGATCAGAAAATTTGCGACAAACCTGGGGTTTAGGCTAGGGTTTTTCCACTCAAACTGGTTATCAATGAAGTAAGGACGTTGATTAGTGAAAACTGAGAGTGAGGTTGATTAGTGAAGCGTTGGGAGTGAGATGAGTAGAGTAGATGGTAATGTAGAAAACGAACTCCTAAACCCTACTTGTACTGCTTCTTATAATAATATTTCTTATCAGTGTCAGTTTATCCTTTAATATATATATATCAGATTGAGGGCAAGTAAGACCAAATCGTACAACCACTCATTAGATCTACCAAACTATGACCTTAGAGATTGTTTTAGTCTTCATGAGGACCTTTTCGATCGACAAGAATTCCCACGCTCTCCTTAAGCAACAAATTATAGGTTGCTCCATAGATACCTCCCGTATATCATTATGTAAATAGTTATTTTTGGTCTACTCGGGATGCCATGCATGGTCCAGGAACGAAATAATTTTCAAGAGGATAAATAAATGATTGAAAAGAATAAGACTGAGGGCATCATACTAGACAACATGAGAAATCGTATATTTAGGACAATAGTGCTTACCTTTGTGAAGTGTCATAGAAAGATGTGAAAATCGATAGAATACTCACCAAAATCAGGATCCACATGCGAGAGGACCAGCTTAGTAAGGGCTCTTAGAGGTACATCAACATGACTATCTTTGGGCAAAGTTGGTGAAATTGGTGTAGATTGTATAGAAGAAGTAAATAGAAGAGTGGAGGCACGGTAACATGAGATACTTTCATTAGAATGGAATAAGGTTGGAAAGGAATAGCAATCTCTTATTTTATAGTGAGAGTATTTTCGGAACAAAATATACTTTTTGATCAGAAATAACTATTTATCTAGCAAAGAGAAGGAATGAGCATTCCTTATCTATTTCGCATCATATGGGATAAACATTCTTTTGATAAATCTTTTCACGAGCCAAACAAAGGAATAGATATTCCATCAGAATAAAACTAAAATACTGATTCATTTCATTCAACCAAACATAGTGTTAAACTCTAGAAAAAAAATCACATCACCAAAGACACCTCAATTGAGGAGAGTGCACCAATTACGTTCTTGAGTTTTGAAGTACCCAACAAGCACAACCTCTTCTCAAAAAGCCATCCTTCTAAAAATAAGCGTGTGTTCGATCAGTTGACTCAAGCAATCTGCTTGCTAATATGTTCACAAAATCTTTGAACAGGTCTAGAATGAGTCTTTGACATAAAAAGCTGCAAATGCACAATATTAGTGTTCCGACTTGATGGGGGAATGTTAAGATATTTATCTTGTTAACTACAAATGATTAGATATATATTAGCAGACATCTGCACCAGTTCGACAGAAGAGATGGTGAAAAAAAAATTAAGTCGATTATTGCATGTGATTGTTTACAAGAAACACAAGGAATTTCTTGTTTCCTCAATGAACAAAGAACCATTTTGAAAAAGTCCATTAGCTGACATGGTTTGTTTTATATACATTTCTTCTATCCGGCACGATGAAAGTAGACAAAGAACCAAGGGGACAAGAAGCAGATCATGGGGCTTCGCCCTTTTCTGTCTCCTTCAGATGTTGCTATAACTCATCATCGTCTCGCCTTGGAAATTTTTCCTTTGCATGCTTCCTCTAAAACAGGCAGAATGCCTTAAAAACTGTGCCCATATCATGCGCGATTTCACAGCCAAATGGGGCTAATGACATCTTTGTTCACCAGCATGACATTGTTTCCTCATCGCAGAATGGTATTCTCTTCTGTATCCCTTCAAATCAGTAAAAGCGCAGAACAAATCTCATATCCCCCATGCGTGGAAGCCTATGATTAGAGGTAATATGAATGACAGCACCATTTGGAGACAGGAAAAAATCATTCCTCCCCGGCATATGTGGAGAGGACAGGTAAAGATACCTGCAGATAAAAGGCACATAAGGTGTCAAGTTTCATATATATCTATCTCATGAATCTTGTTAATGAAGAGACTCGTGCATTATCTTCAGCATAAGATGCCTATAAGTGGGTAAGAGAGCATTACCCAATTATTGCTCTATCAAAGAGGGTTCTGCAGCTGACGGATAGGTGATGGAAGGTACAACCTTGATTGGTTTTATTCTTCTTACCACTGTCTTCACGGACTCAACTGCCATCACAAACGAGCGGAAAAAATACCAAACGGAAATATTAAGCCTTTCTAGCATGCCATTCACCAAGGAGACTGATTCTCGATGAACATAAGACTTTACAATAGACATATCCAACGTTGTCGGTGCTGCAAAAATCAAAACATAAAGCATCTGCATCAGTTCTAAAGAGGAAAAAATAAGAACATGTAGATAAGAGATACATGCAGTTAAAGAGTTCAAGAAAAATTCTATAAGAGGATATAGTTACCTGGGTTCGTCTTGGGGAAATTTGTCCATTCCTGTGGGCTGATCTCCATTTCTGAAGCAAAGATCAACTCAAGAAGGGCTTCATTAACCTGAAAACAAAAATGCAATCAATGCATTACTTTAAAGCCAACAGGTTGAAACAATTTGAACAAATTGCATTAAGGAATGAGATAAATTTCAGTGTAGAAAATTTTCAAACTGTTGCGCCAATACAGGATAGCAGTGTCTTTTAAATTACTATTTTGTTACAGTATCCAATTCAAAACTAGTTTGTATTGATTACTGTCAAAGACAGGAATCACATATGATATTGCTATCTAACTACTAAATTTATAAGGGTCCATTAACAAGTGCCCATGCACCTGCTAAGAATCCAAAATAGAAAAACCTTTTTACACTTTCCAACATCATTACTCACTTTATAAAAGACGCAAGGCATGCAAAGGTAGAAAGTTCAGTATTTGGTATTTTAACGAGTGCCAAGGTTACCCATAAACATCATTTTTTCTATGATATTAATTATGTCCAATCTGTAATTAAATATCTTACATCCTCAGTCCTCTCATGACTAACGAGATGCCCACCATGAAGGTCAACCATTCTAGCCACTGGCTGCAGCTTATTTGCCAGTCTTCTAGCGAAGTTTATTTGTGCAACCACATCGTGCCTGTAACAACACAACAGAAAGATTTCAGCGTACCAACAAAATCACAAACATTATTTTACGTCATGTGCTCCATAGACACTTTTGGAGCCACTGATGATGCATGTAGTAGTAGTCGTCATCATCTTTCTAACAGAAAAACCAAGCAGAATGAATTGGCAAATGATCTATCCATCATCGTGCTTCGTGAGACTTTTGCAGCCATTAATGGGACATGTAATATGACAGACTCACACACAATCTATTACCATAACGATATATAAACTCCAAAAACAAACAGGAGCCTCTTTCAAGAAATACACTTCATTGGGGAATCACAAGTCCCTCAGTTAAATGTTTTCAAAAGGGAAGTTAAATTTGGGCAGTTTTGCTACTTGGGTTCACGAGGGATTAATTAGAGACATTCTCCTAAGTGACTATAGGAGCTCGATTCATACTACTAGTGAGTTACTGATGCGGGAGGACAAGGAAGAGAATCAACCTTTACTTGAGTTTGGCTATGGGATAAATTTCCTTAATAAAAAATTCTCAATATAAGCGATCTTGAACTTCATCTCATCTTCAAATCATAAAATTGCACATGTGAGTTACATGAGATGGAAAAAAAACAGGAACACAGCTAACATGAATTGAGATTGCTATCAAGGAGACTGCTTTCACATATTGCTCATTCTGTTTGAATATGTTCATTGATTGCAGTGGCATATACCTTCCATGAATAACCGTCACAAGAAAACCAGCAGAGCGAATTGATTCGATTTCTTTATTTGTCATTGTATGCGTCAAGCAAGCATTGGTTTGACCTTCGAGCCCATAACTTGATTGCATTCCAGCTGATGAGATTGCTTTGACATATTGCTGCAAGTAAGAAAATATTCTACAGTCAATTTGTGGACATATTTGCTTTGGAATGATTCCAAAGTAACAAAAGGAGTTAAAAATGGCAAATGTGCGGTATTAGAACTATAATGCTTTGGTGCAATGGTCAGAAGGCCAAAAATGATTAAGATTTCAAACACAGGGAGAACAATTGAGTATTTATAAATACCCCATTAAAAGCATACCAAATAACTCCAGCACATAAAACCAGTTTCCTTTAATTGGACAACAATATTCTAAGAAGTTAATGTAATGTTTCACTTACTTGGTGAAGAATTTCCCTCCGGGTCTGAGATCCCACATATTCTTCAAGGTATTCCTGCAACAGAATGGGATATAATATCACAAAGGATGGCCAACAATTGGAAAAGCATGACTACTATATTGCATAGCATGCTTTCACCTCTCTTTTTCTTTTCAACCCGAATTTTGCCTCTCCAATAGGATGAATATAACAAGCTTAAAATTTCTAAGCAGAGTACTCAACAAAAATGATATGCTATGAGCCACTTACTAATGAAATAATGCGAAGCAAGTACTTATTCTAATCACCTAGACATCAATTCATACCCTTAGGCCTTAACCTTGCATTTTGATTCCATCAGTTCACCTCTCATTTTATCATAGTCAATGAGAATAAAAGGGGGAGATGCGGAAAAGATATTTATTGGCATTGTGTCACATGCATTGATGAGCAGCTGACAAGTACCAATAACATTTAAATGTATTGTGATTATAGTGGATAGTTTTGTATATATAATTTTGGAAACTTTTGTTAATTATTCATCCTCGTTAATAAAACCTTTTCCATTTATAATTTTCCAATTTTGTTACTTATGCATTTTTATGCTATATACTTTTTTAATGTCTATTAATTAATAACACATTTTATCCATTTGTACTTTTTCATTTTTGTTACTAATATTATTTTATCACTAATACTTTTTGGGTCATTCATAATTGTTATTTTTTATTATGTAATAAGCAATATATCCTTTATGAAATAATAGTACTTATAGTATGGATGCAACTTTACATAACTTGATACAAAATGGAACGATTCTTTGATGAATAATATTGAACCCCAATGAATTAAAGGGTTCTGATCATTCCAAAAAGTATATAGTTTCGATAATTACAGAAATACTATCTAATCATAACTGCATATGTAATACATAAAACTAGCACCGTATTAAGATTGGTTACAAATGATACATTATTAATATGTTAGTTATGATCATTTTTAAACAAATGATCTATCATTTTCATCAATATAAATATATGCTTGAACGAAACTCTGCACAAAAGGCATAGCTTTAAAAAACTTATAAAAGAATTACCGTTTCTATTTTGCAAAAACTGCAGCTCTGTTAACAATTTACTAGGATTTACATGGCTTGTGACTACCACCTGAAGCCTTTCTGGTTGACATGAGGTGAAGAAGAAGATCATGATAATTGTAAATGATGAAGACAACAAACCTTTGTATAATGAGTGTCCAAATCAACAGCAGCCCTTTGCTCTGGTGTTTGAGCCCTCAAGAAGCGAAATGCAATAGAGATGGTTTGTCCATCAAGCTTCAAAAATTACCAAGAAAATTACTAATCAGCATTTATCAAAAGCTGTGCATGTGTACATGAGATTACCTGGTTTAAACACTTCACGGGACAACAAATTTTCTCACATTTCATTCATCATTACAAATAAAGACTCACACAAAACCCGAAGATGAATACAAAAGGAAGTATAAATTTTACGTCAATATCTATACACATTGCAATAATTGATGTATAGGACCATGCAAACAAGAGATAAATATACATTTGACTTAATCGACTACCTAAAGCAGGTATTAGCCATAGCCTGGAAGGATTATGGGCCTCTGTGGTTTGTTAGTAGGCCGTCAGCATGTTTACTCATAAACAGATCAAGCACTTCTATTTAGGCAAATCTAATTAAATAAATAGATTTACAAGATCAAATTTAGGTTAAATCCTGGCAAAAGGAAAGGGTCATAGAAAGACAGTACCCTTGGAAAGCATTCCATGCCTCCACCGTCACATTTAGCAAGGCCAAAGATGAAATTCTGTGGGGCACCATTGAGGCGAGTTTGCAAGCAATCATCCCTCCTGTTTCGACATCAAAAGTAATTGTTAGGACCAGAAGATATCTAGGTTATTCAGTCAAAGACACAAGAGTGCTCACCCATTGAATGCCCAAAGACATAGGCTTTTTCCCAACCAAGATGATCCAACAAAGCAATTGCATCATTTGCCATGATCTTTGTTCTGCACCAATAACCACATTCAATTCTAAAGCAGTACTAGAAAATGAAGATTCAGTACAAACGGATAAGGAATTCCAAATTTTGTTTTTCCAATCAATTTTCGGTTCAAGAATCACATTGCTTAATTCAAATCCTACATCCAACACTTTCAAAATTCATACAATCCTAAATATTATGAAAAGTTTAATCTCTTCACCCCCTTTTTTTAGTTTACCTTCCTTCCTTCATCAACTCCATTAAAATTCAAATTTAAACCATAACCATCCAAAAATTTCCAAACTTCAACCTAACCATAATAAACAAAAACAATGAATTGAGTTCGTAAATTTTACTTCCAAAACTCACGTGTATTCGGACTTATTGATGGGGACGGAACTCCGACCCATCCCGCGATTATCAAAAGCGCAGATTTCAATCCCACTATCATTTTCCAACAACCCGCTAATCTGGGGTCCCCATGATTCATGCGTCCCGGCCAATCCTGGCAGTCCATTGATCACCAAAACACATCAAACGACCCACAAAAACACAAAACTATCAAAATTTGGGAGAAAAAAAAAAGAAAAGTAAATTAAAGCATTTCATTCCAATACCAATGATGAGAAGAACTTTAATCGGACCCTGCCCGTAAGTCCGGTAGAAGATTTAACACCATTCCCTGTTTCACAGTACGGCATCTTGTCGGACTATCGAAGATTGAATAAAGAACAATAAGAAGAGAAAATTTTTCTAAATTGAATGGATAGAGTTCTAAGTTGTTGTTAATGTTGTTGTTGCGTTGGTTGTTTTTGTTCAATATTTAACGTAGGAGAAAGAACAGAAAGACAGAACATAAAATTGAATTTCAGTTACATTAAATATAGCGAGAGGGAGAGGGAGGGAGGGAGGATGTGGAAATGATACACGTGGTGGATAGGCAGGAAGTTTTTAACACGTAGGATTGGACGGCTGTCAAAACAGGAAAAGTCAAAAGTGGACAAAAAAAAGCATGGACCCGACGACGCCGCATGATCCATTAATTTAGGAAAGTTAAAACAAAGTGTTGTTGTTAGGCCTGTTGCTTATCTGTCAAAATAAAACCTGTTGATCTAGCATAACAATATTAAAATAGAAAGAAAAATTCTAATAAAGCTATACAGCTGAATCAAAATGGACCTGAGTTTTAGTTCTTCACTCGAGCTCATTAATTTAGAAATTTTTAAAGTGCTCCAATTTTGACCAAACTTAAATGGATTGAGTTGGGGAGACATTCTATGATTTTGTTATTTCCTATACTAAACTTTCCCTAAGAAGTTAAATAATTAATATTCATATATAAATATAATCCAATTATTAAATTATTTATTATAATAATAGGATGATTGGTTACATAACCCAATTGATTAGACGATAAAAATCCATGAGATAATAAGTAGTGTTGTTAGAACCGAAGTGGGATTTAACTCGAATATGCTAGGAGGTTGAGAGTTGAGAGGTCGAATCGGAGTGAGTTAATAAAAAGTATAAATATAAGATACATTTTAATTAAAAAAAAAAAACAAATGTATGTGATATCACTCGATTAAATTTATTTTTGGATCAAATCCACCAATCAGTTATTAAATTCATGCAATACATATATTTTAGAAAAAAGAAGAAAGTATGATATATTGATTATATTTTATAAATTTATTATATAACATGAATTTATACTTAGAATTCTAGTTTTTTTTTTTTTTCCCAAGTCAGGTTAATAATCCTTAGGTTGATCTGGTCAATATAAGTCGATGCCAATTTGAACCAAATGCATGAATAGATTCATTTTAATGGCTGCTCCTGATTGAACTGAGTCAAATGGATAAGGTTGGATCGGATCCATCAACATTGATAATTATTGAACTCTATTTGAATTATTACTAGAATTAACTCAATGTCAACTCCTTTAGGTTCATATTTTCTTTTTCTAATTAATATATTATAGATATTCAGATTTGATTTGATTTGACCAAAAATTAAAATCAACTTAAGTTGAGTTATACTCAAAACTAATTAAATTAAATAGGGGCACTATGAAATTTGGCATGAAAATTTTGTACAAAAATTCAATTTGATATCTAAACTTTAAACCAGTTAATTTAATACCAATTTAGACTTTCTATGATTATTTTAACTATCTTACTAATATCTTTTGTCCTATTTTCTGATGTAAAAGAAGCAGGCCATAAGTGCAAGATGATATTAAGAGAAGTAGTAAAAATTTAATAATAACTTACCCATTTCGCATCGACAAACTGAGCTAATAATATTAAAGAGGTAATAAAAATAACAATATACAAGTTGAAATTGGTATTGAACTAACACGTCAAAATTTAAGTATAAAATTGAACACTTAGTAAAACTTAGGCACCAAATTTTGCATTTATCCAATTGAACATTATAAAACGTAAAATGAATAAAATATTTAAGTAGTTCAAACTCTATCCAATTATCGATTATAGGATTTATTTTTTATTTATATTTGATTTGTGTATGATCTGTAATAAAAATATTTATTTTTTATTTGAATCTTTACTAATAATCTAATTAAAATAAATTTGAGATAGATATTAAATCGATATCAAACCAATAAACTAAATACACCCTCGATCTGTAAACTTGTTTCACTAGCTTCACATCGCCCATCTCGATCGAAATGGAATAGATTTACAAAATTTGATCTAACAAAATATATACGGTATACTTGCGTGCAATATGTATGACCATAAAAATTTACGATATCATTTAGTTGGGAGCCATACATGGCATACATATCATAATTTTATATGATGGTCTATCCGGATTAGTCAGCAGCGTCTCACAACGCGCTCCTTCCCGGGTGAAAGGGAACGTTCTGGGTAGATCCATTTAATTAAGGCCAATGCAAAACATTATAAAAACATGTTAGTTGTCCATATCCCAACCATTCATTTTTGGTCGTATTACTTTTATTATTTAAAAAGGAAAAGGACACAATTGCAGACACATATCATATTAGGACCCGCACGTTGATCGAGGCCTGTTCATGCCTATCCCATCGGATAAAATTTTTGGTAACGTAAAACAGAGTACATTTGGACTTTTTCATTTTTTATTTTTTTTTGTTGTTACAAACATATTATCACAAATCATATGAATCATATGCCTTTATAAAATTTTATGACGTGGTCAAACAGTGACTTCCTTAAACGATTTTTGTAAAATAACCCAACCAATTTAAAAAAAAAAAAATTAAAATACATGGTATAAAATATAAGCAACGTCAAGTTGTTCTAATTTAATTTATTCCAGCTCATTTAATTTGCTAAATGAACAAGATAGGCTGTAATAGAATTATTACATAATAGAGTTATAACAGGAATTTTATTTGGTATTTTTGTTATTTTTAAATTTAGGATATCTAAGAAAAATATTCATCCAATATTATATTGCTATTTTTAAAATTTAATTAATGAATAATTATTCAATATTTTTTATAAGAATTCTTCATAAAATCACCACTATGGGATAAACTAAATATTATAATAACTCTTCCTAAGGAATAAAACTACATTAAAATTTTTATTATAGTAAAGTGAATAAACAGTTATAGTTATAATGTTGGTAAGTAATGGTTAGTTAAAATAATTAATTTATTTTTTATCTCCCTTAAAAGCAAATATCAATCAGTCTGTCGTCGTTTGCTGCCACCGTCCACCACCATCAGTGCAATCATGTGCTTCTAGCTATAAACAAAAGTTGCAATCACCTTTTTAATGGCCTACTATGATTAATAATTACAAATAATAAACAAATATAAGACACACGTTATAAATTTCTATAACACAAGTTGATGTTCTAGATTATATATTGATTTTATATCTCAAATCATAGTGCTTGATTATGTGCCTAACAACACGGCATACTCGTCCCCACGTATCGAAAAGACAACAAAGCTGAAAAAGTGAACAAAGGTACAGGTAAGCCCGTCGGTGACCCGGTGGTGAAAATGACATCTAACGATGACAGCGGTGAGCTACTAGAGCCAGTTTACAAGTAAACCTCGAACTAGTTGAACTTGGTTTAATATACTCATTTTAGTCGGGTTATGAATTTATTCGAGCTTTTTACATATTAAAAATTAAAATTATAAAATATTTAAACCAAAATCCAAGTTTTAAATCCAATTGAACCAATCAAAATAAACTCAAACTTGTCGATTATTATTTTGAATTGAATTTAAGTTTGAAAATTAAAATTCTATGGTGTTCAATTCAAGCCTAAGTTTTAAGTTTTTTATTCGAGTAAGATTTAAATATAACATCATATCATATGGACTTAACTTATTTACAGTCAGAGAAAATAACAGCTAAATAAATAAATAAGATAAATACATGATTTCAAAAAGAAGAAATCAATAATCTGATTTTTCATCCATATTTTCTATGTTTGGTAACGATCACTAATTAAATTCACCGGCTTCCATCATTTCCCATTGTCTCACTTACTCCTAAAAATACTGCAATCTCTATCTATAGGATCCTGAGATTACTAAAATAATACTGAATCATTTTCTTAATTTCCCTCCATATTCTCCAAAGATTCATAAGCACAGGTCAGTGGTACAATGCATACGGAAGTGGAGACGTTGGTCCAGAAGTTGTAGAGAAATTTCATTGAGGATCCCACAATTGCTTCATTTAAATATGGCACATTTCCATGTGAATCTGCTGTTATTGTCTCTATCCAGAGGATATTTCATCTGTAAAATCTTGCACCACAAGGGTTTTTTGCACAAGCAACCATCTTACAAGAAAAACGACATAAGAACTTTAGCCTGCACGAGACGAGCCAAACAGCCAATAAGCATCACTAGGAGAGTTGCTTCTTTGGTAACCAGCCAATAAGTCATGACTTTCCCAGATCAGTTCGATTGAGAACAGCAGATTATGACATCTCTAAGCAGGGAGACTTGGGAGATACCTCCCCGTCAGTTGTCCATGTTACACCACCTAACTAGCTTAATCACCCTGTTCATCTGAAAGCCATATTCTTGTTCCTGCAACAACTCACCACCAAGTCAATATCCTCCAGCAATCAGCAGGACTAAGAAACCTTATCCCCTTCATATAAAAAGCAGGAAACATGAAATTACTCATACAAGCTAAATAATGATTTCCTTACCTTGATGAGGTCAGATGGGACCTTTAATATTGGCATAGGGTCCAACGTTGTATCCTCTGGCAGTTGCACATAGTTGCAAATTAATCTGCAACAATTTGACAATGCTTCCATGCAAACCAGCATATATGATGATGATAGCAGATTGAGGGGTGTTTAAGATAGACAAGGCATCCTATTAATAGTGAACCCTCTGCTTGAATTTCTTTCTAAGGAATGACAACATATTCTGAAGCTGAGTTTTCTCATCTTTTCTCCCTAGTTTCTCCAGATAGAATACCATTTTTTTCATAGTTACCACAACCTCTTCACTCTCATTGCCTAACTCCTTTTCTTGGATTTTCAGAACTCTCTCAAGGAGTTCCAGTAACTTACTGTCACCCTTATCCAATCGTGCCTGAATAGAGATTAAACAGTCAAGTGCCTCCCCTGCCACAGAAATTAACAATTAAAAGGGTGGGTATGTGAAATAGATTGGTCAACTTGAAGCCCTCCAGACAAGGATGACCACAACACAACAAACTTTGCAGAGCTAAAAATGCTCATAATACATCAATTACCACCTTTTATAGCAACATGATCAAATCATGCTTTAAACAAAACACAATGGATGAAAAATATCTATGCAATGATCTTACCAACAGGAAGAGAATCTTTTCCGAATGCCCTTTCACGGATTTGTAAAGCCTGCTTTGCTAGCTGTTCAGCTTCTTCATCCCTTTTTAGATGGTAAAGAGTAACAGCAAGATGTAGCATCGGATATGTGATTGATTGATGATCAGGCCCAACATTCTTCATCATAATTTCCAAAGCTGTTCTCAGTAATCGCTCAGCCTCCACAAAGTTCTTTGAGCCAGAATAAGAGTTTGCAAGATTAATGAGGTGAGTCACAGAGTCAGGGTGATCCTTCCCTTTAGATTTTTCAGTAACTAATAAGCACTCCTCCAGCAGTTCCCGTCCCTCATTACTCCTTCACAGTGAAACAGAAGACATTTTTCAATACGGCATCACAATATATCACCAAAAAACAAGATATGGCTTGCTTGAAATCTCAAGTTTAGGCTAATATATAAACTATAAAGAGAAAATGTCCAATCAACTACAATGAACTTCTTCCAAATTGGCTTTTCCTCAATAATTCAGTCCACCACCAAGGTGAAGAATAAAATGCAGAAAGCTGATTTCAACTCATTAACCCTATCATAACTGGTGAAAGTAATAATTTTAACATTTTATGTCAATAATGACACCATTCTTATCCCCTCCTGACCCAAAAGCAGCAGACAGGAGTGAAGACACTTGTGCCTTGTGTATTGGACTCAAAATGCAGGGAAAGGCAAGTAAAGTGAAAACCGTAAGAACATTTTACCTTCCCACAACACGAAGCAAATCTGCCAATTCTATCCTCATCTTTTCTATTAGATCATCATCCAAAGATTCGGAACTGGATTCCAACATTATCTGAAGAGCATTCCTATATAAATGGACAGCTTCATCAACGTCACCTGTTGAATGGGAACATCAATTTAATATATAACTGTATTCACAAGATACCAAAAGGACAAAAGGGAGCATAAGTTGGATTGTGAAGGGTTCCGTCTGCATACATGATACCCAGTACCCAAAAATGTTCTTGCAACTTCAATCACTACACTTTTTTCCCATTCCATTACCCAATGATTAGATTAAGCCACTGGCCTTGTTATGGAGAATATATACACTCCAAAGACAGTTTACTTTTTGTAGGCAGAGTAAATTGAGACCTCATTGGCAGGGGAAAGAGAGAGAGAGAGAGAATAGATGAAGAGACAAAGGAAACAGAGACAGAGATGATGGAGAGACAAAGGCAAAGAAACACAGCAAAGAATATACCTTTTGCACACTTAACTTGAGCCAAGGAAGACAAAGCCATGCCAACCCTTTCATCGTTATCTCCATACAGTTTCTTGTGTATGCTTAGAATTCTGCAAGTCAAAAGTGATGCAACAAACGGTTAGCAATCATCTCAACTACATGAAAATGTTATATATATCTATAATTATAAATCATCGTAAATGTTTCCATTGCCATAAATTTCGATTTATGCATATTTTAGGAGATATTTTTAGATGTAGTATTATCTTCCAGAATTGTGTGAGATTTAGCATTATATTTTACTCAGGAAAAGTATAGGTAAAGAAGCCTGTTCAACTATGTAATTTCATTGCACCACCTCCTGATGAGCCCCCAATTCACAAGCACAACCTGCTGCTGAGCCCTACGAATTACTATGACACACAACCTCCTGAGCAGTAGAGATATCAGACTATTGAGCCTGAGGACAAGTTAGTTGTCCAGGAGAGAGTCAAGTCAGATAAATTTACAATAGGAAATTATAATAATTATCTTATTGTGAAATTTAGTATTATCTTTTACTTAGAGAAAGTAAAGGTAAACAAGCTTGCATAAATAAGTGATTTCATTATAAGAATAAACAAAAAGAAAGAAAGAAAAAAGAGGGGAGGAAAAATATAGCAGCACTAATAGTTAATGTTCATGAGATGAAGGGTTTCCACTAAAGAGCCTCAATTTCGTTGAGATTAGAGGGTTCTCTATATCCTGCATCCAAGCTCATAACAGAAAATACTCGAAAGCAGATCTAACCTAATAAATTGTTTTTCTGCATCATTAGCTTTTCCCTCTTGCATCGAAAGATTGCCAAGACCAAATAGAGGAACTACCAAATCCTCGCTTTCAGCACCTCTATTCAATTCCAGTATAGCAATTGTGCGATCATATAGCTCTGCTGCTTTTGAGGCTCTTCCAATGGATCCTAAAGCTTTTGCCATCCCCAATAATGGTGTGACAAGTACCGTACTATTTTCACCTAAAAAGGGAAGTTAAATTAACAAATTGTGCAATTGAATAACTAGTTACTTAAAGCTCATCTTCCAAGTTATCTAACAGGGCATTAATCACATGAGTATATTGGAATATGACCCCAAAAACTATCCTCACCATGTATCTTTCCCAAGATGACAACAGCCCTCTGATATATGATCACTGACTTACTAAACTTTCCCAGAGTTGCATACATACTTCCCATGTGCATAAGTATTGATCCCAGTAGGCGATCATCCTCTGATAAATGGTCAATGATTTCATTCATCTGGACATCCAAAAATTGCAGTTCAACAAATTAGAAGTAAAAGCTAAAAAAGAACAAACACAAGACAAGCATTATCAATATTTAGTATAGCTTCACTATTGAATTTACAATTTTCATGCATGTGCCTATTCAAATAAATAGGAAAAGGAATGAACCGGAAAAAAAAAAAAAAAAAAAAGGTCCTGCTGTAACTAAATACTAGCCCCCTCAAACCATCTCCAACCTGGGATAATCCTATAAATTTTTTTTGTTCTGCCTGAACAACTGAATTTGTGCATTGAAGATTTTATATCATTGTTCCAGATTGAAGATGGTATGCCTAATATCATTGTTTCTGGAGGCAGCATAATTTTGCATGTTAATTACACATATTTAACCATTGGCATAAAACAGAAAGGGGATATGCACAACCATAAAAATTCAATCACAATAAAATTGATCTTCAATGACACAAATAGCATTACTAAATCTCAGCTTACATAGACACATTGGATCTGGACCACAATTTGAAACTGACACACATTAAGGCTCATCATCAAAAATACACCATGTTACACAAAAATTGATTCAATGATACAAGCACAATGAAAGGGAGTTTAGCTTGTCTGAAATAAATTGACACTTCAAATGTCGAAACAAGCCATGAACTCTTTGACACCCTAAGGCTCATCACATCACCAAAGATACGTATTGATTCAGTTACACAACCACAATGAAGGGAATTAACCTTTTCTAGAAGCAGCATAAGTTTGCATGTTAAGTACACATATCTAACAATATGGCATAAAACAGAAAGTTGCTGCACAACCATATAAGTTCAATCACAATAAAATTGATCTTCAATGATACAAATACCATTCCTAAATCTCAGCTTAAGTAGACACTGCAGATATGAACCATGATTTGAAACTGTGACACATTAAGGCTCATCATCAAAAATACATCTATACGTAAAAATTAATTCAATGATACAAGCACAGAAAAAAGGGAATTTAGCTTGTCTAGAATAAACTGACACTTCAAACGTGAAAATAAGATATGAAACTCTTGACACCCTAAGGCTCATCATGAAAATTCCATCACCAAACATAAGTATTGATTCAGCTACACAGCCACAATGGATAGAGAATTAACCTTATCTAGAATGGATTCGACAGATCTCCAGTCTCCAATAACCATGTATCCAAGGGCTATGATGTCAAGAAGAGCAGCTTCTTCTATACTTTTTGCACCCTTATCTATTAGCTCCTTTGCAGCTTCAAAATTAGCTTCAAGGAGATCCAAGGCATCATCCCTTTGTCCTTCTGCAACCAAACTTTTGACTTCATAAAACAATTCTTGAAGTTCTCTCTCCAAGTCACTCACACCATCAGAAGTATAGGTTGACAACTCATGCATCATTTCAGGGCTGTAAGAAAGGTTTAAAGAATGATTCAGTAATTTTGTTTAAAGAACTGAAAATTCTACAAATATTTCTACATCACAAATCATATAGTCAGGTTTTAGCCAACCTGGAGTTCTTAGACGTATGGTTCTCATGATGTGCCACCTTTGACTCTAAAGAACCAACAAAAGCAAAGGTTTTCACTTTGGAGGAAATTTGATTTGCCAATTTCACACCACCAGAATTATTTTCCTTACTGAGGGGGACTGTCGCACGCTGTCTAGCTAAGCAAACTTTATGTAAGAATGGAGGCACATTATTTAACCTGAAACATATGAACATCAAAGTAACACTAAGATAGGCTAAGTTAAAATATGAGACAATATCAATTATAAAAGCTGCAATATTATTATAGCAAATCAATGAGGTTCATAATGTCTGTCTGGAACAGTTCCCCAGAAACGTTCTCTGAACTAGTAAACTCTTCAACAACGATTCCAACATTTATTTATTATTCTTTTCTCTGGTGATGATGAGGCACAATCACATATGAATCAAACTCCAATCCCAGTAAATCAAGCTTTTCTAATCTAAGTGGTCGAAAATGTTGTAAATTCTCAAAATTGAACTCAATTAACTTGTGCAACCTCTTATATTACTATCCGCACACTAACTTGATCACACAAGAAGCTACACAAGTACGTCAATTAAGTTACTCCAATTTTCATTGGCCCAATTATATATCTTACATGAAACAGAAGTAGAAAACACGAACATAGTATATACTAATTGGAAAATAGTGTTCCCGTCATAAACGATACAAGGGCCGTGTAAAAACATTACTTCCTATGAAAAAAAAAAAAATAATCTTTTTCTCTAAATCCATGAAAAGACAGGAATTTAAATTCAACACCATCATATGAACATGAAATGGAATGTGAAAATTCTAGGCTTTTACCTAAATTTGTTGAAAGAGATGCAAGGTACAGAAGGAGCAGACGCCATTGAATAGAAAAGTTCCATGATTTGAAGAAGAGGAGGAGGAAGAAGAAGGAACAGGAAACGGTGTGGTTTAAGCAAGGGGATAAGCATTTTTCTTTCTACCGTTCGAACCGGTTGCTGTTGAACCCGTGCCCGCTCCGGCTGTAATTGGGAAACGGCCTGGGATCGAACCTGCTGGATCCAGAAACCGGCTCATGAGCTAGTTTTTCTTTCTAAGTTTAGGAGTCGAACCGGCAGTCCTGCTACCAATCGATGAAAAAATGCCATGTATTTTTATTTTTTAATATTACTAGCCGCGTTGCGGGAATATTACAAGAAAAACATAAATATTGAAATTATACAATAATTTCATTAATTATGGTTGTAAAAAGAAATTAAAAAAAAAAGATATATAAAAATTCTGAAAAGACTATAAACAAATCTTTTGTTTTATATAACATGGGGTTTTTATTAAAACTATATGCAATTTAAAGTAGTTACATGTTTGTGTTTTCTATATTTCAATTAAATTAAAATAAGTTAAAAAAATAAAAAGTTATAATAAAATATGTTGTATTAAGTGTTCAGTCGCGGAAAAGAAAAAGTACTAATAAAATCTTTATAACATAATTGAAAAAACAAAGTTTGCACTTTAGTACTTTTTTTTTCTCCAACAGAGAATTGTGAACAATTGATTAGTCACTTGTTAATAAGTTACGGAAATGTTAATAAGTTATGGAAATGATAACATAGTTTTATCACGAAAAGCATCAAACAATTTATTTCAAAAAGTAATTAAGTCACCATGTTGAAAATCATGCAAACTCTGTTATTGCTCTTTTAGGACAATATTATTATGCACTTTATAATTGCTTTTTGTTTTATTTTTGTTAATATTGTTTCTTGAATTTGGGAAGCATCTTTGAGCTACAGAGCCATTTTATCAATTTAGATCTACCTACCTTTATGCCAATTTGATCCCTTTGTTGATCACTTTATCAGGGAAAAAAAAGAAAGAAAAGGAAAAGTTATGAATACATTATAAGATAAGATTTTAGAGTTTTAAATATGTATGGTAGGGTTGCTTCAGCTGATTAATCACGTGTAATAGACGTGCCGCTTGACCTAAGAAAAGTCATGAACCGATGACATGTGTACAAGTATCATAGAGAGAGGTGTGTGAGGAGGAACAAGAAAACTCAATTTCTTGAGTGCACGAGTATGACAGAAGATCCAATCAAATAGATTCGATCATTATTGACTCATTCTTCGTAAAATAGTTACTTTGATCTTTTTTGGAGATATTCCGACAGAGTTTCCACGTTACTATCAATCTTAGCAACACACAGAATTGACTGCCAAATGAGAAAAGAAGCTTCTTAGTTATAGATGTTGCAGGCTGATAGTAGCCATCGGATAACCTATAGATGAATAGTTGAAATGAAACTATTGGATCTCTTCCATGGATCAAATGCCTGTAATTCATCCCTTCTTTTATATATATAGGCATGAGCTTTGGATAAGAGCTTGGAATAGAGTGGGAGGTTTTTGTAATATAAAAGAAGTTTATTTTCCTATTAAAATAATCCATCTTTAGTATAAAATTATAATAAGCTTATTTTATTTTACATATGCCCTATTTTAACTAAATGAAGCCTAAATTAGCATAGAAAGGTATTTTTGAGTCTACTTTTCATGCACAAAATACTGAGTATGGTCGAGAACGGAATAAATCCATCTAGTAATCCTATTCCGATCCTACAAAATCAAATCTCTCATGACAATTTTTGTTAGACCTAGTTTATTGGACCCTGTCATTAGCTCAAAAAACTGGTTCTTGGTATTAAATTAGGTTCCAAGGCCAATTATCGAAATGCCTCTCTACAAAATGTTATCAAAATTGTTATTAGGTAAAATGCCCTTATATTTTCTTATTGATTACTTATATTATTTCTAAAATAAGAAAGCATAATATTGTAAAACGTTATTGGCCAAAAGTTCTTTTAAGAAGTATTATCTTTTTCCCTACATAATACATATGAGAGAATGAAGCTCAAAACTTAGTTGGGGTTTTTGGGTCTTCAATTTAAGGCTATGGACTAGGATAGCTCAATTAAAGTATATTTAGAACTTTTGCTTGGATTTTGGGGATTTATTATTATCACACCCTAAAGGGTACTCTAAACGTGATAGTTCATCGTATACGATATTAAAGCTCAAGAATGATGTTCCTTAGTCATGCAAAAACTTCAAGTAAGGCGTACTTTCACAACAATAGGAGATGCCGGTAGGATATGTTTTTTAAGGTAGTAAAATATGGCAATTAAGAAAATACTTAAATATCTACATTCATAACTTAAAGTTCAATAGTCTTACAATATCATAGGGGCATTCCCCCGATAAATCTCCAAAATAATATAGTCTCACTTAAACTATAACTGGAAGATTTTAAAAGAAATCTAATATAAAATCTTCAAATAGAATTCCCCAAAAAACTTCCTAAAAGCGTAAGTCCTACCTGGACGAACAAGGTGGTCTTGAGTGCAAAAGCGATAATCCTATGATATCAAAAACCTATTCGGGAATAAGCATAATAAGCTTAGTGAGAAATTCCTTACGCAAATGTACTCATAACAAAGCAATCAAACAAGTCCATTTAGCAAGCATATGAAATGCAACAACCATATGATCAAATAATATATATGACTATACGGTTTCGTATATATAATAGATTTGCGCTCTCCATTCTTGGTTATGGAATGCTTTTAATAAGTCCTGATCAGCCTCCTTGAAATTTACGTACGTCTTGGGTTCCAATCAATCGTACTACTAGTCATTGGGCTTTCCTTACCCAAAGTGATCGATCCGGTGCGATTACACCATGAGGTCGTATTTTCCAAATGTCTTAATTCTTCAAGATATAGCTACGCAATTTACCTTTTAGGTTCCATGCTGAGGAATAGTAGCAAAATGCGAACATGATATTCTAAGTGATATGCATGATTAATTTAGTTATAAAGAATTTATGATCCGATATTAATTCATGTAAGGGAAGCAATCAATATTTGCACACACAGCAATATACATAGAGACAATTTATATTAATCAACCAATCGAGCTACAATATACTTATCGTTTATTAATCACACATAATGAATCACATATATAACTCTCATGATAATCTGTGCGCATATCAATTTTTATCTTTTCCTAATATCTAGTGCTTAATTCTACAAGCACATACGCGAATACATAAAACATGAAAGAAAACTCACTCGGCCATGGTGATCTCTATCAATCGAAATAATCCTCGAGAAAGAGAAGGTCTTAGTCCTTATCACCTAAACAAAAAATATACCCGAAATGAGTGTTTCATCCAAGATCCACTTAAATTTTCTAATTCTATTTTGTCATTTTCATTAAAATTCGGATGGAGTGAAATTCCAACTTAAAATGATCATAACTTGCTCATTTAAACTCGAAATTTTAGCATATTATATATCGTTTTCTACCTACTTGAAAAGATTTATCTATTTCTAATGTTATTTTTATCATAAAAATCCATTTGAGTCCAAACAGTAGGGTACAGATTCACTACGAATTTTTTAACCCTCAAAATATAATTTTCCAAACTTTTCTTTATCCAAAAATCCTCAAATAATCATATAGATATTTATATGGTTGAAAAACCCTTTTAATACATAAATAAACTCATATTATGTGCATGATTCAAGTGGTTTTGTCTCAACAATGATTTTCATAAAACAACTTATCTTAGGAGTTTGAAAAAATTGAACTTTGATATTTTCTTTTAAGTTGTTGAAAAGAAACATATAAGAACCTTTGAAGTTATTATAGTTTCCTACCATAACTATATTTTTTTAAATTTTCAAAGGTAAATTCATTTAAAAAAAATTTTAAGTTATTTACCAAGTTTCATTTCTTAAGTGAAATTTTATCTAGTAAGTTGATTTTTTTATTTACTTGTAAGACTTGTCTAGTTCTTGGTGTTTGTTAAAGGGTTGGTGATAATCCTATAAATAAGTTTTTAAGGAAAATTTGTAAAATAAAGAATTATCAACATTAAATTTTAATTAATAGTTTTTATTTTATCGGTTTGAAAAGAAGAGTGTGTAATAAAGTTACTTAGTTAAATCTAGTATAAAATATCACTAAAAATTTATGATGGATTTGTCTAACTTTTGAAAAGGATTTGTTGGGACAAAAATCTAAGTCCTTGATAGAAAAATCTTTTCCAAGTGACAAAATTCATTTTTAAAGAAGGTTTAGTCACATTCTCTTTGTTAAAGAGAAAAAAAGACTCATTTTTATTTTTATTGAGACAACACAATATCGTCATGCAAGAATATGATTATGTAGCTATGTTAAAGACAAGAATAACTCATAATAAGAAAGAAAAAGGTATAAGAATTAAATAAGCATATATATAAGGTCAAGTATTGGGAGCCTTAACTTCATCAAGGCTTCCCGAAACTAAGAATGGACTAGTTCTAAAAAAAAGAAAAGAAAAGAAAGAAAGGAAAAAGCATAACAATAAGAGCATGTTGGTAAGAAATTAGTTGGCATTTAGGCTCTAAGAAATATAAATATACCTAGACATAATACATATATAGAGTTAGATTAGAGCAATGATAACAATATGAAAATTTAATAACATGATAATATAGCAATAATAAAAATAATATTTAAGCATGAACAAAAACAAAACAACTATTGTTGCTTCTTCAACACCATGATTTTAGGAAACATATACTATGGTCATGTAATGTTGCATGACATGAAGAAGAGATATTGGGAATTTTTATCTTTTGGCTATGGAAGAAGAAAGAAAGTTGGAAAAGTAAAAAATAACTTTGTAGAGAAAATTTTTGAAAGAGTTTTAATAGTAAATGAGAGGTGTGAAAGAAGTGGAGGAAGAGAGGATATTTATAGGAAAATGTAGAGGGAATTAGATAAAATGAAATAAATTGAAAATGAAAAAAAAATAGAGAAAGAGACATGGTGGTCTGCTACATGAGGGCAGAGGGAGAGAGAGAAATTTTTTTTTTTTTTTTTGTATTTTAATTAATGAAAAGTAAGATATGAAAGATGTGAAGTAGTATTGGAAATAAAAATTGTAAGAAAATAGATATATAAGTTGTAAGAATATATAGTAAGAAAAAGTAAAGATAGATGAATAGTAGTGAATAGTAAGGAATAGTAACAAATAGTAAACAAGACAATTAAAATACCGGTAGTAAAGAAAATATGTGTAAACGAACTATATCTGTTATTTTTACATACTGAAAAATTTTAAAACTAATATTTTTTTAATCTTACATTATTACGAGTCTAATGGTGTCATCGAAATCTTTTCACTATTTTACTTGTCAAAATCCTAATTTTTGAAACTGATTCTATTCAGATATGAAACGAATTAAATTTTGACGAATCTAATCTTTTTAAGCTTTCTTATATAATTCTGAACTATAATTTGAAATTATCTAATTTTAATGATTTTAGATATTGCGTGTAAGATTTCCAGATTTAGATTCACTAGCTTAACATAAAACTATGTTGATTTAAGGGTTCCGGTTTGACTTTCGGTTATTAGAGTTTACTTATAATTACCGTAAAATCTAAGGGTTTACAATTATGGTTGAGATGGATCTAAAATTCTAAGGAGTCGTAATTTTTTGCGCATAAAAATTTCAAATGATGCTCTTTAGGCTTGAGATGGCAAGTTGGGGATGGTAACCCCATTTCTTGATGTGATCTATAGCACCTTACAAGCTTCTTAGTAGATTGATTTGGTTAGAGAGTTTCCTCAAAGGTTGATTGGCCTAAGTAGACTATCCCTTTACTCTCTTATCAATGAAATAAGAATAGTCAAATAAGGAAGCGTGGAGAAGAATTAGTGAGAATTTAGGTACTATGTAGCTAAATTAGCTTGTTTGTGGCAATTTTATATGGAAGAATGCTCTTACGAAGACCTTATCCATTAAACAAGCTCATGCTCTTGTGAGAGTAGTAGTGGATGATGTGAGCTGGTACTTTCATCGTGTGCCATAAGTTAATTTATTCCTAAAAACTCTTTCATCCATTGGCTTATTACTCAAGGCAAACTTTATACTATGGATAATTTGATGGCATGAGAAATGATTCAAACAAATTGCTATTATCTTTGTAGCGAGGATGACCATCTTTTCCTTCGCAGCATGTTTGGTTCAATGAAATGGAATCGGTATTCCAGCTTTATTACCATGGAATATCTAATTCTTTGTTTGGTTTGCAAAAATTTTTATCAAAAGAATATCTATTACGTGTAATATGAAATAGATAAGGAATCACCATTCCTTCCTTTTACTGGAGGAATTGGTATTCCTAACCAAAAAGCATGCTCTATTTCCAAAATACTTCTAACTATAAAATAAGAAATTGTTATTCATGTCTAGCCTTATTCCACTCTAGTAAATCAAATGTACCATCAGTGTGACATTTCAAAAGAAGTGTGGGAAGAGATTGAGCAGCAAGGGTTTTTTATCTTGGCTTGTATTGTTGGATTGCTTCCTCCTATTAGTAGTAAGTTAAGTGAGAAGCATAAAGGCCATAGCAATATTGTGTTGTTAAATTTAGAAGAAGGGGAATAGTCAAAATTCCTAACCAAAAAGCATGCTTTATTTCCAAAATACTTTTAACTATAAAATAAGAAATTGTTATTCATCTCTAGCCTTATTCCACTCTGGTAAATCAAATGTACTATCAGTGTGACATTTCAAAAAAAGCGCGGGAAGAGATTGAGCATCAAGGGTTATCTATCTTGGCTTGTATTGTTGGATTGCTACCTCCTATTAGTAGTAAGTTAAGTGAGAAGCATAAATGCCATAGCAATATTGTGTTGCTAAATTTAGAAGGAGGGGAATAGTCAATGTGATGAAAACCATGCAAACTTTGTTATTGCTCTTTTAGGAATGTATCATTGTGTATTTTATAATTGCTTTTTGTTTTACTTTTGTGGATATTTTTTCTTGTACTAGGAAGGCACCTTTAAGCTATAGAGCCATTTCATCAACTTAGGTCTACCTTTACATTGTTTTTATACCTTTGATACCTTTGTCGAGTTTGCAGGTATATAGCATGCTCCCTTTTCTTATGTAGATTTTTACATAAAGAAGAAAAAGAAGAAAAGTTATAAATACACTATAAAATAAGATTTTGGAATTTTGAATGCTATAATAAAAATAAATAAAATAAAGCACAATATTGTAAACACCACCTTGTTGGCCAAATGTTCGGTTAAGAAGTATTACTTCTTTCTCTCACCTATTGCATATTACCATTATTGGAAAAAGAAAATGAAAACCCGAAGCCGATCTATGCTATTAGGAGACCAAAGTTCATTCCATTATGCTATAAATGCCTTAGGGCTTCAAAAGTATTATTAACTTTACACCTATTACTTTCAGTGCTACTTTAATTATTTGACTAAAATTATCTTGAAAAGTCCTCCTAGGAAGTCCTCGTCTTCTAGAGTATACTAGAATTATGAATTTCAAAAATCTGGCGGGTCAAATACTCTTCAGTTCCAAGCCAAGACATTCCAATAGACGAATAAATATTCCTTCTCATGTTCCTGATGCACCATAAAAGATCAAGTTGTGATGTTTGATGCAAGTTCTCCATATATAAAGTTCATAGAGTGCAACTTGATCTTAATTTTCTCTCAATCATACTCATTTTGAAATGAAACTCGACCACTGCAAATTAAACACATTATAATGCAGTGTTTCTAAAAACTGTACATACTGCATACTATCTTATATGACAAAACTTTGATTTAACCAACTCGATTCAACTCGATTTGAGGGGAAGCACAAACTTAACCCTGCAAGCCGCATCAATTCTGGTAAGTGTTTAAAAAAAATTTAAAAATAAACAAATAAATAAAAAGACAAGCATGAAAGATTGCAAAGAGTACATCAATTTAAAGGAAAACTATAGGCCTCTTGAGTAAAGGAAATCACAATAATCATCCCCTCTATTAATCAATAAGACAAAGCAAAATCCTCACCTAGCACTAGTCCTTATTGTTGGTACCAATTGAAGAACAATTCAACACTGCTTCAAGATCACTAAATTATGGTCATTTGCATCGAACCTTCACTTTGAGAGTCCATTGAACTTTCCCCTCTGGCAAAGGAATAGACTTTGGCAAGCGCAGTGGCACTTCATACTCACCCACATTTGTTAATGGGGATGGTAGGTGAAGGTTTTCAGGTTCAATTTTCACACACAGTTGCCTTGCAACCTGCAAAAATAAAAGGTCAAATCAGAATTCTAGAGGAACCCAAATAAATCAAACCTAGTTTTTAACAAAGCATATTAGGAATGCTTCCATCCAGTAAAACAGAAGTGTCATAAATTTCGGACCTTTGAAGAGAAGAGAAGATGGGGCTTATGCAAAATGCCCCAATAAGTGTTACTCTTCACAGTTCAAGGTATTACCCCAAAGATTTTCTCATGGTGAGAAATTATGGGTGCAGTTTCATGAATTTGAATGCATCTGTGTGAGAAGGATAACCAGACTCATAAATGACTAACAAGCAATTGATGAGTCAAGGTGGTTTAAGTCCTGAATACACATAAAATTATAAATATATATTAAAGCACTTGAAAGGTTATCATGGTCGGAGTGAATATTGAATCACTTGGAAGATTATCATAGCCAGAGAGTGAACAGAATTGAGCTTGATCTTGGACAATTTGACAACCAAAAAAGTCTACTCAAGCTTGATCAAGATTAAATTTTTAAGCTCAAGCTGGGACTTGATGAGAGCTATTACTTTAACAGCTTGAGCTCTGCACATTTTTTAATAAATCTAGAAGTATTTAACTCAAAGTCATACTTAAGCTTAAAATAGACTTGAACTCAGTTGAACTTGATTTGAACTTAAGTTTGAGTAGACCCATGAACTCTTCAAGCCAAACAATAGAAGAACTATGATTAGTTACTCAAGTAGCTTGAGCTTAAAGTCAGCTTGATTCTAGTCATATTATATTCAAGTAAACAGTCAAGCTTGGATAGCCTGGGAGTCAAGTCACTTATACACCTCCTAGTGCAGATCGCAAACACAATGTCAAAACAAGCCATTGATGTCTAAAAGTGGAAAAACTTCCATAATATGCACGCTGCAGGGGGTGGGGGGAGTTGTAGGCAGGGTCTTGGGTGGTTCAAATATACAAATCTCTGAAAAAGGAATTGCAATAAACCAATAGAATTGCAGCAGTTGTCTACAAACAAGAGATTCTCACAGGTTAGACTACTACACAAAGCATAAACAAGAAGGTTCCATTAATCTGGCTTTTTGTTATAAGGGACTACATAAAAATTCACAATATTAAACCGCTTCAGTTACATAACTACCATATGGTAAGGGAATTCAACTAATGGAAAAAAGTCAAATACTATTAATCGAAAAACAGAATCTTACCTCAGATAACAGCTCTTCTTTTGAAATAGGTGACTGCAACTCTATCGGCTCATCTTTAGTTGCACGTGTACGTAACTTCTCAACATTTATTAACCTCCTTAAAACCTAGGAATATTCACAGGCCACATGAAATCAATAGAATAGCAACTTATATATGTTTCTCTCTTGATGTCATAAGAAGGGTTTGAAAAGTAGGTGCAATATTCTAACTTTAAGCACAAAAAAGGAAAAGAGATACGTCAGATTAACCAGAATTTCTTCCAAAAACTTTGTCTAATTTTAATTCACTGATTTCTAAAACCCACAATCAACAAAATGTGATCATCAAGCACTTTGAATTAAAGTTTTCGACTTTTTATATATGCACAAGGGTTGTACACATATGCAATAATTCATGAAATAGAAATGAAGAATCTGGGACCAAATTCCACTTGATACACCCAGCAGTTGCATATAGATCCGTAAATCCTGAAGACCAAGATTATTTGTCAAATCAAATGACAAAGGAACTTCAAGATCTAGGCTACTAACCAGCCGTGCATTATCAAGGCGTCTTGCAGCAGTCTCATACCCCTTCATCTTGTTTTCCACAGTTTCTGTAACTACTTTGACCTCCTCAACTTCCATAGGTTGGTAAATCTGATAAGATCATTAGGAGAAACAAAGATACACATTCAAGTAATTATTATGTGCAATGAAACAATAATCCAAGAATATAATAATGTATCTCATGGAGCCAGCATACACCCAACAATGGCATGCCTTATATTGAAGCGCTTGCTTTACATATTCTGCAATCCAAATACCCCCTAGAACCTACAACCCAACTTCAAATGGCAATAAAATTTTTAACTTCCATGCACTTGCTGGGCCGTGAAAGAAAACTACAGTTTCAACAACCCTTGTTCTATCAAACTTATAGCGGAAGTTCATTCATCATCGTAGCTAATTAAACAACTAGACAAAGTTGTTTTGTGCAGCAGTGGATAGTATAAATGCATCTAAAAAATAATCTTTAATAAAGTAAGAATAAAAACTTGATTGCAATGCTTCACATTTTAGAAGAAAGTATTAATAACTGCAAAGGAGGAGAACCTTGCGTTGTTCCTGAATGAGATAAGCATATTTTTCAATGTTTGGGACAGCAAGTAGCTTGGGCATTAGATGGTTGCGAAAATATCCTGGTGCAACCTTCACTGTTTCACCGGCTTTTCCAAGCTTATCTATGCTCTGCTTAAATAAACACATTGGTTAATAGCATATAATATGGAGAATGAAGAGCAATTTCTAATGGCTAAGGCCACAACACCATCATACCGTAGTCAAGATAACTTCCAATTTTCTGAATCTAACTCCCTGGCAGGCATATAACATTGGATGCAATGAACCATCAGAGTTCCGGAGAACATTGCTTTTGATTATCTGCTTAATAGCATTCCGCCCATTCTGGATATATGCCATGCGATACAATCGAGCCTTCTCAAATATACCCTTTTCCAACCACACATTAAACATTTAGTAAAGGAAATCTTAAAAAGCCATAAGATTTCATCAAGAAGTCACCCACCTAACTATTTATACCCGAAAGGGCTAACACATAAGGATGTTGAGCAATTCAAGCTTAGAAAAGGAGTTATCCAGGTTTCGGTATTAGACTGGATCGAAGGAAGGTTCCATATGATGTCAACTCAAATTGACAGAATCCCAAGCATGAAATGGTGAATTTTATTCAATTCATTCATTACATAAGATCAGCTTTAACAGTATCTATGATTCCCATGTTAAGAATTACGATGACGAAGCCGGGTTTAACCATAAAAAGAGATTTGAACATTACAAAAGCAAAAAAGAACGTGTCTTTTTCAAAATTTTGCCAAATTGGATTCTCTATCAGAGTAACAAAATGCTTTAAACCCAGAAATTTTACGCAAAACTGACTGACCCAAAAGCAGATAACATTAAAGGAAAAAAATAGCCGTTTTAATCAAGTAACGTAACAGCTTAAACTGACGATAAAATGCGAATTCAGAAACCCCAGTTACAGAGTTGAGCCAAATTTCGTTAAAGTTGCAACTTTCTCTAACACTCATGCGATGGCTGAAATGAATTAAAATGACAGTAGAAGGAGACTTACAGGAAAAATGGACCGTCGGAGAAAATTAGGAATCAGCAAGGGTTTAAGGGGGTGATGGATGTGATGGAATAAAATGGGTTTATGATAGGGGTGAAAATGGAATTTAGCAAATCTTTGTGGCTTTTTTTAATGTAAAGCTTCCTTTATATTATATTTTTATGGGGAAAAATTATATTTGTTTATTTAAGAAAAGGTTTTAATTTGTGAAAGCTAGCCCATTCACTTTCGGTAAGTAGTTATTCATTTTTTTCATCGTTCATGTTTTATGTAAAGTTGCTATTATGAATTTATTTTTTAATTTTATTATAAATACTACTATGTTATAAATATTATTAATATAATTATCATTTTTTTATAATAAAAATAAGAAATATTATAGGTATTTTACTTGTATTCTATTAATTATTTATTTTTCTTTTTACATCAAGTAAATATTATAATAGCAAATACAATTCTATAATATTTCTATTGAATTGGAATTTTATTACATATAGTTAATAATTAAATTAAGTAAATTGCATCAAAATGTCAAAACATTTAGGGGTAAGTTCATTTGAAATCATAACATTTCTAATGGTTAAAAAGAGGTCACAACGTTTAGGGAGTAAGTTCATTTGAAATCAATATCATATGTTAATAGAAGAAATATTTAAAATTAAAACTTAGAAAATCTGATACATCGTGTTACGTGTCAATGATGATCTTAATCGATCCACTTCTCCGAACGTTATGATCTTTTTCTAACCACTGAAAACATTGTGACCTCAAATAAACTTGTTCCCTAAACATTGTAACTTCTTTTTAACCACTCAAAAAGTTATGACATCAAATAAATTTACCCACAAATGTTGTCACCTTCCAATATAGTTTATCCTAATTAAATTTAAAGAAAGAAGATGACTTACATGCTATCTCAATAATCTTGATAACTTCCAATTGTTAATTTATAAATTAAAGGATGTAAAGAAAAGAAAATAGAAATTTCATTTGCTATACAATTTTATCTATAGTTACTATGATGTGGCACTACCAAGCATCCTTTTATATAGCTCAAATTATAATCGAATGCATAATATTTGAAAATAAATTCATTTGAGGTTATAACATTTAGAGAAGTAGGTCAATTAAGGTCACTATTAACATATGTTAATAAAAGAAAAATTTAATTAAAACTCAGAATATTCACCACGTTGTGACACTTGTTAATGATGATCTCAGTTGGCTCACTTCTCTAAACATCATGACATCAAATAAACCATTTGAAATGTTGTAATCTCAAATAAACTTACTCTCAAACGTTATAACCTTTTGATATAATTTACGCATTTTAAATATAAACTAACCATAGCGGACTAGTATACATGTGTTACAATATATAGTTAGTGTTTCAATTACCAATATCAGTTATATATAACTTTATAATTCTTGATATATATATATCTATAAATAATAACAACATCCAAGTTGCAAGTACAAAATTAAATTAATAAAAAATAACATTGAGCATAAATATAATAGGGTTAATATTGATAATTAAAGAGTAAAAGAATAATAATCCATATGCATGTTATATTGAATGTTAATGGTTAGACAATTTAATTATATAAAGCATAAAAATTATAAAATATAAAATAAAATCAAAAGTAACTTGCGCATAAATTATTATGTCATGCCTCAAATAGGGTCAAGGTGTATTCATTCTTATCACATATGATACTTAGGCGTTATACGTTAAGAATACATTAAACTATTTATTCATCGTGATAATTTGTTAACTAATTTTAGATTCTGAAATGGTTTAATAAAGTTTTGAAAACATTTAAGCATCGTAGCGATTTGTCCTAAACTCGAGATGTGCATAAGCATTAAAGTTGAAATCATTAACACCCAAAAAAGAAATAAATGAGCCAAAACCCAGTATACAATAACGCACTCGCACACAACATGATATACTCACCTAGAATATTTGTAATACAACAACCAACAGTTTAAGAATATTATTTAAGATAATTTAAACAATACGGGAACACTTACACTTCGAACAACAAGCCTTAGGATTTTGAGGGTCCTTAATAGCAACAATTGCTCAAGGAATTGATTAAGGTAGACTGCGTACCTTAATCTCTTAGAGAAATTTCTACATAATAGCCTCGTTTGGGGTTCATAGCAGTTACGTATCTCTACCTACTATAGTCCATCACATTGTATTGGTTAACGGAGCCCACAATCCTAAACCATACAAGTGTAAGTTCTCTTCGATCAAGATCGACGTTATCCCGATACCATTTGCCCTATCAGTTACCCACCGAGCCACTAACAGTGGCATAAACACCTAACTACCGTGCTGACACTGCCTAAAAGAAGCTATAGACTTGAATTTATGTCATAAGTATGCGAAAATAATAAATAGGATAATGATTTCATCTTCTGAAGTATTTAACTAAACATATTAATTAATTTCATATAAAAATTAGCAAAATTACCAAGAATATAATAATTATTATGAATTACATTCTAATATTTATTTTTGCTAGATGCATTACAATATTTTTATAATACAAATACAATTGTAATCCATTTATTATTATAATAAACTTTACATAAAATCTAATTGAAACTATCCTATATCAAAAAAAAAAAAAAAAAAAGAAGAAGAAGAACATAAAAAAAAGGAAAAACAAATCAACAAACGTATCTTGTATTACTTTAGTTTTTGCTGTAGCATTATTTTTCGATTTTCACTATTATTGCTTTTAGAAAACTTCACCTCCCTAAAATTAATTTGCAATACTATCATTATTGATTAAATAAAAAATAAAAATCTAGAAAGAAACATAAAATAAATATAAATACAATTAAGTATGATAGAAAGGAACTTTTTCAGTTATACTTTAACTCACTTCACAAAAAAAAAATAATAAATTTTACATAAACTCACATTGAAGTGAAAAGAGATTGTACTTTTATAAATAGTTATAGTGGTGTTTTAAAAAAAAAAACTTCACAAAATAATTTCAAATAATCAAAACATTGTCATCATAATTTCGACTAATATATGCCTTTTGAACTCCATGACACTTGTCTTTAGGTGCTAATATCATATACCTTATTAAATATGAAAATCCATGGTTCAATCTTATACATCAAATCGTAATTATAACACATGAGAAGATAAGTACATTAAAACTAAACCATTAAAATGAAAAAAAAAAAAATCAATGTAACTTGGTGTCGAAACTTCATTTAAATGTAGTATAAATAATGGATAGAAAGACCATGTAGATAAATAGTATACGCGTACCCGTAATGCCTATGCAAACAATATATCTTTCTTTACACATACATATATACACATGTATACATGTATGTATTTGTGGCAATAACATAACACACAAAAATCTCTCTATCTTTTATGATTTAGTTAATAATGCCCTTCTATATATGGTTTTATTTGTTAATATAATGTTGCTAATTTTATTTTTAATGAAGTATAATATTTAACTTTATGCAAATTATATTCCCCAACAATCTGTTTTTATCCATTAATAAAACAAAATACATTACATTTTTATTGTTTGTTGGATCATATCCACTTGCTGAAAGAAAAAAAAAATCATATCTACTTAGATTTACTTTGAAATCTACTTGTTAGATGAAAGAAAATCAAAATTTATATTAATGTCTACATAAATATATGCTTTCAGTTATATTAATGATTAAACCATTGAAACTTTAAAGTAGAAAAGTACTTGTCAATATGTAACATGATAAGTTAAAAACATAGATACCTATGTCATATAATTTTCAAATTCATCATAAAGAGGGTAATAATGTATAAAATTATAAAGTTTTCTAAATCTCTCTCTCTCTCTCTCTCTCTCTCTCTCTCTCTCTCTCTCTCTCTCTCTCTCTGCGCGTCCATGTTAGATTTTTCATTAACTCCTTAGTTGGCAGTGGATCGTTAGTACAACTTTCTATAGAGGATGATGTTGATCTGCAAGAGGGTCGTTGTATGCCAAAAAACTTTCTTTTTCGATGTACGTAGGTTCCTTAGACGCTATCGGAAAGCTGGAGTGAGCTAACCTCAGGATCTCAAAGGTTTGATGGCATTTAATGGGGGTTGTGGTAAAGTTTTTTGTTGCCTATAAGTAGTCGGCGAGTAGATATCTCTCCACCAACCTAGTTTATCTCACTTGGCTTCACAAATTTAAACTTCCTTTTCCATTCATCGGTTGCTAAGAGTTTTGAGAAACTATGAACCTTCTTTCCATCAACTTGCTATGGGTAGCAAGGTCGAGCACCTTGAGGTGACAAGTCTTGTAGAGTTGTTGGAGTTCTGTTGTCTCTGTTTAAGCAGGTCGGAAGTCTTTTAGTCCTTATTTATGCAGGCTCATCATTAGGGTCATAGTAATGTGTTGGGAATGTTGTCTCATACCTATTCTCGCTATTTTCATGTTCGATCTACTAGGGGTTATATTTCTCTTCTGAAGTATTCAGGTCAAGGTTGCCACAGCCTATTACTTGGTGGAGTGGTCATAGTGACTACAGTGATGGGTTGTTTGTGAGTAGGGGCTCATCCTCCATCAACGATTTGTGGCTTCGAGGCACTTCTCGAGATTGAGGTCATTGTGGAGGGGCCATCCGAATCTTTCTCCTCATTTCTAACCCTTCTCTTCTACCATCCTTGATGGCTAATGGAGGTCATTAGAGGCATGGGTGAATGTTCTCCCATTTGAGCCCAAACTCCTAATGGCTTATTAGTTATCGGCTCACTCAGGGGAGAGCCACCTACTCTTACGCATGGTGAATGGGCCGCAGGCCTGACATGGCACGTGAAGGAAAAAGACAAAAGCACTAGCACGCAAGGGCTAGCACGTTGGGCACGTGGCACATGAGGTACACGAAATAAGTGGGCGGCACAGGACGACACACAAGGCACGTGTTAGGATCTCTTTATTTTATTTTGATGATAACTAAAGAAGAATAAAATATAATAAGATTTATTAAGTGTGCAGTGAGCAGAATATCAAACAGTAAGTCAGACAATATAGTTCTGATCTTTTAAACCTCAAGCCCTAAGAAAATTCAAGGGTGAAATATTAATATATCAGACGAAGGTCAAGGATGAAATATTAATATCTCAGACGAAGGTTAGATTTTCTGGTTCTTCATCAGACAGTATAAGTTTTCTGGTTCTTCATCAGACAGTATAAAGAACTGTCACGTTCAGATCAGGCTTTCTAAATCGGATTTATTGGATTGATTTCTCGCACAAGGAATTAATTGAAGGCCTAACTCTTTTATTAGATATTAGAAAGCATATCTAATATGTTTCACAAGGAAGTTTTAAGTCTCATGAGGATTTTGAATTTTCAAGATGTTTAATTTTTTTTACTGTTCATCTTCTTCAAAATAGCTTGTTGTTTCAGATGAACAGTGATTTCTTCTATCTTCTTCTTATCACGTGAAGTGTATCAAGCTGAAGATTGTTGTTAAAAATTCTCTGGATAAGGTACATATCTAATTCTCTGATTTTGTGGAAAGGTTTGAATCAATTTCAAATCTGTTCTAAACCGGTAAGGATATGGATCTTTTCGTACTATGTGATATCCTTTGAGTAACAGCAAACAACTCATTTTGTTTTTTCAAGATTTTGCTCCACAATATCAGGAAAATAATTCAGCAAAGCATCTTATGCGGATTTCTCTCCAGATTTGGTTTTCAAAATAAGAGATAATATCTATTCCATCTATCTCTCTCCTCTTCCAACGGCAAATTTTGTTTTGATGGATAAGGATGAAGCTGTTGAAGTTCGGTGATCTGAAGAAAAAAGACTAGGATATTTATATCTATATATATGTATAATGTTTCAGGAAAAAGAAGAAGAAAGACGAGATTGAAAAAACCCAGAATTACACGAGCTGAAATTTTACTGTCAATTTTATATTTACTTCATCAGACTTTCTGTAGACACTAGTAAATACTAGTCAGACATTTTGTGCAAAACTCCAAAACTTATTTTCTTCTGTGTTCTTGTGCTCAAATAGAGTGTCTATTGTAACTCTTGATTGAAGATTCTCTACTCTTGTATTGAGTGTGTTGAGAGTTGTTGAGAGGATTACAAATAATCTTGTAGTCTGTGTTTAGCCAATAGATATAGGCTTGTGAGACAGAACAAGATTCGATTGGTGTTTGTAATCTCTTTTTGATTAATTGGATTAGTGGATCGACCGGTTGGAAACCGGATCCCCAGCAGTGGAGCTGGAAGAGAGGACGTACTCGCAAGGAGGAACCTCTATAAATTTCTGGGCTCATTTAATTTTCTGCACTTTACTACTCTGCAATTTTTATTGGTTATAATTGTTTATATTGTTGTTCAAATCTTTTTCTTATTAAGTTCTACAAAGCAACAATATTTATCTAAGTTATAATCTGATTCTCTAAATTATTTGTTAAAAGAAGTTTCCAAAGATTTTAATTTGTTAAGTGTTTTCAAAATTTTTAAAAGCAAACAATTCACCCCTCCCCTCTTGTTTGCATATCTGGGACCAACATTTGGTATCAGAGCAGAGTTCTTTTTTAAGAAAAAAGTGATCAACTATGGAAAACACTATTACTATTGCTTCAAATCGGATTCCATTTTTTGATGGAACTAATTTTCCCTATTGGAAATGCAGAATGGAAACTTACATCAAGGCCACTGATTTCTCCTCTTGGCAGATTATTCAATATGGCGACAAGCAAGTTGTACTCAATGACAAGAGTGAACTTGATGATGATGAAAGAAAGAAGCTTGAGATGAACAATGCAGCCAAGAATATGATCCTGATGAGCATATCACAATCTGTGTTTGCAATGGTTTCATCATGCAAAACTGCCAAAGAAATTTGGGACAAACTTTGTGAAACCTATGAAGGAGCAACAATGATCAAAGACACCAGAAGAAGTGCCTCATGCATGACTATGAATTATTCAGATTCAAAACGGGTGAAAGTATCTCTGATGGCTTTAATAGATTTACTTTAATTACTAATGAACTTGCATTGCTTGGTAAGGAATTTGATGACAGTGAACTAGTAAGGAAGATTCTAAGGATCTTACCAAGTTCGTGGGATTCAAAGACAAATGCGATAGAAGAAGCTCATAACTTGGACACGCTAGTCTAAGTGAACTAAGAGAAAAGCTTCAAGCCTATGAATCCAAGCTGAAACATCAGCAGGAACAAGAGAAAGTCAGGAAGTCTATTGCTTTTAAGGCATCGGTTGAGAAAGATCCATTGTCAGACGATGAGTCAGACAGTGATGATGAAGCTGATGTGAATTTACTAGCTAGGAAGCTCTCAAAATTCTTCAAGAAGAAAGGTAAGCGTACTAACCGAAGTCCTCGTTATGCTAATGATCGGTTTAAAAGTGATGCAGGAAATCTGATTAATGAGAAAGAAGAAAAGAAAGAAAAGAAGAAAGAGAAGAAAGAAATTGTGTGCTACGAATGCAGAAAACCAGGACATATCAAGTATGCCTGTCCAGTACTTATGAAGAAAATGGAAAAATACAAGTTAAAGCAGAAAGCACTTATGGCAACATGGAGTGACTTAGATGAGTCAGACGCTGAGTCAGACGATGCATCAGACAATACAGAAGAAGCCAATCTGTGCTTTATGGCTTTATCTGAGGTAACTTCTGATTCTGAAGATGAGATGCCAGAAAGTATTCGAAAGCAATTTAAAAAACTACTAAAGGGCATTTCAAAAGCAAATGAGAAAATTGAAGTTTTGAAAAATGAGAAAGAAGCTTTAAGTCAAACAAATCAACTTTTAGCTGAAGAAAACGACATCTTCAAAAATGATATTGAAGTTTTACAAAGTGATAATGAAAAATTACGCATTACTCAAGATGTTTTTAAAAAGGAAAATTCTGAGTTACAATCACAAATTAAAGAACTTAAGGAAAGAATGGAACACATTTCAAAAGATTTAAGTTCTACTTTTCGAAAATTTTCTGAAAGTGATGAAAAACTTCAAAGGTTGATTTCTTCTCAAAGACTTGGTAATTCAAAAATTGGTTTAGGTTTTGATCAAGCCGAATCTTCAAACCAAACTAAAATAAAAACTGTTTTTATTAAAGGAGAAGAAACAAAAAGTAAAATACCTGTTAATTCTGGTAAAATTACTATGAATCTAAATCCTTTGTGCAAAGAAAAAGGTATGTCAGTCAATATCATCAACAAAATAATCATTATCCAGTCAGACGGTATTTTAGACAGTCCGTCAGACGGTTTGACAGAAGATACCCAAATCAGTTTCAAAAGAAAACGGTAAGATCTAATTCCTATGCTTGTTTTCTTTGTAACAAAGTGGGACATATTGAGAAAATTGCTATTACAAAAATTACAAGCTCAGTAAACAACAAGCTACAAATTTAAATTCGAGCTTGAGTTTTGGTGGACCCAAACTAGTTTGGGTTCCTAAGAAGGTTTGATCCTTCCTTCTATGATTACAGGAACATGGAGCACAAATTAAAGGAATATGGTATCTTGATAGTGGGTGCTCACGCATATGTCTGGAGATGCTTCACTGTTCACAACAATAGAATGGAAGAATGGAGGATATGTCAAATTTGGTAATAGTAAGGTGAAAATAATAGCAACTGGTACTATCGGATTTCCTCCAACCACAATCGAAAATGTCTCTCTGGTAAGAGGTCTTAAACACAATCTCTTGAGTATTAGTCAGCTTTGTGACAAAGGCTACAAGATGACTTTTGGTAAGGATAAAGTAGAAGCCTTTAATCAAGATGGTGAAAAGATCTTTGAAGGTTTTCGAAAAAGGAATATATATATGATAGAGCCCGCGAAAGTGGAAACTGAAAGTTGTTTTTTAACCATGCATGATAACATATTTCTCTGGCATAAAAAGCTTGGCATGTCAACTTTTCTCAATTGGAAAATCTTTCAAAGAAAAATCTTGTACATGGTTTACCAAGAATTTTTATAAAAAATGATGTAAGATGTGATACATGTTTAAAGAACAAAATGGTTTCAGTATCACATAAATCAAAAAATTTGATTTCCACAAAGCGTCCTCTAGAACTTCTTCATCTAGATCTTTTTGGTCCTACTCGCACCTTAAGTCTTGGAGGTAATAAATATGGTTTGGTAATTGTCGATGATTTTTCAAGATTTACATGGGTATTTTTCTTAAGACATAAAAATGAAGCCTTTCAAGTCTTCGAAAAATTTTCAAAACAAGTACAAAATGAGAAAGGTTTCTCAATCATTAGCTTGAGAACAGATCATGGCAAGGAATTTGAAAATGAAAGCTTCATGATTTTCTGTGAAGAAAATGGAATTAAGCATAATTTTTCTGCACCATATACTCCACAACAGAATGGAGTTGTTGAAAGAAAGAATAGAATAATTCAGGAAATGGCTAGAAGTCTCTTAAATGAAAGTGGTATTGCACAATATTTTTGGGCTGAAGCTGTTTCTACATCATGTTATATTATTAACAGAGTTTATGTGAGACCTTTGACACAGAAAACAGCATATGAGCTATACAAAGGAAGGAAGCCTAACGTCTCCTACTTCCATGTTTTTGGAGCTAAGTGTTACATCAGGAAGTCTGGATTAAATCTGGGCAAATTTGACGAGCGAGCTGAAGAAGGAATCTTTCTTGGGTATTCTCAGAAAAGTAAAGCTTTTTTTTTTTAATAAATCCTCTAAGATTGTAGAAGAGTCTATTAATGTTAAATTTATTGATTCTTCTGTGATTGATGTGTTTGATGATTGTCCTAAATCTAAACATAAGGATGAAAGTTTAAACTCTCAAAAAGGGATAAAAGATGAAGCTGAAAAACCTTCTGAACCTTCAGACGTTGCGTCAGACGGTATATCAGACGGTAACAGAGAACCTTCACAGCTTGAAACTGAATCTTCTAGACCTTGGAGATTTAAACCTCACCATCCATCGAACAAGTAATTGGTAACATTGGAAGTGGTGTTAAAACTAGATCAAGTTTTAAAGATTTTGAAAACCACTTTGCTTTGCTTGCTGATTTTGAACCTACTTCTATTGATGATGCTTTGAAGGATAGTAATTGGATTAATGCTATGCAAGAGGAATTAAACCAATTTGAAAGAAATGAAGTTTGGGAATTGGTTCCTAGACCTAAAGAGAAAAGTATAATTGGAACTAAATGGGTTTTCAAAAATAAAGCCGATGAAAATGGAAAAGTAGTAAGAAATAAAGCTCGTTTAGTTACAAAAGGTTACTCACAAGAGGAAGGAAATGATTTTGATGAAACTTTTGCACCTGTTGCTAGATTAGAAGCTATTCGATTATTGCTTGCTTTTGCATGCTTCAAGAATTTTAAACTTTTTCAAATGGATGTTAAAAGTGCTTTTTTAAATGGATATATTAAAGAGGAGGTATATGTTGAACAACCTCCAGGATTTGAAGATCCTTTTAAAGAAAATCATGTCTTTAAACTCAAAAAGGCTTTATATCGTTTAAAGCAAGCTCCTAGAGCTTGGTATGAACGTCTGAGTGCTTATTTGATAAAAAATGGTTTCAAGAGAGGAAAAATAGATACTACTTTATTTTTCAAAAATCTTGATAATGATTTATTAGTTATCCAAATCTATGTTGATGATATTATTTTTGGTTCAAATAATGAATATCATTGTAGAGAATTTGCTAAGTTAATGCAGGGTGAATTTGAGATGTCTCTCATGGGTGAATTAACCTTCTTTCTTGGTCTGCAAATCAAACAAACATCTGATGGAATTTTCGTCCATCAAGAGAAATATACAAATCAAATTGTATAAAAATATGGATTTGAAAGTGCAAAACTTAATTCAACTCTAATGAGTTCATCATCAAAGTTAGATCTTGACATTTCTAGCAAAAAGGTAAATGAGAAGTTTTATAGAGGTATGATTGGTTCTCTCTTGTATTTAACTGCTTCACGACCGGATATTCTATTTAGTGTATGTTTGTGTGCAAGATTCCAAAGTGCTCCAACAGAAACACATTTGTCTGCTGTTAAAAGAATTTTCAAGTACCTTTCAAACACTTCAAAATTGGGCATATGGTATCCAAAAAATAACAATTTTAATCTAATTGGATACTCAGATGTTGATTATGCTGGTTGTAAAATAGATAGAAAAAGCACATCCGGTACTTGTCAATTTCTTGGTGATAAGTTAGTTTCTTGGTCTTCCAAGAAACAAAACTCTGTTGCTCTATCAACAGCTGAAGCAGAATATGTTTCTATTGGAAATTGTTATGCTCAAATTTTATGGATCAAACAGCAGTTGAGTGATTATGGCTTATGTTTTGAAAAAGTACCAATCAAATGTGATAATACTAGTGCCATAAATCTAACAAAAAATCCGGTTCATCATTCGAGATCTAAACATATTGAAATTCGTCATCATTTCATTAGAGATCACGTTTCAAATGGTAATATTGAAGTTGAATTTGTGCCAACTGATATTCAATTTGCTGATATTTTTACTAAACCTGTGGATAAAACCCGATTTGAGTTTATTAGAAATGAAATTGGAGTGTGTAATCCATTTGCTTGAATGAAATTTCTTTTCTTGAGTCAGACAGTATGTCAGACGTTGATATTGAAATCTTATCAGATAAAGTTTTTATATTAAATTAAAAAAAAAAGGAGGGAACCGTTTTCTCTTCCTGTTTCGAATTGCCCAATAAAACTTACATTGGTAACTGTCTTCATTTATATCTTCTCTCTTTCTCAATATCTTCGTTTTCTCTTCTTCAAATCAATCTTAAAAAATCTTCATAATGCCTCCACGAAAATCATCCAGAGTTGTTGCTGTCTTCTCTCGAGCACGGTCTTCTTTAACTCCAATGGAGATATCAGACACTGATTCTTCACTCTCTCCACAATCTGATGAACCCCAATCAGATGTTCCTAATCCAAACCCTAACCCTAGCAACTTCACTTCATCTCCTAGTGAACGAACCTCATCAGATCAATCTAAAGAGGAAACAGATTCTGTTCAAGAATCAGACGATGATGACTCCTCAAAGGTTGCTTCGTCAGATAGTTCGTCAGACGAACCTAGGGTTCCTGCAAAACAGGTAAAGAAATCTTCTTTATCTGCTAAGAAGGGTTCTGGAGTGTCTCGATATGCTGTGAGAGAAAATTCTAAAATAGGGGAATGTTATTTCATAGATATAAGCTTCTTTGTAGAACGAGGGTTACACATTGATGAGTTTCTTGAGGAAATAAAATGCAAAAAATTGTGTACTCTCAAAACCTGTGATTATGGAGAAATAGTTCTAGAATTCTATCGAAATCTTAATCTGGAAAAGAAGAACAAATTGTGTTCTAAGGTTTGCGGTAAAGATGTCACTTTTACTCGCATAAGATAGTTTGTTCATGTATTTTCCCGAAGCAAGGCAGTAGAACATCTATTTCGGTGGATGAAGCCAAAATAATTTTAGGAATGACTAAAAAGAAAAAAGTAGATGTTGCTGGGAAACTTCTGTGTCATGCTCTGACAAATGCAAAAAGAAAACCTTTTGGACATTTGATAATAAGTCTGCTGAAATGGAAGAAATTCAAGCTTCCAAAAAGGTCTGTTCATCGTTTTGAGCTAAAAAAGGTAGATGCACACACACTGCATCACATGGGAATTCATTTCCAAGAAAAAGTGTGGTTCTCCAATGATATGGCAGTGTATTTTGATCCTAGACACACTACAAGGGAGATGCCATCTTGGATGAAGTTCAAAAGGGGAGTGTTTGTTGATAATAGACCCAAAGCTGTTACAGATGATAGGTCAGACAAAAATGTTGGAAAATCTGACAAGAAAAGAAAAGGGAAGGCATCTCAGGAAGTAAGGAAGAAGAAGAAAAGTGATCCTCTGTCTGGTCTAAAAGGAGTAGAAATTAAAGAAGGACACTCTCAAAGGGCATCAGACACTGAGTCTGATTCATCTGACACTCCAGTTCACCATCAGACAGTAGATCCTGAGGTTTCCACTAGTAAGGATGTTGAGAGGATTAATAAGATGGAAAATGATCTTACAGCAATGAAAGAGTTGCTCTCTCAGCTTCTTTCCCAATCATCAACTCCAGCTGCTGCATCTCAACAAATTCCTGTTGAGTCTATCCAACCTAGTTCTCCTCAATCTCATGGTGAACAGACTCTTCCATCCTCTCCAAAAATGTCTGAAACTGAACCTTTAGTTGAATCCTATATATCTCCTACTCAAGATATCTCTCAGACTCCACATATTTCTACACCATGCCTGAGCATCATTCCTCACATGCCCTTGGATTTATCCAAGATTATAGCTCAGTATGCTCAATCTACACCATCTCAAAGCGTTCAATCTCCTGTTCAATCTGTACAAGATCCACCTCAGCAACCTCCCAAAGAGGATCTTTCGTCTGCTTTAAAACGGATTGCTGATTCTTATGTACCAACAAGAATTCCTCCTAAGGTGACTCATTCCAGAATTAAAAGATCTGCTGTCAAGCTTTGTGCGGTATCTTCAAAGAAAAAAGCAAGTTCAAAATCTACATCAAAAGATGCTGATAAGGATAAGCCTGCAAAGAAACATGAAGACTCTTAATGTTTTGTTTTAGTTTTCGTTGCTAAGTTTTTTTTTTTTTTTTTGTTGAACTGATTTTTTTACTGCTCTTTGTGTGTATTTGAACTTCAGTTTGTGGTTTTATTAATGCATATGATGTTTGTTATATTCTTAGCATCTGCTCAGGGAGAGTTATTTTGTTGATAACAAAAAGGGGGAGATGATATGATGTTCTGATATTTTGGAATATTTTGATTTATTACATGGAATGTTTTCATTGAAATCACAAAATTTTTCAAAGGTTTTGTTATCATCAAAAAGGGGGAGAATGTTAGGTTCTCTTTATTTTATTTTGATGATAACTAAAGAAGAATAAAATATAATAAGATTTAGTAAGTGTGCAGTGAGCAGAATATCAGACAGTAAGTCAGACAATATAGTTCTGATCTTTTAAACCTCAAGCCCTAAGAAAATTCAAGGGTGAAATATTAATATATCAGACGAAGGTTAAGGATGAAATATTAATATCTCAGACGAAGGTTAGATTTTCTGGTTCTTCATCAGACAGTATAAGTTTTCTGGTTCTTCATCAGACAGTATAAAGAACTGTCACGTTCAGATCAGGCTTTCTAAATCGGATTTATTGGATTGATTTCTCGCACAAGGAATTAATTGAAGGCCTAACTCTTTTATTAGATATTAGAAAGTATATCTAATATGTTTCACAAGGAAGTTTTAAGTCTCATGAGGATTTTGAATTTTCAAGATGTTTAATTTTTTTTACTGTTCATCTTCTTCAAAATAGCTTGCTGTTTCAGATGAACAATGATTCCTTCTATCTTCTTCTTATCACGTGAAGTGTATTAAGCTGAAGATTGTTGTTAAAAATTCTCTGGATAAGGTACATATCTAATTCTCTGATTTTGTGGAAAGGTTTGAATCAATTTCAAATCTGTTCTAAACTGGTAAGGATATGGATCTTTTCGTACTATGTGATATCCTTTGAGTAACAGCAAACAACTCATCTTGTTTTTTCAAGATTTTGCTCCACAATATCAGGAAAATAATTCAGCAAAGCATCTTATGCGGATTTCTCTCCAGATTTGGTTTTCAAAATAAGAGATAATATCTATTCCATCTATCTCTCTCCTCTTCCAACGGCAAATTTTGTTTTGATGGATAAGGATGAAGCTGTTGAAGTCCGGTGATCTGAAGAAAAAAGACTAGGATATTTTATATCTATATATATGTATAATGTTTCAGGAAAAAGAAGTATAGAAGAGACGAGATTGAAAAAACCTAGAATTACACGAGCTGAAATTTTACTGTCAATTTTATATTTCTACTTCATTAGACTTTCTGTTAGACACTAGTAAAATACTAGTCAGACATTTTGTGCAAAACTCCAAAACTTATTTTCTTCTGTGTTCTTGTGCTCAAATACTTAGAGTGTCTATTGTAACTCTTGATTGAAGATTCTCTACTCTTGTATTGAGTTTGTTGAGAGTAATTGAGAGGATTACAAATAATCTTGTAGTCTGTGTTTAGCCAATAGATATAGGCTTGTGAGACAGAACAAGATTCGATTGGTATTTGTAATCTCTTTTTGATTAATTGGATTAGTGGATCGACCGGTTGGAAACCGGATCCCTAGCAGTGGAGTTGGAAGAGAGGACGTACTCGCAAGGAGGAACCTCTATAAATTTCTGGGCTCATTTAATTTTCTGCACTTTACTACTCTGCAATTTTTATTGATTATAATTGTTTATATTGTTGTTCAAATCTTTTTCTTATTAAGTTCTACAAAGCAACAATATTTATCTAAGTTATAATCTGAGTCTCTAAATTATTTGTTAAAAGAAGTTTCCAAAGATTTTAATTTGTTAATAGTGTTTTTCAAAATTTTTAAAAGCAAACAATTCACCCCTCCCCTCTTGTTTGCATATCTGGGACCAACAGCACGCGAACCAGCAAGTTGGCCTTTTTTTAAAATAGTAATATAGAAATAATGATTTATTTTTTTTAATTTACTTTACATTGCATTTAATAAATTATTTTTCTTATTTTAATAAAATGTATTTGTCTTCTTAAAAAAGTATAATATATTTAGTAAAATTTATTTGTTTAAAATGATTTCAATTGTATTAATATTAACATATTAACTTCAATATTGTTTACATGTTTAGGAAATAAAAGAAAATGAAATTATAAAATAATATTGTAATAATAATTTATTTATATGACTTTTTAAAAATAATAATACAAAATAGCGATTTTATTTTTTTAATTTACTTTAAATTTATTTAAATAAATTATTTTTATTAAATATATTTGTCTTCTTAAAAAATATAATATATTTAGTATATTTTATTTGTTTAAAATGATTTCAATTATATTACGATTAACATATTAACTTCAATATTTTTTTGAAAAAAAAAATGAAATTATCAAATAATATTGTAATAGTAATTGATTTATATGCCTTTCTTAAAATAAAAATATAAAAATAGTTATTTATTTTTTTAATTTACTTTACATCTTATTTAAATAAATTATTTTTTTATTTTAATTAAATATATTTGTCTTCTTAACAAATATAATATATTCATATTCTATTTGTTTAAAATGATTTCAATTATATTACTATTAATATATTAACTTCAATTTTTTTTAGGAAATAAAAGAAAATGAAATTATCAAATAATATTGTAATAGTAATTAATTTATATGCCTTTTTAATAATAATATAAAAATAATGATTTATTTTTTAATTTACTTTAAATTGTATTTAAATAAATTATTTTTATTATTTTAATTAAATATATTTATCTTCTTAAAAAGTATAATATATTTAGTATATTTTATCGTTTTAAAATGATTTCAATTGTATTGCTATTATATATTAATTTCAAGGTGAACAAGGACCATAACCCCTACAAGGGTAGGTTATCGAGCGATGCATCCTCCACCACCACCGCCGCCACAAAGGTCACAACCATCATATCACCATTAACTCACGAGCGATGTTGATGATCAAGGCAGACAATAAGGTGTCCAATCATCACATTTGCACTATTTTTTTAAAATTAAATTAATTATTTTTTTACTATTAATGTAAATAATAATGTAATGAACATCACTAATAGAGTTAAAAATATTACTTTAGTGATTGTCTAAATCTTATTTATGTTAAATGTTATAATCAATAATTTATTTGTAACTAATTTAAATAATTAGTTTAATTAAAATTTCGAAAACCATTGGAAAAAAAAAACCACGAGTCGAAAATAATAAAAAACTGAAAAACCGTGTGAAATTGGACCCAATTGAAGGCACGCAACACGACACAAAAATAAATGGGCCGGCGCGACACGCAGAAAAAAATACATCCGAAGCACGGCACGCAAGGCATGCGAGCACAAATGGGCCAGGCACGCAAAAGCATGTGACATGCAAAGCATGCAAAATTTGGCACTTGGACGGCACGGCATGGCCTATTTACCATGACTACTTGCTTTTGTCCTCCTGGTTGTTCTAATGCCTAGGGATGTAACCGGGTCAGCTATTATCGGGTTTCCGACCACCCTATCTGGTAAAAACCCTATAGGGTTTTAGGGTCGGGTTTGGATGTGGATGAAAAATTCTATAGGGTTGTCGGGTCGAGTTCGGATTTCATAAAATACCTGATGGATACCCGACCCGATAAAATAGATATATATATTTTCCCTCAGCCGATCTGCCAATGATATTGATAGCTTTATACAGAATTGATAATTGAAAAAACATTTCCAAACTCAAAAACCCTGGCCGCATACCCAATACCCATATTTTATTTCCCCTTCTCACTTCCTACATACCACTTGCAGACGGCACTACGGCAGTCACAGTACCTCTCGGTCCTCTCCTTTCCCTCTCTGTTTCGATCAGACCCTTACCGTTGGCCAGCTGCACACCGTTTTCGTCGTCTGTGACCCTATCCTTCCTCGCTCTCCACTGTGCGCTGTCACTCAAGTAAGGTAAGAAATCTCTCTTTTTCCTTTCTGTGGAGTGTACTGTAGTGTTGTGGTGTGTTATTAAACTTTAGGAAAAATTTTGATGACAAAGTTTTTGGTTTTGTTTGACTGGTTTATGTTGTGTACGAGATTGTTTGGGCTTCCATAAATACTATTACGTCTATTATTAACTCTACTGGATAGGTGAAGAGAGCAACACATCCGAAGGACTCAATGGCGAGAAACTGGAGCTCTATAATTATGAGTGAATGGAATTGTACTGTTGTTGTTTATACTTGAATTTATTCAGTCTTTTCTAAATTCATGGGTCATATGTAGTTTCGCTTATATGTAAGAATTCATGCATACATTTAATGATATACTTGGTTAACAACTGATGTATTCAAAGCGGTTGAACCTGACGGCATAGCGATGTTTGCGTCTTGTAGTCCCTCTTCTAGACTTTTTGTTGTTTGGGTATTTTAGCTATTGCTTTGATTACATTGAGATTTTATTATAAATAGTAAGTGTAAACTGATACTTGGAATAAATGAACGAAAGGCAACAACCGCCAGGCCTGGCAGAAGCAACGAAAGTTTCCTATAGTTTTTAGGTTCATCATGTTTTTGTTCCTGATATAAGCTGGTTTGTTTGTTTTACCTTTCAATACATTTGTAAATTATAATATTTTGAAAAATGATTTTACATCGTCAATCATATATAGCTATATACCCAATCCCAAAATTTACATACACGAACTGAACCTTTAAATGAGTCTTGTAATTTGTCGTCATACTAATTTGTCTAAAGAAAGGCAACAGGTAAAAACTTCATCTTATTGATTAGTTTCAATACCTAGTCTAATCTTCGAAGCTGTACTGTAAATATTGTATTTAGCTCCAATTTTTTGTTATACTTTTGATTGCATTTTGATTTGAAAATTTGTTAATTTCGTTTCTTGTTTTGAATACTTGAAAAGTGGGTTTTTTTTTTTTTCTACTTTAATTATTGTGGTTGTCTTGGTCTTTATATTTGGTGAGTGATGTTTTGGGGGGATATAGCAGCCAAATGGAGACGGTGAGGACAGCGAAGCAAAAATGCATGAACGATCTTCTATTTATATAGGAAGATGAAGCAGAAAATTTGACATTAAAAATTTGTTGTCTTTTTGTGTTTCTGGTAAAAGCAGCTGTTTGGAATTCTAGTTGAATAATCAAGTCAGATCAATAATGGATGTCTGGAATGTTTTAGCTGTAGCTTTTTCACTGAATGATATGGCTTTGTTACACCTCCATGGTTTCATAGGTTCATGACATACCAACGTTGTTATTTACTAACATCTACTACTGCTTCCGGATACCGTAAAGCACTCATGTTGTATTCTGCATTTTGAATTTGATTGCAGGGCAATCTTTCTAAACTTGAAAGCAAGATCAGCCACCATCAAGAAGGATTAAATATTTAAACACTGGAAGTTATTTTCTCAAGTGGTTTACGATTTTCTCTTATAAAATTAAATCATTTGTATCATCAATGCAGGGAAGATGGATGTTGAACTACTTGAAGCTGAGATGAACATGGATGCAAATGATGTTGATGAAACTCCATCGGAATCCCCAATTGAAATTGAAAAGGAAGTAGCATCCAAAAAGGCAAAAATATCATCTTCTCAAGTATCAAGTACTGGAGATCAGAGTGACAATCCAAGTAAACGTAAGTTGACATCCAGTGTATGGAAGGATATGGTGAGAAAGATAGTTAAAGGGGAAACTGTAGTTGAGTGCAATTACTGTAAGAAGAAACTTTCAGCAAGCAGTGCAAATGGTACTTCACATTTGCTTAACCATTTGAAGAGGTGTGTGCAAAAGAAAAGACAAGCAGACATTAGACTATGTTTCCTATCAATGGAAACTATTAGAAGCGAAGATGATTGTAATGCAAGTGGTTTAGCAATAGGAAACTGGTCTTTCAATCAAGAATCTGCATGGCAAAAACTTGCAAAGGCCATAATTGTCCATGAGTATCCATTATCAATGGTTGAGCATGAACGTTTTATAGAGTTTGTTAGTGACATTCAACCTCATTTTAAACACATTAGCTGCACCACCATTAGGAAAAAGATTATCAACATTTATAATGCGAAGAAAGAGAAATTGCGAACCCAATTGAAAGGGCTTAATACACGGGTTGCAATAACAACGGATTTGTGGACATCGAATCAAAAAAGGGGATATATGATAGTGACAGCACATTTTGTTGATAGTAATTGGATGCTCCGGAGCCAACTCCTAAAGTAAGCTTTTGTAAAATTTTCATTCTATCTAATTGGAATGCTAAGAATTGTTTCTAATAACATTTACGATATATCCTTTGTTTTTTCTTGCAGCTTTCTATATGTGCCAGCTCCACATACAAATGAAGCAATTGTAGATTGCCTATTCAATTCATTGATGGTATGAGGTTTTAATAGGAAATTATCTATGGTCACTGTAGATAATTGTTCGACAAATGATGCCATGATGACAACTTTACAATTGAAGCTACGAAAGGAGGATCTACTTCTTCGTGGGAAGGTATTTCATATGTGATGTTGTGCACATATTTTGAATTTAGTTGTCAAAGATGGAGTGAGTGTCATTAAAAAAGCAATAGAGAGGATTAGTGACAGTGTCTTATATTGGACAGCAACACCATCATGAGTGGAAAAATTTGGAGAGGTGTATAAGCAACTAGATGTGCCTTTTATTAGGAAGCTTTCCTTAGATTGTAAGACAAGGTGGAATTCCACCTATGACATGTTAGTTACTGCAATCAAATATAAGGAAGTTTTCTATGGAGTTCAGTTTATGGATAAAAACTATAAGTGTCTTCCTACTGAGGAAAATTGGGAGTTAGCAGGTGAGATTTGCAAGAAGTTGTCCATATTTTATGAAGTTACTAATCTGTTCTCTGGTTTGCAATACCCAACAGCAAACTATTATTTTGAAAGGGTTTATGAAATTAGGGAAAACTTGCTTGAATGGAAGGGCTCTGTTGATTTGAATATTAGTTTGATGGCTGATAAGATGTTTGTAAAATTTGAGAAATATTGGAGTGATGTACACACAATTATGGCTATATGTACTGTTCTAGATCCACGCTTCAAGTTCAAAGCTGTGGATTTTATGCTTTCTAGTGTGTATGCTGATCGTGCTTCCATGGAGAAAGAAAGGGTCAAGAACACTTTGTATGAATTACTTCAGGAATACCAACACAGGAGCAATACTCGTAATAATAAGAGTATAGGTGTGGGCAGTAGCTCTTTTGTGCCTATAGGTGATGTTGATGATGGTTTGAAGAGAGAAACAAAATTGAGGCAATTCATGAAAACCTGTGTCACCACCATTGATGACAACCAAGTAAAGACAGAGCTGGACCACTACCTACAGGAAACTTTGCTACCCTTGAGTGATGGTGATGATAATTTTGATATCCTTTTATGGTGGAAGCAAAGTGGAGCCAAATACCCCACACTACAAGCTGTAGCTAGGGACTTGTTGGCTATACCGGTTTCTATAGTTGCTTTTGAGTCAGCATTTAGCACTAGTGGACGAGTAATTACCTCACACAGAAGTCGACTCAAGCCAACTACAATAGAAGCATTAATGTGTACTCAGAGCTGGTTATCAAATGGAATAATAGGTGACTTCTTTAAATTATATGATACTTAACTTTCTTCATTATTCCCATACTTATTTTATTTAGCATTTTTATCTTTTTGTAGGTGATGATATATATATATATATGTGTGTGTGTGTGTGTGTGTGTGTGTGTGTGTGTAAGCTAGAAGATGAGCTTGATAGGTTAGATATCAATGATGATGATGCTATAGATGATTAAAGCCAAGTAAGTGTTAGTATTTTTCACTCTGTCTATCTTTATGTTTTCATTATTAGTATTACACATATCATTCATAGTATAATAATTTACTAGTATTCCTTTATAAAGCTAGCAAGCTTTGTTTAGTGAGTTTTAAATTTCTAATTCACTCTGTCTATCTTTATGTTTTCAGACAGATATGGTGAACAATTGTTGAAACATTTGATGTTTAGGAGTTCTGGGGAATGTTATGTTCCTTCTCTTGCTGGTTATTCAAACGATACTGATTTGTGTTTGCGTCTGTTGTTAGAAAGTAATAGCTTAATGAAATTTGAAATGAAGTCACGTGTAGAAAGTCTTTTTATGCATGAGTTTGATTTAAAAACTTAACTTTCAATCTTGGCTCATGCTAGTGTCTCAGATTTATTTTGGAGGCCCGAGTTTGTTTTGATAATTGGCGTGGTTGTGGTTGAGTTTGATTAATACTTGATAACATGAGCTCTCGATGAGTAAATACTTGATTAGTTTGATCACACGACTTGATGGCTTTTGTTTTTTCAAAGAATGGTGTCTTAAATTTCGAATTCAAGCTCAGTAAAACTTGTATGCCTACTAAAACAAATATTTAGTGGCGTGAGCACTTCTTGCAGTCAAGCTCAACCACGGTGAACTTTTGAGTAATCAAAAGTCTTGTCTTGCATTTTAGTGCTGTGCCAATTTCGATTCCTGAATAAGTAGCTTTTTACAGTCTCTCTCTCTCTCTATATATATATATATATATATACATATACATATATATAGTTTGGTTACTTAAAATTTTTTTGATTAAACTAAAATTCTGTCATGATAACTTCTGGGTTTTCGCTGATAATTCAGGTGAGCTTGGATCATTGGAATGGCCGCTAAGGGCAAGGAGAGGAAGAAGACATGGAGGAGCTCCAAGATGTTTTTCTTTTATGATTATTAAACTACTTAAGGATTTTACAACTTGTTATTAAAAATTGGTTTAAGTGATGTACTTATGTTTGATTGTTATATGTTTGCATGAGGATTGTTATAAAGTGTTTCAATTTATATGTCTCTTGATTCATTACACAATTTGAAAATAAATTGAAACATTTAATTTAGATTATTATTTTATTAGCTAAAAATTGTTGAATCTATTGAAATAAATAAATAAATAAAGGGGGCAGGTTTGGGTGAATAAACGGGCAAGTAGTCGGGCGGGTAGTCGGGTTAATAGATCGGGCGGGTATTCGGGCGGGTCTCCGGTTTTAGGGTAAACCCTGTAGGGTGGGTTTGGATTTAGAGGGAAAACCCTACAGGGTTATAGGGTCGGGTTTAGTATGTTGTATAGGGTAGCAGGTTCAGGTTTGGATTCATATAACCCGCCCGAAACCCTATCCGGTTACATCCCTACTAATGCCTTCTCTAGCTGAGATTCGTCGTCGGCTGAAGGTTGATGGACAAGCTCAAGCTTATGACTAGGATGTTGGGGAAGCAAAGTCGTGTTCAATCCAAATCCACATTTTCGAGTTAGGTTAGCTGGATATTAGAGAATCCTTTTAATTTGTGGTTCAAATCCTTCACGAAGGCCTCTAGCTTGAAGTTGTGTTCAGTCCAAAGAAACTTGTGCTCATGTAAACTTTGTTGTGTATTTTTGGTCGGAATGCCAATCAAAACTATTGTAACAATCTTGTTTGAATAAATGAAAGTTGTTTCTTTAATCTATGTTTGTTCTCTTGACACCTCTTCTTTATGTGTGTGTGTGTGTGTGTGTTTTTTTTTTTTTTTATCTAAGCATTTCAAGGAGAGTTATTTTTCAAGTGGGAGTTATTCAAATTTTGGGGGGAAGTTACCCTGTGAGAGGGAGTTACCTAAGCTGTTGACGAGACTTATCCTTAAGAGGGATTTACTCGAGCTCACAAGGGGAGTTACCCATGAGAGGGAATTACCCGAGCTCTTTGCAAGACTTACCATTGAAAGGGATTTACTAAAGTTCATGAAGGGATCATTGAAAGGGATTTACTAAAGCTCATGAGGGGAGTTACCCATGAGAGAGAATTAATTGGGCTCTTGACGGGATTTACCCTTGAAAGGAATTTACTCGAGCTCACGAGAGGAGTTACCATGAGAGGGATTACCCGAGCTCTTTATAGGACTTACCCTTGAGAGGGATTTACCCGAGCTCACGAAGGAGTTACCCATGAGAGGGAGTTACCCAAGCTCTTTATGGGACTTACCCCTAAGAGGAATTTACCTAAACTCACGAGGGGAGTTACCCATGAGAGGGAGTTACTCGAGCTCTTGATGAAATTTACCTCTAAGAGGGATTTACCCGAGCTCACATGGGGACAAAGTTGTGTAAATTACCGTGGCCCTTATTGAATATCTTTTGTTTATTGTGTGTTGAATAATACATAAAAGCTAAGAGAGATGATTTTAACATAGAATCTCCATTATATTCATGATTGTTTTCTCCTTGTGCTCATGTTCATGTTTTATACATAAGCATGTCATAGATATTTGAAGAACTTTCTTAAGTTGTTTGCATTCCATGTTTTGGGGACGAGGTCGCCATCTATCGTCTCGAGTTTATATGCATGGTTGCTCAGGACTTCTTTTATCTTGACGGGGCCTTCCCGATTCGAAGCAAGCTTTCCTTGAGCTTCTTCTAACCCTATTGCCTTTAATTTTCAACAAACGAGGTCTCCAAGGAGAAAGACTTTATGCCTTACTTTCTTATCGTAGTATCAGGTTACCTTTTGCTTGTAGGCGACAACCGTTTTACTCATAGTATCTCGTGCCTCTTCTATGGCATTGAGCTTCGCTCGGAGACCGACCCTCTTGACTGTCTCATTGTAGGATTGAGTTTGGATATTTGGTAGTTCCAACTCCATGGGTAGAATGGCTTCTAATCCGAAATCAAAGCGAAAAAGGGGTTTCATCTGTTGAGGTTCATCGGATGGTGTAGTATCCCCATAAGATGCTGGGCAACTCATTGACTCATTTGCCATTTTGACGGTCCACCTTAGCCTTTAGACTTTGCATGATGGTTTTGTTAACTGCTTTGACCTAGCCATTAGCTTGGGGATGTGCAACTGCGATGTAGCGTGGAGTAATATGATACTTGGTGCAAAAATCTTTGATCCTCTTGGCACTAAATTACCTTCCATTGTCCATCACTATGGAGTGTGGGACTTCGAATATGACCATAATGTTTGTGTAGATGAAGTGTTGGGTGTTTTTGTTTGAAACTTTTGCCACTACCTCGACTTCTACCCATTTCATGAAGTAGTCACAACCAACTATTACGAACTTCCTTTGGCCTATGGAGAGAGGAAATGGGCCTAAGATGTCCAGTCCCCACATGGCAAATGGCCATAGACTGGTAAGGCAGAGCAGATTGATGCTTGAGGCATGGTTAATGGGGGTGATATTTTGACAATGCTCGCATCGTTGGACGAACTCCTTTCCATTGGCCTTCATTATTGGCCAAAAGTAGCTAGCTTACATTATTCGGATGTGTAGCGATTGTGCCTTAACATGGTTACTGCATTCCCCTGCATGGAGCTCTTCTAAGACATGTTGCCCTTTTTATAGGCATAAAAATCGAAGGAGGAGGAAATTGAAACTTCTTTTGTACAAAACCCTTTTGATGAGGGTATATTGGCTGCTTTATATATTAATTTTTTTGCCTCCATTTTGTCTGAAGGTAAGGTATCATCCTTGAGGTACTTGTCACGCCCCAAAAGGTACCCTAAAAGTAACAATCCGCTGCATGCTAAACAAGACTTAAGAATCACTACTACAGTCATTCAGAAGTCTTGTGTTAGTATGCAAGCCATTCTCTTACGACAATAGAATACATAAACAATTGGAGACAGACAGTTCAATTTGATAGGATAAGCATAAAAATATAAATCACAGATATCTCGGGATCAGTTACAAAAGCATTAAGGGGCATTCCCCTGCTACATATAAGTTTAGGTATTATCCTTTTTGGTAACAATGATCTTTCTAGGTTCGCTACTAAAAACTATACAAACCAATCGAAAACTTCTAAGAAGATAACTCCTAGTCTCTCATTACCTGATTTGGCCAGGTCCGGAGACGCAGCCATAAGTACGGGAACTGCATTAAAAAGAAACTGTAAAGGTGTAAGCTATGCTAGCTTAGTGAGTTCCACTTTCCAAAAGTAAATTCTCAACAAGTAATATATATATCAGGCAAGTTATATTAACAACCATATGAAATGCACAAGCACGTGAGCATACAATATATAAGACCATCTGTAAATCTTATGTTGAATGGATTTACGCTATCCATTCGGGGTTAGGTGTTTTAGGCCCATACGATTATAGATTTCAATTTTTCTCATTAATATTGTGGTTGGTACATGTGCCTACCCACACACATTTTTAATCCGACCCTTACGCCAACATTTCAATTTCTGGCCATTACGTCAACATTTCAATTTTTGGCCATCCAACATTCGAGTTTGCAGGCCCCTCGTTGCCTAACTATTATGCCTTCTTCCCACAAAGTTATAATAACCTACGCAATGTGACTCGCATATTGTATGCATGGTCAATTTGATTATAAGATCACGACATATTAATTTAACAATTTATGGGTGATCATAGATATTGCAGACAAATCAATTCTATACTAAGTTATACAAATATTTACAACAAGGTCATTTCGATATTCTTATCATCAATTCACCAATGTAGAAATCATATACACACAGTCAAATTTTATTTTGTCCTAATTCTAATGCCACTACATTACAAGCACAAGCACAAGCACAAGCATATAATTTAAAGATAGCGAACTCACTCGGCCATGGTCTTTGGTCTCTAATGGTAGTGATCCAGAAACACGAAATTTCCCCTAATTCCAAAATCACCTAAACGAAAGAAATACCCCTATGAGTATTTCATATCGTAACTAATTCCAAACTTTTCAAATAAATTCTTTAAATTCGTAATTTCCGTAGTAATTGGAAATTCCAATTTAAAACGGCCATAACTTGATCATTTTAACTCGGAATTTCGTAAATAAGCTATCGATTTCTATCTACTTGAAAAGATCTATCTATTTATGATGTTATTACTAAATTTTGAAGATTTTTAGGTCTCAGGATGTTTAGATCAGATCTGATTAGTAACTAAAAGTTGAAATTCCGAAATTGTTTTGTGAAATTCGCATTATTTCTACCAAGTATATTATATGTACATGCAATATCTACAAGTTATGATCATAAATGTCATGATATGAGCTATCTACATGTAATTCCTTAATGATTTTTTATTAAAGAGACTTTTGCCAAAAACTTTCAGTGTGTCGAATCCAACAAAAATAATAATTTATAATCAACCTGCTTTAAATATTTGTAAATAGAGTGAGCAGGATCGTCTCCACAGGGACTGGTAAAATTCTTAAGTTTCTATTGAGATTAAGAAGAGAAAAAGAAAAAAAAATAAGGGGTTTTTGAAATCACACGATTAAAATAAACCTATATCTAATTAACAAGAATTTCTATATTAAAAAGATTATCTAGCCTAGGTCTTATTACAATTCAATTCCCGGGATTGATCCTTGACTCAATAATTATTATTCCTATTTTGAATAGGTTAGTTATAATTTTCAACAAGCTCTGAAAATCAATCTCTTTTTATATATTAAATAACCAAGATAAGATCTTTGATTATTCCTAATCGAATAGACAACCCTAAACACGCTCTTAAGGTTTAATCTATCAATTGCATTAGAAGTTAGAGAGACCTAACCCTAATCAACAATCTCATAGAGCATGGATCATTTATAATAGATTATATTTCATCAACAACAACAAATAATCATCTATTTACGACTATCGTGTTGTTTCATCACTTTATATTAGGAGATTCATACAATTACGGATATGAGTCCTAATTGACTGATTATTGTTTGTTATCTAATACAACCGGATCCAAAGTTATATCAATAATAGACAAACAATCACAAATAAATCTAATGAAGTATAAATATTCAAAATAGAGAACAATGAAATCAAACCACTTTGGTCTCACAATCCATCTTGAATTGATTTGCAATAATCCCTTTGGCTATATTTGGAGTTTAACCACTCATGACCCTTAGAATTCTCTCTAGGGTTTTCTCACAAAATTGTATCTAAATATGGAATGAATAAATCCTCCTGAAAGAAACACTAAATAATATATAAATACAAGTTTGGAAGTTATGGAATTCGTAGGGACAAAGGCTGGATCCGTTTAATCATGAATTGACCGGCCTAAATGCTTCATGGCTTTTCATTTACCCATTCGTTACAAGAAGGCTGGCGAAATTCCCAGGATGGCCAGCGGCTTTCTTCATGAATTGGTCGGCGTAAGTGATTTACGCTGGTGAAAACCCAGGATCGCCGCCAGCTTAGCAGGCGGCTTACATTGCTTGCTCACGTTCAGAACCAAGATGGCCGACGACCTAAATAGATACGCTGCCGGCGTTCCTTCTTCAATTTGTTCACTGGCGAAATTCAAGATATGCTGGCAGCCTTCTTCAATCCTCCTTCAGCCTTTGTATGTTTTATATTAAACGCTGATGAAATCCAATAATGGCCGGCGGCTTAAATCCATGAATGGCTGGCCTATCTTGCTAATTTTTGCTCCTTGTATATATTTTACTCCAATCTTGTATTATTTGCTCCAATTAGCTTCTAAAACCTGATATTCACATAAATCATAACTAAGTACCAATTCCATATAATTTCTATAAAATTAATAATAAATTAGTCCAAATTAAACAAGTGAAATGTGAATAAAATTCATCTTAACAAATTCCCCCACACTTAAACTCTTGCTTGTCCTCAAGCAAACTAATATAGCTAAAATGAAATCTTATCATGGAGTGTGCTTCTTTCAAAATTCAAATTCAAGCATCTTTCTTTCTTTTTATAACTTGTGATTTCAGTGACTACTGCTCTAACCAAACTGAGGGCTTGTAATTAGAGTACTAAAATGAAAATTCAGTAGTTAATCTAAACAAAACAAACTTGAACCACATATTTAACCAAAGATCCTTCTACTTAAAAGTAAATACCTAATCCAATAAGGAAAAATACCCATTTAGACTTCACTGGACATCTAACCGACATATACTCTTACCAACACAGAATAAAAGCATTTGATATCAGTTCTTTCCCTAGATTTTCTCTCTGTTTATTATAAGTCTTATTCCGTTCGATTGTTTCAACATTCATTTTTCATTTTTCATTCAAGCATATTTAGAGCCTTCAGAGATGAATCTCTGGACGGGTTTTAGTCCGTTTCTTTTCAGCTCTTTTCTTCTCTAAATTTTTCTTTCAAAGCACTTTTCACTTTTTAGCCTTTCCTCCCTTATCGTTATAGTGAGTTCATTGAGTCGGCACATCCCGGGCTCATCACCCAAGTGACCAGGTTTTAAAGGGACCCCTACGAACTCTCTCTCACTCTAACGTTCAAGTTTGGATACTCATAACTCGATTGTTTAAGTTAGAGGAGTATAGGCTTATGCTTGTTTCTACTTTTTGAATGCAACAACAAATTTAAGACTTTTTTATCAAAGATCACTAAGAAAAAGACTTCTTTTATCTCTTTTACTAAGTGTTGAAAAATTCTTTAATAAGAACTTATAAAAGTATATATAAATTAGCTTTCTTCCTAGAAGTAAACCTGTTTATTTTTCACTCAAGGACTTGACTTACTTTCAAACTTCCAAATCTAAAGCCAAATACACAGTAATTCTGTTCCTTAAAGATTTTACTACTCAATTTTAATCTGGTATTCAAATCACAACAGTATAGGTAGTAAAGCACTTTCACAAGTCAATTTTTCACTTTTTAGATGCTATCTTTAATTTTTCAGCACAATCTCCAGATTTCATTCAAATTTTTGAAAAAAAATTTTTTGGCCTAGACTTGCCATATATTACTTAAGAACAAATGATCAACATATATTACTTAAGAACAAATGATCAACAGCTTAAAGTGTGGGTACACATTTCAATTCCAGATGTCTTATATATGCAAAATAATTTCATAAGTCATATATCACCAAATGAAATACTCCAATTCATATCTTATCCCTCCCCACACTTATAATAAACAGTGTCCTCACTGTTTCTAATCAGCATAAAGTGAGAGAAAAATAAAAAGAAATAGGAATAACGGTACTTCCCCGGTTTCTCTTTTGAAGCTCCTTTGAAGTTCTTTGTCCTTTAAAACTCATGAGAGAGATTTTCTTCTTCAGTTCAAGATCTAAGACCTACAAAACCAAACAAATAAAAGAAAACAAAACACACAAAAACAAAAGCATTAGTAACAAAAACCATGGGTTGCCTCCCATGAAGCGCTTCTTTGTAGTCCTTAGCTGGACTATTCCAAGTCATTCTCTTATGGAGGCTCAAAGATATAGGATTCCCAATTCTCAAGCATAGGATATCCTTCAGTTAAATTCTTCTCATGATTTACCCTAGCAATCTCTCCATCTAAAGTTTTTAACAATTGATCATAGAAGATATCACTAGTGTCTTTTTTATGCTCATCCTCCTTTGAATTCAACTTATCATCTCCAATCTTCTCCATAATTTGTCTAGTGTCAACTAAATTTTCACCAAGTCTATCCACTTTTGATTCATCAACTAGGCTCTCTTCTTGCACTTCCATAACCTGATTGTCATTCTTAGAGATAGCAAAAATATTAGAAATATTTGAATTAATTTTCTTTTCACTATCTACCGAGAATCTAATGATCTCCCCATCAAATTCCATAGTTATAACCCCTTCATTAACATCAATTTTGGTTTTAGATGTTTTCATAAATGGTCTCCCAAGCAAAAGTGTAGGTGATTTTGAATACATCTCCTCACCCATATCAATTACATAAAAGTTAGCGGGAAACATTAATCCATTGACTTGTACCAAAACATCTTCCAAAATACCTGATGGATATATATTAGATCTATCTGCAAGTTGCAAGATTACTCTTGTTTCTTTCAAAGATCCAATATTCAACTTCTTAAATATAGATAAGGGCATGATATTAACTGAAGCTCCTAGGTCACACATACAATTTTCAATCCTAACTTGATCTATTGTACAAGGAATAGAAAACGTACCAGGGTCCTTGCACTTTGGTGGTAGCTTCTTCTGAAGAACAGCAGAAATATTCTCACCCATATAAACCATCTCATTTCCTCTAAGTCTTCTTCTTGTTTGTGCAAAGATCTTTCAGAAACTTAGCATATCGAGGTATTTTCTTAATCACATCCAATAAAGGAATATTCACCTCGACTTTCCTAAAAGTTTCCAAAATTTCCTTCTCTTCATCCAATTTCTTGGATTGATACAACCTAGAAGGGAATGGGGGTATAGGCTTATAAATCTGTGGTGGGGGTTTTTCTACTTGTTTCTCCTCCATGTGGGGGTTCTTTTTTTCACTTTTCTCATTGGAGTCGGTCTCAATTACCTTCTCATTTGAGTCTTGCAATTCCTTGCCAGGTCTCAAGGAAATTGCACTCACATTTTCTCTATGATTAATGGTGTTAGAAGGTAACTTACCTTGCTGTTCCAACTTACCTACTGAAGTGGCAAGTTTACTCATCTGACCCTCCGAATGTTGAATGCTTTGCTTCGTCTCATGTTGGAATTGCTTAGTCTCATCCTGAAATTGTTTAGTGTTGATTGCAAGAGACTTAACAATGTCTTCAAGTGATGTACCTGAACTTGAAGACGAAGACTGTTGTGGTGGTGGTTGTTGTGGCCTTGGTTGATATTGCTGAAAGTTCTGTGGCCTTGGTTGGTAACTGAAATTTGGATGATCTCTCCATCCAGGATTGTATGTAGTGGCATAGGGATCATATTTTCTTTGAGGTAGTTGTAGTTGTCCTAGAAATACTCCAATCGCATTTGCATGCGCATATGAATCTTCTTGTAATGTTGGACACATGTCTGTGGGATGGTTGGAAGCACATATACCACAAGCTTTCGCTTGTTGATGGTTTCCAAGAGCAATTTGCTGTACTAGAGAAGTCAGGTTAGATAATTGATTTTCTAGATGAGAAGCACTTACCTCATTGACTCTTCTTGTTGAAGGATCGTGACGGAAGCCAAATTGCTGTGAGTTTGCAGCCGTGAATGATATCAAATCCCGAGCCAGAGCAGGGGTTTTGTCTACAATCGCTCCTCCGCTCGCTGCATCCATCATTTTCCTTTCTATTGGCAGCAGACCTTCATAGAAATATTGGATCAAAAGCTGTTCTGAAATACCATGTTGTGGACAATTGGCAACCAATTGCTTGAATCGCTCTCAATATTCGTGAAAATTTTCTGTGTCCCTTTGTCTTATCCCACTAATTTCCCGTCTAATATTTGCAGCTCTTGTTGCAGGGAAGAATTTGTCCAGAAAAGCTTTAACCATATCAGTCCAAGTGGTAATTGATCCAGGGGCCAAATAGAATAGCCAATCTTTGGCTTTATCCCTCAAAGAAAAAGGAAAAGCCCTCAATTTTATTTGATCTTCAGAAATCCCTTGAGGTTTCATGCTGGAACAGACAACGTGGAACTCCTTCAAATGCTTATGAGGGTCTTTGTTTTCCAGGCCATGAAAAGAAGGCAACAAATGAATCAACCCGAATTTTAACTTAAAGTCCACATTCAACTCAGGATATTGAATGCAAAGTGGTTGTTGAGTCACATCCGAAGTTGCTAATTGTCTAAGTGTTCGGTCCGGATTTGCCATCTCTTCCTCTTCTTGATCTTGTTCAATTTCCAAACTTTCAATTTCCTGTTTTTCAGACTCACTAGATGATTCGGTTAATTCCAAAGCTTGAGTCAATCCAGGAGATGAAGATGATGTTGTAACGTCTTGAGCACGCAGTTTTGCTTGTTTGCGCAGTTTCCTCTCTGTCTTCTCAATTTTTGTATCAAATTCTAAAATACCTTTGTGAGAAGCACAGGTCATAAACAAAAGAAAAAAAATAAAAATAAAAAGAAATAGAAACAGGAACTTTTTGGACACCAATCCCCGGCAACGGCGCCAAATTTTGGTGGGTGTCGAATCCAACAAAAATAATAATTTATAATCAACCTGCTTTAAATATTTGTAAATAGAGTGAGTAGGATTGTCTCCACAGGGACTGGTAAAATTCTCAAGTTTCTATCGAGATTAAGAAGAGAAAAAGAAAATAAAATAAGGGGTTTTTGAAATCACACGATTAAAATAAACCTATATCTAATTAACAAGAATTTCTATATTAAAAAGATTATCTAGCCTAGGTCTTATTATAATTCAATTCCCGGGATTGATCCTTGACTCAATAATTATTATTCCTATTTTGAATAGGTTAGTTATAATTTTCAACAAGCTCTGAAAATCAATCTCTTTTTATATATTAAATAACCAAGATAAGATCTTTGATTATTCCTAATCGAATAGAAAACCCTAAATACGCTCTTAAGGTTTAATCTATCAATTGCATTAGAAGTTAGAGAGACGTAACCCTAATCAACAATCTCATAGAGCATGGATCATTTAGAATAGATTATATTTCATCAACAACAACAAATAATCATCTATTTACGACTATCGTGTTGTTTCATCACTTTATATTAGGAGATTCATACAATTACGGATATGAGTCCTAATTGATTGATTATTGTTTGTTATCTAATACAACCGGATCCAAAGTTATATCAATAGACAAACAATCACAAATAAATCTGATGAAATATAAATATTCAAAATAGAGAACAATGAAATCAAACCACTTTGGTCTCACAATCCATCTTGAATTGATTTGCAATAATCCCTTTGGCTATATTTGGAGTTTAACCACTCATGACCCTTAGAATTCTCTCTAGGGTTTTCTTACAAAATTGTATCTAAATATGGAATGAATGAATCCTCCTGAAAGAAACCCTAAATAATATATAAATACAAGTTTGGAAGTTATGGAATTCGTAGGGACAAAGGCTAGATCCGTTTAGATCATGAATTGACCGGCCTAAATGCTTCATGGCTTTTCATTTACCCAGCCGTTACAAGAAGGCTGGCGAAATTCCCAGGATGGCCGGCGGCTTTCTTCATGAATTGGTCGGCGTAAGTGATTTACGCTGGTGAAAACCCAGGATCGCCGCCAGCTTAGCAGGCGGCTTACATTGCTTGCTCACGTTCAGAACCAAGATGGCCGACGGCCTAAATAGATATACTGTCGGCGTTCTTTCTTCAATTTGTTCACTGGCGAAATTCAAGATACGCTGGCAGCCTTCTTCAATCCTCCTTCAGGCTTTGTATGTTTTATATTAAACGCTGATGAAATTCAATAATGGCCGGCGGCTTAAATCCATGAATGGCTGGCCTATCTTGCTAATTTTTGCTCCTTGTATATATTTTACTCCAATCTTGTATTATTTGCTCCAATTAGCTTCTAAAACCTGATATTCACATAAATCATAATTAAGTACCAATTCCATATAATTTCTATAAAATTAATAATAAATTAGTCCAAATTAAACAAGTGAAATGTGAATAAAATTCATCTTAACAACAATAATGCCATGAATACTTGTTTGGAAAAACTAGCTTCACTCCTTTGAAAATCATGCATATTTTTACTATGATGAAGCCTTGATAACCTATATACCTAATACCTACATTATCTTAATAAATTTCCTTATTTAAAGGTTGGAAAATAGATGTTTTAAAGTGAGTTTTGCCTAGTGACGAATTTTGCACAATTTTTAGAAAGGAAAATATTGTTTGATCTTAGTTGGAAAACTTTTTCTTTGTTTTAGGTTTCTACTTTGATAAAACACATTTACTTTCATAAAAATCAAGTCTTTATTATATCTATTCCTTAAGACTTCTATTTTTCCGTTAAAATACTCATTTTGATATTTGGAAATAGGTGTTTAAATAGGGATTATTTTTAAATCCGAATTTTGGGAAATTATTTTTGGGATAGTTTCTTGTGAAAAACTCATTTAATCTTTTTAAAATTAAGTTTTAATCAATCCTACTCCCTAAAGCTTTCATTTCTTTAATAAAACTCATGTTTTAGGATTGGAAAATAGGTATTTTCTTGGCATTTCACCCTAGTTACGAATTTCTACATTTTTGTTAGAGTTGAATCATAGATCAATCTTCACTTTTGTAATCATTTTCTTGTTTTAAAAATTTCTCTTAGTAAAACCATGATCAACTTATAAAATCACTACTTTATGATACTCATTACCTACGCCCTTTATTTTACATGTAAAAATCTTCATTTTGAAGTTGGAAAACATGTTTTCTAAATGGGTCTTTCTCAAGGTCCAAATTTTAAAAATAACTTTTGGATAGAAATAAGATGGATCTTGAGTTTTGATCAACACCTTTATTAAGACTTTAATGTAGCAAGACTTTCATACATGTAAAACAAATAGCTATATTATTTTAACTACTCTAAACAAGTAGATCTATTATACTACTCATGCTATGAATGTAAATGCATTATGAAAAATATGTAGATGAGAATAGAAATGAAAATATAAGCTCAAAGTTTCCATAAAAATAATAGATAGCAAATGATATAGCAAAATACTAGTATATCAACTCTAATAACAAGATCTACACATTGTGATGACAAGAATATCATGTTTTAGTGTTTTCCATATCTCTAGGATAAAGCTCATGAGGTTTTTGGTGGAACCACACATGTATAACCTTGTCATTGCATATTGCTATAGTGGTAAGGTTAAGATCTATTACCTATTTAGTGTTTTGGAGAAGGAAACTTGAAGTAAAAAAAAAAATAAATTTGTGTGTGTATGTGGGGGGATAAGGAGTCACGGCAAAGGAGAGTGGAGAAGGAGAGAAAAAGCTTTCCAAAGTTTGATTTGTGAGAAAAAGAAAGAAAGTGAAAAAGTGAAAGGTGGAAAAGAGATTATATAGGAAAATAAATTAGGGTTTTGTGTGATTATTTAATAGAAGAAAAACAAGACAATTTATGGCTTATTTGGGGGGGGGGGGGGGGGGAGGAGGAAGGTTTCACGCACAGCCATAGAAGAGGGGGGGAGAGAGTGTTTTTAATTTTGTTTTGTGTAATAAAATTAAATATTTAATGACTAACTTTAAGTACTAAAATATATTTGAAAGGTAAATTTGTAAGGAATTGATGTAAAATTGTAAGAATAGGTTGTAAGGATGTAAGAATAGGGTATGGGCGGTTGTACTTGATGAATAGTGTAAAAAAAAGCAAAAAGTTGATTGGACATTTAAATTACTGGTAGTAATGAAAATACGATAAAAAGTTATAACTGTAACTCTTATAACTCAAAAAATCATACAACTGATATATTTAGAAATATTATAAAATTACGAATCTAACGGTACTAATATCATATAATTAATATCCCGAGCCTCGGGACACGCTTTTCAAGATTTGTATCCAATCGGGCTTGAAATTGGTCGAAAATTCACTAATCGAATATTGTTTAGCATTCTAATATTAATACGAGCTAATCTACACTTCTCACTCATATTTCGACTTCTTGGTTTGCGGACACGGGTTTGCCGGATCTAAACTGCTAGGGTTTTCTAAGATTTTGTTGCCTTAGGGTTTCCGGTTGACTTTCCGATTTAGAATTTTACTTTGGAGTTAACTTGTTTCTAATCTCCTGGGGATTCAGTCTTGGCATTGCTGGACATAGGGTTTCTAGGTCTGATTGGTCCAAGGGGTATTCTTTTAGGGTTTCGGTTCCTAGTTTTAAGTCTTTCCTGAAATCGAACTTAGGTTTACTAAGAAAATGAGGGTTTACAATACTGTTCTATTGGGGTCATCCAGCTCGGGAGCGAGTTTTCTATCACAGATCTAGTACTTCGGGGGGTCTTTTAGTGGTGGATTTCTTTAGCAAGAATTTAATGAAGATTTTTTCTTCGATTTTTCCCAAGTCGGGGGATATTATGGAGGCGAGCTTAGAAAGATTATCGGTCTCCGAATCATCAGCTTTGGGTATCTTAATGATGTCCAAGGAGGGCAACTCTTTAGTGAGGAATCGGACTACTTCTAGGTATCCAGCCATTTCTTCATTTTTCTCTTCGTACACACCTTTGACTTGTTGCACCATAAGTTGGGAGTCAGAAAAGATTTTGAGGTCCCCTATTTCTGCTGCGACACATGTAACAAGCTTAATCACTACTAGTAGGGTGTCGTATTATGCTTTGTTGTTGCTTACGGATGTATACACTCCATTTTTGCCCATTTAAGGTTTCAATTTGTAATAAAAATTAATATTATGTTAAGCCTTCAAATATAATAAAAAAATAAAAATATATATACATATATGGGCTTGATATAATACTAATTTTAATTATAAATTTATCATGGACCCAATTAAATACCCTATATGAATGGGCTTAATCAATGGGGCCTATTTTTGGAAACCTTAAATACATTTTCTATGCAAAAAAAAAAAAAAAGAAAACCAAGGCATAGGCCAATGGCCTAATGATAAAACATACACATATGCATAGGGGATGCCAGGGTTCGAATCCACGTAAACGAAGGAAAATTTTTTTTCAGGGAGGCATGTGAAGAACATGCACCACTGTGTGACATGCACATGACATGTGTGTAGATCACATGCGTCGTCTTCATCAAGATGAAGATTATTTTTTCGATGCGAACAAGATATTTTCAAGCTCATTTTGATCTATTTTTGCTTTGATTTGCATCAAATTGATGGTGGGGATTTCAAAAAGGCATGAGATACTACAATTTTGGATAAAAAACTAGCTCTAACAATCGTGATTTGGTGTTCAATTTTAGATCCAAAGTTTGTGAAAAAATCACTTTTGCACGCAAAACAAACTTTCGAATTTTGAATTTCACCCTCCATATAGCTTCTAGAAAGACATATATGAACTTGTTGTCATCCTTCCCGAAGATTATTAAGCTCGAAAATTGTGAAAAGCTTCAAGAAGCTCATTCACACACATATCTTTTTTGGGGTTGTAGGCCATTTAATTTGACCCCTAGCTAGTATAAATGGGGGTCGAGGGCTCTACTCAACACAATCAATTCCATTAGAAATATCCAGAAAATACTTTTAAGCCTCAAATTAAGCTTTGAGTTCCTAGGGTTTCGATTTTGAAAATCTCTTATTGCTTTTAATAGAGGCCAAATTAGAGCAAACCAAGGCTACAATTATATGCAAGGGTGGCGAAAGCTTTAGCTAATAGCTTTCCCCTTCATCCAAAGGTCTCCAATCGACAACAACAAACTACCATTGTCACCACTACTTTGTTTTAGTTGCGCCACCAATTTCTAACCAATTTCGAGCCAAACTACCATCATAGGACTACCCATCATCCTCTACTTGAGTGTTTTATTGTGGTCGTAGCCACCCAGAACCACTAGATTGATGATTTGAAGTATCACCAGGTGCTTCCCTTGTGTGGCCCCAAGATCCAACTCGAAATCCGACCCGAACTCGCTTTAGATTCGACCCGATCCACTCCATGCTAACCTATGCTTGATCCAATTGAGTTCATTTATTTATTTATTTAATTTAGTGAAATTAAAAAAAAAACTCTTTTTTTTCTTCCTTAAAAAATATAAAAAACCACAAAATAATAAAAATGGGATTATAGGTTTAGTTTTATAATAAATTAAAAAAAATTTAAGACTTAGAAAACCTTATTTTCTAGAATAAAAAAAATAATTTGATAGCTCATAAGATTTCATATAAAAAATTTATTTTCACAAAAAATAAATTAAAAATTTAATAAACTTAAAGTGAAAAGATTTCTAAAATAATGACAAGATCATAGAAGCTTGTTTTACGAGAGGAATTGCGACTCTATTATATTTTATATTAATATGTTTTACTTTAGTTACCTCCGAGTTCCATTCCCGTCTGCAATGACTTTTGTCATTCACTTTAATCCCCATTGGCCGTTAATAAACATTGAGCCATTCACTTTTTCCCCATTGATAAATATTGATTTTATCTTATTAATTCCAATATATTACAACTAAGCGTATAACACCTGAACTGCATGTTCGGATATAAAAGAACAGAAAAAAATGTGAAAATACAAAAGATTTAAAAAGAGAAAAGAGAGGAAAGGGAAAAGTGGATGATTAAAAAATAATTATTTATTAAGATTAAAAATAATAATAAAAAAAAGATATAAGAAAATGAGTAACCATAATCCATATTTTAGATATTTTTTAACACGAATTAATACTTTCGCTTAATAATAATAGACATACTGCTCAGCTAGCGGTACCCTTCTTCACTTGCGCACATACTACATGTTAGTATTATTAGCTTTTTTTTTTTTTTTCCCCAGATTTTAAGGCTATAATAATAATAATAATAATAATAATAATAGAAAAACAGTACGACACAGAATGGAACCGCCAAATAACAACCAATCAGTTAAAAATTCAGTTAGTGGCCAACAACCTCGCCTCTCTTATCTTCGCCTACTTCTTTCTTTTACACATTCCTTAACCATAACCCAAAACCCCATCTCTCTCTCTCTCTTTTGTTTTAACAATGGCTGCTTCACTAACTCCTCAGTTACAAAGATTCCCCTCTTAACAAAACCAGCTCACACTACTACTGACTCCAACACTCCTCCCTCAAGTTCATCAATAGGACTAGTACTACTACAGCTACCGCTACTAACACCGCCATTTCGATGAAGTCGAATACCCGGCGGTGTTGCTCTGCTATAGCTATTGATGCTCCTTCTTCTTCTTCAATCTCCGGCGTGTCCGGGGTTCGGTGGGGTTGCAGCAGCTTGAAAGGTCCTAGGGAGGAAATGGAAGATGATGTTGTGGTTCGGTCTGAGGGACTTGATGGCTTCTCTTTTGCTGCTGTTTTTGATGGTCACGGTGGCGTCAACTCTGTCAATTTCATAAGGTCATCAACATTATTTTTTTACTTCTTTTTCTTTTCATATACTTGAATCTGTTCGGATAATTTCACGATGATTCAAAACGAATATTCAATTGTTCTTACGTCCTTAATATTAAATAATGATGAATGGTTCAATAGGCCAGCATAGCATCAATCAAACTGGCTCATGTCAAGTTTGTACATGGTGTTTTGAGTTTCATTCATTTTCCATGTTTAGAAGCCTTTTAGGAATAAGGAATCTCAATTCCTTGGAATCGGCAAAATTCTAACTTTGAAGAGAATCTAACTCTTCCTTTGAGGTCTAGTTTTATTACTAGAATTTTATAAAAGTCGACTTTTAATCTAATCGTATATCCAAATATACAGTTGAACTTGTCATTCCGTTCCTAATTTTACCTATTTCATTCCAGACAATTCTTGCATACCGATTGTGACATTAGTGTTTATGCGGATAGAGGTGCAAGTATTTTTTGCTCTGGTTTTCTAATTTGTGATGCCTCAATTACAGGGATGAATTGTTCAAGGAATGCGTTGTGTCTTTACAGGACGGTGCACTCTTAAGTAAGAATGATTTTGATGCCATTCGAGATGCAGTGCAAGCAGCATTTGCTAATGCTGATGGAAAATTGTTAAGCTGGTAAACTAAATTCTTTTCCAAGTGAACGTTTGTTGAAACTTAGCGACATATGCTCTTACGGTGTTAGTCTAGATATGATTATCTCTTTCGATATCATTGCGTTGAAGGTTTGGTAATTTTGTAAAGGCTTGAATCATTGGAAGAGGATGATGAATCTGGTTCGACAGCCACTGCTGCTCCTAGGAAGTGATAAGATGTTCATAGCACATGTTGGCGACTCATCTGTGGTATACATCTATGTCGTCTCGGTCGCAAATGATTGCAAGCTGCAGTTTATTCAACTTTACAGAGAAAAGAAATTTTTACTGTGTTGTAGTGGCAACATTTGAGACAAGTGCATGTTCAAAGTTTCTGCAATTTTTATACTTTACAAGGTTATAATCTGTTTTTCCTTTTTTATATGTTCATACAGGTTGTTTCCCGTTCTGGAAAACCAGATGTTCTGACAAATCCTCATCGGCCTTATGGAAGCAACAGTGTTTCTCTAGGAGAAGTTAGAAGAGTAAGAGCAGCAGGTGGATGGGTGAGTTCTTCTTTTGTTGAATTTTTCTCAACTTCTTTGTGATGAACATTATACCCCTGTGATTCACTAGAAAATCCCTGTAGAGTTGTTGCTTTTTCTAAGGGTATTTCTGCTGCCAAGAAATATTAAGAAATCCTCAGACTTGTGGTGGCTTCTAATTGATGTAGCTGTTTACCTAAATTAGAGGATCAGTTAGTATGAACAAGACATGCAGAGATAGTCACATGTTGCTCTTGAATTAGTTGTTGCTTTGTTACATCAGTTATTCATTTGCTCTTGATAGCTACTGAAATTTACTATGCCTACATGATTGCCACTAACAAGCATGCTGCAAACTGCTATTTGCGTTGAGTAATTTCATATGTATATTTAGCTGAAAATAAGACTCATCCTGTCATCCGTGTGCCTCACTTGCAGACATATAGACTTGGCAAATTAATACTGGAACAACAAAGTTCATATGTTATGAAAGGAGTAGAGAAGCCTGAGTATGTCGGGCAAAAATTTAGAAATGAATGCTTTCCATAATCTTCTATATTGTTCCTATTTTCCTCTCTGCTGTACTTGATTACTTTTTATATTGAGTCTTGCATCTCATGCTTATAGGTTGTAAATGGAAGAATTTGTGGTGACATCGCGGTTTCTCGAGCATTTGGGGATCAACATTACAAGACAAAGAAAAATGAGTCTGTCCCTCTCACCACTTTTACCCACCTAATTTCTTCTATGAATCATATGGTGGTCATAAGAAACTTTAGTACATAGTTTCCCTTCATACCCTGACAGTTTTATGGTTTTTACATTTGACAAGAATGCTGAAGAAGGGAGTCAAGGGAGGGAGATGGACAGAGAAGTTCATTTCTCGGTATGTCGTTCCATATGCTAATCTATTCACATTCTAAGCACTCATTTCTAGTCACGTACTTATGGGAGCTTCAGCATGTGACATCACACCCCTATGAATTGGCATTTTAAGACATGGATTTGGTATATATCCTCATCAGCTACACAATAAGCAAATGCCAAATATTTGGGTTTTATTGTGTCTATTTTGAGTGACTATACATTCAAATCTGATATATCTTCTAATTTTATTGATGAAATGGTAATATCACTATTAAGGAAACTTAGTTTCACTGGCAGGTTTGTAAAATGTGACAAATAAGTTATATAGGAGAACACACATTGTCAAGGTTAGCACTAAAACCATCTTATCTTTAAAATTATTGAGCTTATAGACGTAACGTGAGCTATTATGTTTGTTGCTGCAACTTTCCTTTACTTATGAGTTAAGACTTTAATTGAAACCTCTTAAATGGATGGCTTAATTATATATAATTGAAATGATTGTGTAGATATTTGAACTTCCGAACTCTTACTCTAGTACCACATTAAGATAAAAGAACTTACAAGATGACATGGCCTACAATTCCTTACTTAAGATGTGTAAACGACCAAATTATATTCTTCTTACTGGCATGGCAACATTTTCTCATTGATGACACGTTTGTATGTTGGCTGGCACACAAGAAAAAGAATCTTTTTAGCTCCTTATACTCATCTCATTTGGTGGCATTTTGAATATAACTATTAGGTGTGTTGTTGCAGCATTCAGTTCAAAGGTGATTTGTTGACTGCAAAACCAGACGTATATCAAACGGCGCTTGGTTCAGATTCAGAATTTGTAATATTGGCATCTGATGGTCTATGGGACTACATCAACAGGTAATTCTTATACGAGAGCATATTATAAATATTCTAGGAATCTGTTGTATCTGTACCTTCTTTCTCATGTCAATCATAAATGTCTTGGTTGTCAATTCAAAATTCTCAGCTCAGATGCAATTGATTTTGTAAGAAACAAACTTCGTCAACATGGAGATGTCCAAGTAAGCTTGATGAACCTAACTATATGCCTTTTCCTTAGCTGCTATAGTTATTTGACTATGATGTAATATAATTTTACATTTTCTTCGGTTGTCAGCTGGCCACTGAAGCTCTTGCACAGGCAGCCCTGGTAATTAAGAACTGATATGTCTCTCTGTTATGTGATCGATGGGTAGAAAATCATATTAAAAATTGATTATGTGCATTTGCAGGACCGAGGCTCACAAGATAATGTCAGCATTGTAATTGCAGATTTAGGGTATGACAATTCCAGTTGAAGTTAATTTTCACTCACTGAAATAATTAACATCTAGATTTGCCCATAATATGATTACTATGCCATTAATGGAATAATATGCTGGTGTGTGATAGAAGTGCAGGTGGAATTACACATTCTAGAAAGACAAACAAACCAAGTTCATTTCTTAATTTCTCCACAATTTGGGATGGAAAGCAGGAAGTATTAATTAATTGAAGACTGGTCAATGATGTTGCAAGTACAGTCAAACTATATCTACTTGCAACAAGATAAATTTCTCCAAAGATACCAAAAAGAAACCATGCAATATAAAACTGTCTAAAAATCATAATACAAGGATATTTCATGCAAAATTCGATTTTCAAAAGTGTTGTTGTTTTGGTTAGTAAAGTCTTAAGATAAGCCTTAGCATGATATTATATTATTGTTGAGGTCAGCACTATAACTATCTAATTTAAAAGCTTAAGTTTGTAAGGATTCAAACTTATAACTTCTTACTTTAATGCCAAGTTAAACTTAGCACCACCATCATTTAATCTAAAGGTTTAAACTTGTAGATATGTTGTAAGTTATTACATTAATGTACAGCAGTTTTCGAGACATTAAAGTACAAAAACACCCTTGATAAACACAACTAAATTATTCCAATACTTCCTCTCAAAATGGAGAGCTTTTATCATATGGTCCTAACTTGTTACATATATAACTCATTCAAATCCTTTGAAGTTATTTGGTAAATAGATTGACAAGGTTGTCTTCTGATCTCACACATGATGCAACAACTTCCTTATCCAACAGTCTTCTGATCTCATATGGTAGAGGTGATTGGCAGGTATAGTGGTGGTGATGGAGGATTTTGGTGATGGGTGGTGTGTTAGTCAATCTTACTTTGATACCGTGCTGTTTTTGGTTAGAGAAGTATTAAGGTTCTGCAAATCTTAGCATGATATTATATAATATATATGTGAAAGCACAAAAATATGCTTAACCAATGGAACTAACACAACTGAACTATTCTGATAGAATGTTGTGAGTCATATGCACAATTGTTGAGATAAAGAAAGTTTTTTAGGTTATTTCCATTTCCTTCATGGTCATGTTGAGGTTAAGGAAACTTAAAGATTCAGTGCCTTTTACTTTTCCATTGTGAATGTTTCTTTACATAAATTTGCTTGGGATCAATTTTGCATAGTTTTTACCATAATGGTTACTTGATTTCCAATTTAGATTGTTGTCATGCTTATTAAAACATGAATATGGATTAATCTCTACTCTTTAACCATTTCTTTCCATTATGTCTTATGTATGCAGATGGACAGATTGGCAGAATTTACCACTCCAGCGGCAAAATATAATTTTTGAATTTGGTCAAGCCTTCATTACTATTGGTATCGTGTCGCTTGGAATCTGGATGTCATCTCTGCTCTCTTTATGAAATTGATATTCTGAAATGTATATAAGCTAAAAAAAAGTATAGATTTATGAATTTTCTGTTTACAAGTAATTTGTATATGCTCATGCTTTGTTCAGCATACTACTGAAATTAGATTACTTCTCGAACAATTATTTGTGCTCTTTTCTTCTAGAAGTGCAATAGTTTAGCCCATTTTTTGTGGCATTTGCATTTCCTTACTTGAACATGCAGAAAAAAGATTAGGATCTACAGATGTGCTTGTATGAATGCTGTGTACTTCGAGCTTTTAGTGTTTTGAAGATGGAAAACATCAAAACTATGTCTTCCACAGTTTGCTATTTTCAAGTCAAAATCCAGCAAAGCAAGAAGATTGCCTGTTGCTATTTGAACCGTCCCTTTTCTATTCATGTCAGCATTTCGTATAGACGTTATTATGTCAGCAATAGTGTCCCTACCCATAATAAACTAAAATTCTTTTTTCCTCCCATTTTTGATATAATCAACATGCTATTTTTTTTTTTTTAGATTCGATATTAGAATATCGAAGGTATATGCGTGAGATACACTCCATTAATTAATCTATTTCATTCAAATTCCTATGTATAATATAACTAACCTATGTATAATGTATATATAATATAACTAACATAATTATATTAGTATTATCTTATAATACCTCAGGGGCTAATGAAACTATTGGATATAGGAACCTTTGTTATCAATTAATGAAAAATATTTGATCGATGAGATCTCACCTATGAAAAGTGACCTTCCGCCAAAGATTAAAATGCCAAGCTTCACATTCATGTGGCAATGAAGTTTCATATCACTCTCAAGAACTCACCTATGGCCATTGATGTTTCTTAGCGAGATAGTTATATCATTTTGATTGGAAACACAGCCACAGTCATTATATAATACAGTGGAGGCCAAGAGCTCCAAGTTTGCGAGCCTCTCATATCATAAACCAAGTTTGATCTATGCTAAGGAAGCTTCGATTTTATATCTATCCTTATCTTTATAATTAGAAACCTTAAGCAGTCAAAATGAAATTGCTAATGCCCTTAACACTGTATATCAAAAGGCTTGTGTCATAATATACGGTGAATCGTTCATAAATCCCCTTAATGTGCTGATTTTTCAGCATACCGGTGCCTGCTCTTCTTTTATGGTCCTAAATCTTATTATCAAGCAACTTTCCTCACAGGAATAACAGGAATATAGGACTTTTATGTTTTATTACTTATGGAGGAAACAAATACTGATCCACTCTAGAGAATGGATTATAACTGCATACATAGGAGTCGATGAACTTTGACATCAAGACCATACACCAATTTCATTTAACTAAATAGACCATAACGGCCAAAAAAAAAAAAAAAAAGAAGAACAAAATAGACCATGCTTGAACTTATTCCTCTAGACATTATATATTAACGATCGCTGTGCATAATCAAAACCGCGAGGAGTATTGTCTTGGTAGCTTATATTTAAGGGTTCTTGCAACCAGGCCTCACCCTAGGATCATGCTTATGGTTGGCACATACATCTTCATAATCCAGCAGAGCATCCATTGCTAAAAGCTTCCTTGTTTTTATCCGAAAACCAACCTGTCCAAGAGAAGTAATGAGAAAGATATGGAGGCCAAGTGCTCCTCAACCTAGCTCCCAGTAAGTAGATGTTTTACTGATTAATTCGGGCGTATTGTTTCTTATAATACTGCAATTTCACGCCCCTTGTCAATCCGTTTATAAGTTCTATCATTAGACCATTACCCTTTTAATTTGTAGCTTACCAAGTCAAGAGAAGGATTGGGAAATACAGCATCAATCTTTGCTTCTGGTGTGCCTAAAAACAGAAAGAGGCTAGCTTTTAGCTTTTATATAACTTATAGATTCAGATCAACTGAGAGAAATTTAATAAATTTTGAAGTAATAAATAAAAAATTCATGCCATGTTTACACGTTTAAGTGTTGATATTAGATGGCTGTGAAGCTAAACTCAATGTGAAACCAAAGTATTTCACCCCATTTGATTAAGTCATCCAGTTGATGGTATTAAATAGAAAAAAGTCATAGCTCATAAGTGAGAGGAATATTAAGTAATGTATTTAAGAGCCCATTATCACAAAAGAAGATCCTAATTTCATATCATCGTGTACTAGTTTCCCTCTCATTAAATATGTCTCAACCAACTCAAAAAGGATCCATTGGTACTATTACATACAAATAGACGAGAATGGCATAAAATTACTATTAAAATTTTGATAAATTATTAACTTTTTAATAACTTATTAACTATCACTACCACTTGTCATAATTTTACTAGTACTTATACGCCACTAATGTAGATACACAACTTGTTAGCACAATAAATCTTTTTGTTTTTTTCCCATCCCACCGGATAGTGTTGGCCCATAAATGTAAACGTACATAGAATTTATAAGTTTAGACTTTTAAATAAAATGATTGTGATACTAAATGTTTAGGTTAGTACTATATAATGGTTAAATCAATTTAAACTTTTAAATATGGTGTGAATTAATTAAATTAATTATATAATTATCCTCCTTACTAGTGGGTGACTTTTTGACTAAGATCTATCAAGTGGACAACTTCTCTTAAATAGGAGTTGAAATGGTTACGTTGGTATTTAAACCCAAAACCTTCTATTCCAATGCCATATCTATTATATAAAACTAAATTCAACATGAATAAATTGTAAATGGCTAGTACCTGAACAGAATGTAGCATTTAGGAGAAGGAAAGCTAGAAAGAAAGTGCTGAAAGCTCCACTAGACATCCTTGTACTTATTTCTCCTGTCTTTGCTGTTTAACCTTTAGTTTCTTCCTTTATTCAATATGAAATAAGGAGTTAGCTTGAGAATTGCAAAGAGGAGAATCTGCTTTTATATACTAAGTGGACCGAGTAGCGGCAAAAAGGGTCTGCATTATAGCTGTAGTCATGGTGCTTCCCACTCAATATCTTCTCAATGATGCTGAAATATTGCCAATATAATGTGCTTGAGCCACAAACCTCAAGTCAACTATACTATTCCATATGCCACATCATAAGAAAGCACTTATTTAATCGTACATGCATGAGAACATACCAGAAGAGTCCTTTGCATGGCTTGCGTTCAAACCCTTGTGCCAATTCCAGCTTGGCTGCTCTCTAGAAACTAAACCAACACACCACTAATCATTCTAGAGATTCTGCGGTTCAATAATGTTTATATGTCTTAAGATTTAGATCAACTGGTTGTAAAGCCAAATTCAGGATGGTACCGAAGAAAGGGATTAAAAATTCGAATTATCATGTGTACATTTAATACCAGTTCAATTAAGGAAAGTAGTAAATGATAAATCTAAAAGCTCACACTATGTTTGAAAGTTTAGATGTTTAGACAATTGGTTGTGAAGCTCAACAAAACAAGATGAGAGGTGGAGTTGCGATATTACACGCATTAACATGACAAGCTGCATGATATCCTGGTATTCTCTTTAAGGTCACCTTTTTGTCTCAAAGTATCGATATGGTTGACCCTGGTAGAGGGTTTATAAGGATCATGTGTGGCGCACCTCCTATTTAGACCGTATGCCAAATGTGAGAATACAAATATTAAACCTTGTTTAGATTAACACTACAACCATCTAATCTAAAAAGCTTGGAGATATGGTATAGGTTTTAATATTTATTATATAATACTATCTCTCTTTTATGAGCTAGATTTTTTTTTTTTTTTTTTACCTTTTGGCCGAGACCCATCAAGTGGATAATTTTAATTTAATGAGGTTGTAATGAGTATGCATGAGTTCAAACTTTTGACCTTTTGCTCTAATATCAAGTTTAGATTAGTATTACAATTTGCTATATGACAGACCTCATAACTTTATGCTTAGATACCTTATTAAATTTGCTTTTACAAGTGCAGATGATAGCACCACAAACATCTTATATCAGGGTTTAAACTTGTAAATAAGACATAAAATTTTATATTTATTAAATTACACTCACCTTACTCACTTAAGAGCTTGTAGATATGGTGTAAGTTTTAATATTTATTATATAACACTCTCCTACTCTTTTGAACCGGACTTTTTCTTTTTTTGGCTGAGCCTATTAAGTGGATAATCTTAATTTAATAGGATTGTAACGAGTGCATATGGATTCGAACTTTTGACCTTCTACTCTAATATTATGTTCAGATTAGCACTACAACTATCTAATCTAAAAGTTTAAATTTGTACATATAGTTTCGACTTTAATATTTACTACATAACAGACCTCATAATTTTATGGTCTGATGCCTTATTAAATTTACTTTTACAACTGTGGATGATAGCACCACAAATAGGGACAGACCCAGGCGAGGGTCGAAAGGGGCCATGTCCCCCTTCGCTTGGGAAAAAATTTGATTATTATAATATATTTAAGTAAGAAAAAAATACGTGTTATGCTTATATTTGTAATAAAGTAATTTGATTCCTCCAGTCATATGGTTCTGCATTCGTCCATGATCATAACATCTTATATCAAGGTTTAAACTTGTAAATAAGACATGAAATTTTATATTTATTAAATTACACTCTCCTCATTCACTTGTGAGCTATAATTGTGATTGAATAGTTCAATAATGATGCAGAGGAGGACATTGTGCTTTGATACTATATTGTGTTATTGTGTTAGCACCATGATTATCTATCTAAAAAATTCAATTTATATATATGACAATTTTTTTTTTGTTTCATAAGTTTATAGCAACGAGTAATTCGAAAGGTTAGCTTTATGGGATTGGAGTAATTTTATATTTATTATAAACAAAGTTTACCATATCATTTTAATGCTTCCACAATGATGCCTTCTTCTTCTTTGTTTTTGCCTTTTTTATTTTCCTAAACTAATAAAAATAAAAGGCTTGCATAGCTAAAAAATGTAAGTGAAACAAATTTTTACTGGCTTTGTTAGTCTTCCATATACCTCTATTTGTCCGAAAGAAAATTCAATAACATTAGCTTTTGCCTATAACATCTTATTATCTAGTATAATCATAATTTGATGGATCATCTAGCCATGCCTACAGTATATTATAATAGTAAAGACTAAAGTGCTGTTGCTATATTTTGATCTTTTATTTGATATCAAAGTAGTAGGCCATGAATTGAAATATCTCTAACTTTAATCACAAAGTTGTAGCACAAAGAGAAAGAATCTAGAAGTAAAGTATAAAGCCAATAGCGAGAATATTACATGCTTAATGTACCTTTAAAAAAATTACATAAAATGAAATTAGAGAAAAAAAATTACATGAATAGGTTGCTATATTGCCTAATGAATGTGCAATATGGGTTTTCATATGTATCGCTGCTTGGTTATGCGATACACATAATAAGTGTTTCGGCTTAGAATCATGAAGATTATAAGGATGGTTGAGGTGTTGGTGACTGGACTCACTTGGTTCGGTGGAGATGAATTTTTACATTGGTGGTGTTTCGTAATGGACATAGGTGTTTCAAGGGTGAAGCTCGTGGTCTTGGTTTAAGGGTTGGTGTTCGGGGAGTATGATTGTGGTGGAGATGAGCGAAGATAAATGCTTGGTGGTTCTTAGCTTGGCAATGGGGATGACTTGGTGGAAGTCGTAGATGGAGGAAGGTGTTTTACAGAGAAAAGTTAGACAAAGAGAGAGAGTGGATCTTAGAGTGGAAGGAAGATGAGATAGAGCGGGCACATGTATTGCTTGTCCTTAATGTGATACAAGGGTATTGCCAAACGTAAATACGATAGATAAACTTTGGTTGCTGTATCGCTGGCATTATATGTGATACAAGTAAAATTAGGAGTATCTCTGGTTCAATATGCGACATAGTGACACTAATTTTATATTTATTTTTGTATAATTTATATTTATATTTTTTTGAAACAATACTAGATACGTGTTTCACCTGTCAATAACCGACAAAAGTACAAGTAGTGAGATGATAGTAATAGTAACAAATTAATACGGAAATGTTTTCCTGACATTAACCATACTATTTATAGTTAGAACAAAGACACTTCAGTAAATGGTAGTGGTGCTTCTGATCCTTATGTTTTGGCTTTAATGAGTTTGAAGGATCAAAAAAGTCTTGACAAAGTAAGTGGGCTACAGGTCAAATCCTATGTAAAAGGCTAAAGCTTTGGGAAGTTTGAATTTTATACACTAATAAATTTGAGGAAACCATTATTAGGGGCACTCAAAAGGGGATGCACAAAACCCTTAAAATATTCCAATAGGTTATTTTATATCAAGTTTAATGAAGAGCATAAAATTAAACTAATTATTTGGGTGAGACTATTTTTGGATTCAAACTCTTGCATTGTCATTTATTCTTATTTAATTAAGTCGTCAACTTAACAAGTTTTAGTTGAGCTCACAATCTTCAAGTAGAGGATATTATTAAGTAATAAATACAAATCTTGCATCAAATCTAAAAATTTATACTTTTATATTAGATGATTATTGATTATGAAGAATACTTGATTATATAAGAATGGTTTATAGTTTTAGGCTCTAGAGCATATAATAATCTAGTTCTATGCTCTCTCCACATTTTTTAGTGCATGCACTAAAACTATTTTAACATTATAGCAACTGCTTAGATATATATAGTTTATGTTTAAGTTTTTTGTAACTTTAATGAACACAGCTGTTAAGTGCTTTCTGAAAGATGAACCACAAACCCAAGTACTTATTTTGTCAAGTTGTTGAAACCCATTTATGAGACAATTTCATGATGCCATGTTAAAGTTGGAACAAGCACGAAATGAATATTCTATATCAATTACTCAATGTCTGTGGTCATCCCGAAGTAAATTTAATCACATGGGTCAAGTTAGAAAATTTATTTTGTTTGGTACCTACATTCATGGTTGAGTCCTGTTTCTATTGATGAAATTGTTGTGCAGAGGTTCGATTTCAGGATTTCTTACATTGGTATCATATTGAGATTAACATTATAGCTAATTGATCTAATAATAATATCATGTTGGTCTTTATATTTTTTCTTTCAGTAGTGTGGGGATTTGAACTTAATCCTCTTACATTAATTCCATGTTAAATTAATCAAAGTACCAATTTTTTAAAGATCTGTTTGTTTGTTGGCAGATTATAGATATAAATACTTTTTTTTCAAACTTTTTTTTAATAAATTATTGATAAAAAATTAGATACAGATAAAAAAAGTTGACAGTTCTCATTAAAATATCAAATAGATAAAATATAAATAAAGCCATATTTACACATATCATTTTAAAAAAAATATAAATACAAATAAAAAACAGACCACCAAAACAAACCCTAAATTAAATTTGTGGATTAGTATGATCTTTTGTATTTTATACAGAACAAGTACCGAGTTATAAAGAATAGACCATGGTTCTTAAATCTGTGTGCCGAAGTTTTTCAGCATAAGATTTCACTTTACCCATACGGGTAAAATCACGGGTTAGGTAGTGTTCAAGCTGAGCCGAGCTGAATAATCTTTATAGTTGGTGTTGTTGGATTGCATTTCCACTGCAATAAATTGGATTTCTCAGTGCTGATAGATACTTATGATAAGTGGTGAGCGCTGTTCAATTCTGAAATCTGTTTGAATTCTTTTCTTTTTATTTCCTTTCATCATCCTATCCACAAACATCGTCTAACCATTCTTATTTTCGTCAAATGCATTATGGTGAGTACAGTACAAGTTCAGATCACATGGAATATTGCCAGAAAGAGAACCAAATTGAGGAAGCTGATCCACCTACATATGTAATGGTGGTTGTCAATGTCACAAAAGAGAGCACCTTCTCTGAACTACCTTAAAAGTAAGACCAACCTTTGCATTGCATTTCCTCCTTGTTTTTCTGGCAACAGTCAGAGATGCGGTAACAAGGACAATGTTGGTGCTAAAGCTGAGAGAGCACTTACTAAAAATGCCATTAGAAAACTTTCCTGCTGGCTTGAACCCCGAAACTTGTGATTATGATATGGGATATTATATTTATTACTTAATTGACTTGATCAAGTGAATGATTTATTCAAATAGGATGAAATGATGATATAGGTAATTGAACAAATAATCTTATGCTCTCATATCATGTTAAGGCTAGACCCACAATGTTCTCATCGGAGAAATACTTAACATGTATTGATTTCTAGATACGGCTCTTTGTGCTTGAAAGAGCAAATTTTCCTATAATCCTGGCCCTTCGGCAGTAATATTATAGTATGTGCTTTCCATCTAGATCGGGACTCTTTGTTGAATGTCCCATCAAATGAATGCCATGCCATCATCAAAAGGGGTGAATGGCTCTGGATTCCTGCTTTAATAACGAGTTAAAATTTTGCTCCACATATACCTTATTTAAATGATTAAATTTGAAGAACGATAAGGGATTTTTTAGTTTGTTCTAGACAGAATGGAAGTACAATTTAATATACAAACAATAAAAAAAATCTCCGAAAGCACAAATACTTGATGCACGTAACTTCAATCAATATCCAACTTCCCCGTTCAAAAAGAAGATAAAAAACATGACATTTGTTGTGGAAATAAAGAAAAGAATTTCTGGATGACAGGAAGAGGAAGGAAAAAAAAAAGGAGAGAGAGAGAGAGATATAAATAAATGAAACCCGGTTTCGAAACAGAGTAAGAGAATCTTGATTGGCTTTCATGCGAAAATTGCAGCCTTGCAGGTGAAGCTCTAGACTAGAAATTTAAGAGGGGGTTGATGATGCAGCAAGGCTGTCAGATCTAGTTCGGAAGTTTAAGCGCGATATGTTAAGGGTCAGGGTCAATGGTGAAACTGGATTGAATCGGAATTGAACTATGATTAAATTGGACTGTTTCTATGGATGAATTGGGTTCAACCTGTTCTGACAATTTTAATAACACATGGTATAAATTTGGGATGATCTACTCTTAGGCAAGGGGACAGCAACAAAGGGACACGCCTTATCAAATCTGCAATGTCCATTAACGACAATAGCAATGAGCCGGTCATCTAATTGACATCCCATGTCTTCAGTTCAGGTTCATGTTAACTTAAATCAGCAGCTTTTAATGTTTCCTGATAAGTTATACATCCATGGATATTTCAAACAAAGTCCTAGCTTGTAAAGTTCTAAAACTTCGCCCGATTTTGTCTTTTTGTGTCAGTACTTTCTAGAAGGTTATCCATCCTAGAATTATTAAATTAGAATACAATTAATTTTAGAGTTCTGACGAACTTTAAGTTATTACACTAAAAGATACCTCTATCACTATCTATATCTAAAAAGTATCACATAGCACACAAGGTGTAGTTGGCATCCGATCCATAATTTTCTCTCCAGTCTCAACTATATGCGTATGATTCTTTTTCCTACTTGTTTGTTTCCTTCACAGGATCTCTCGTATTCTTTTTTCCTACGTGTTTGCAACATAAAAAATTACCGTGAAATGTATCTTGCATCTAGTCAGAGGATTAATTATCCTGAGCATGTAAGATTAATTGATTACTTTTTTTTCTGCGGTTTTTTTTTTTACGGTAAAATCTAGAAGAGCATAGTTAAGGTACATGTTATACAAGAACAATAATATATTTGCCGCAATTATAATTATAACCGTGATTAAGTGTTTTTAATTTTTTATTGTATTTACCTGATGCTCACTAATACATTATGATAACATGAGACATGATACGACTCGATGAACGACACGATTTTTAGAGAGAAAATCCAAGCACGATTCGGGATATATAAAACAAAATTATGACGTGAATAAACACCATTATCAGTGGGCAAAAAAAAAAAAAAAAAAAAACCATTATCGTACAACTTAATTATTATTCGTCTATAATAAATTTTATCCCTCGCTCACTTCACTTTAATTCTATGATAGCCTTATTTCTTATGAATGGCTATTAGATCGTTCACTTGACCATAATAACGATTCCATAAGGAATCCTAATTACAAAGAACATTGAATAATTATTTATTTTTCCAACATATAAATGACAATTTAATGCTGGAATTGTCTTCTCCCCCAACAAAAATAAAATAAAATAAAATAAAAAACTCCAATTTAATAAAGAATCAATAAAAAAAATATATAGCTCTATTGCATTTGTCAGTAATAGTAATTTCATTACAATCTTATTTACTCAACCAAGTGAACAAGCTATGAGGTAACATGAATTGAATACAAAACATAAATGGCGAGCAATAATTGAATTTTTGTGAAAACCACCCTAAATCTATGTACTTAACTTTCAAAGGCATCGGTATACATATATATAATATATAATTGCTGGTTGATGATGCATAAATGGTCTAACCACAAAACTTTGCATGTGCAAACCATTATTTATACATTTATTTTATTATATTTTTAAGGTTTATGGGGGGTAATTTGACAAGTCAACAACAGTTACATGATCAACGTCATTCTCCACGAAAGCTGATAGGGCCATTGGGTACAGTGTTTACTTACTATTCTTTGCCGTCATATGGTTCTTGTACCCAGTCCAGTGGTATCACTGTGTCGACCACCAAGTGAATTACCAAAATCATACAACAATACAAACAAAGTGGTACCTAACTGAAAAAACCAAGGTTCAAACGATAAATTAAGGATAAATTGATGTCAGCAAATGGCCCATGGATTATATACCATGAATATGATGCTCATCATGGATATTAAGAAATTTATAAAGTCAAAATCACAAAACCAGCAAATTGTGTACAAGTGTGTGCGATTTGCATGGACAAATCTTTTCAGAAAACCAGAGCAATAAAAATAGGTGAGCGAATATGGGTGCGGTAGGATTACTATAACCTATATATAATTTATCTATGTGTAATTTATTTGGATATACAGGTTTACGATTATGGAATCGGGAACTATTTTAAGTATCCTAAAACTATGTTAGAAGACATACCCCAAACTTCTATCCTATAAAAATCATAGGATATAGGGTAAATTTTTAACATTTGGACCTGCCAACATTTCCAAAATAGTTAAAAAAAAAGGAAAAAAGTTGTACAATATTTGGTATACATTTACAATTGTTTACTTTTACCGAATGAAAATATTTTTTACATTTTCAATTTTGTACTTATACATCTGTAAGCACGTTGTTACATGACAGATCGTTTGAATTTGCTCGGCTTTTTTTTTTCCTTTTTTTCCCCATAGTCTATGTCTTTATTATGAGTTTTTCTATATGTTTACTTTCTACTGTTTTTAGTAGAACTAGGTCTATTTGACAAGAAATGGAGGGATCAAGGATAAATGGTATTAGTATGCCATGGAGGGATCAAGGATAAATGAAAACAAAATATTAAATATAAAACAAATGATGATAAGTGAAAACTTCGTAGAAAGAACTATTATCATTCATATCTTATAGGTATTACCACTACAAATCCCTGTCTTTACCAGATTTCTCTACAAGATTTTGCTCCTTGCTTCCATGCAAAGCAACGAATGTTCGAAAAATTTGCCAAATCCCCTAAAGAAGCATTCAATGCTAAATGAAAGGTGAAAGAAACAAAAGAAATTATACTAAAGTGTACAATGGCTGTGGTTCGTCCACAAAATTGAATCCTCAAGGTATATTATGATCTTCAATTTCGGATCTCTCGCACCAAATTCAATTAGTATTTGCATTTTCCATAACCTGGAATATAAAAAAAAACCAAAAAAAATAAAATTTTGTACATTAGGTAAGTATTATTAATAATCACTAATTATTTAAGATTAGTATCTTAGCTAAGAACTTACTTGGATTCATAGTAGTAATGGCACCGGTCCCCTTAAAATCACAATCATAATCATTTCTTCCCATACTTTGATAATACACGTTCATGGCATATGCTGCGTGGGCTTGAATTGTATTAGGCAAAAAGCACTGCCCGCCTTCTTGGATCGGTTCACAATCCAAACCCAAACCGCAAACATAATCAATATTCTTTTGTAGAGAATCGGGGTTGGCTCTGGTCCTCGCCAAACACCATCTTTTGGGCTTGCTGGGTGAACCATCCGGACCCTTTGGTGCGACCCCAGGCTCATGAATTGGGTTTGTTGGGTTGGTTGATTTAGCCTGTCATAGTCAAGTGCACAAACCAATCAATCAAATAAGCAAACGTCACTAACAATAATGTACCATGGCAATTACTAGCCCCAGCCGGTACCGGCCGCAAGATCCCGATGTTGTAAACCGGGGTCATATCCGGTTCGAATAGACCAAAATTCCTCTCGCAAGTTGGTCCTGGCTTAAGATCTTCATTAAAAAGAGCAAATATATAGGTCTCAAATGTCCGGTCCGGCATTAATGGTGTACCTAAACCGGAATTAACATGCCGAATCAGATTAGCATTGTATTCAGCTGCAGTTTTCGCGTCAACACCGATTTGAGATGGATCCCCTCTCGAAGGCCAACCAGTTTCAGCTATTACAATGTCAATGTCAGTGAATCCTAGTAATTTCATTGCAGAATATATCGCATCTAATTGTCCATCTAACATGTTTGTGTAAGTTAGTTTAGTATTTTGGTCGAACGCACCCGAATTTGGCCGAAACAACGCATAATCTAGAGTCTCCTCAGAGCATCCAAAAAATGGATAAGCATTCACCATGAAAGGTGAATTGGTTGCTCTATGGAAACTAAGTAATGGCTTGATCACATGCGTGTCATAGCCCTCTTGGAATTTCCCGCTCGATGGGGGCGTCGAATTCAATAGAATTCCTAAGGAATGAGTGGTGGAAATTTTGATTCTTCGATCTAGGGATAAATCCACGAGGGCCGTGTGCAATGTTTGCATTGCATCGACTAAATTTCCTATTAGGAACTTATCCGCGGTTGATAAAACTTCATTTCCTACCAAAATTCGAACTATATTAGTGGCAGGGGTGTAGGGTAAGACATTATTTTTCACCCATTGTTGGGCAAAATCGAATTTAGTGATTTGGGGGATTAGATCATTAGGGACTGTGATTGTTATTGCGATTCCGGTGTGTGCAAGGGCTTTTAGGATTTCTGGGTTTGCATTGAATAGCCTAACTCGATTGATGATTGTGGATTCTAAGAGAAAATGTGCTACTTGTGATGGTGGGGGAAGGTTATTTGCCACCGTGCCATAATTTACACCAATGCCAGCTTCAACACCTGAGATGAAAATGATAAACAAATTTCATTGTAATGATCATATAATCAATTCAGCTGCTTCCAACTCATAGCCATATTATTTATTTTATAACTTTTATATTATGTTTGATTTATTTGAATGGTATGAAGATAGAAAAAATAATTCATTTATTTTATAATAAGAGATATTTTTAGAATAAAATATATCTTTTGATCAGGATTCTTTCAGGAAGAAATGAAAATTCCTATTCTATTCCACATGGTATGGAATAGATATTCCTTATGATGAAAATTTTTATAAACCAAATGAATGAATCGACATTCCATTATTATAAAGACCGAATACTAATCCTATTTTAGTAAACTAAATGCAACACTAAAATAAGAGTTTATCTCTTTACAATTTATGATATGACGCATTACTGGTTGAAATTCTGAGATTTGTTAGAAGGACTATAATAGCATTGCGTTATCAATGCGTGCACAATTTCTTTCAAAAGTTATATGAAGGAGAACGGATAATATTAGGGTATATTTATAATTGCTCTAAACTTTATTTTAAATTGAATAGCAGGAATCATATTGGTTATAGTACTACCTAATAAGGATTTAGCTAAAACCTCTAATCGTTAAGCAACAATGGAAAATTACCACTAATGTGTCTTGCTAGTTATTTACCAATATAATATAATTTGGAATTACAAGAAGAGATGCATACCTTGTAGGAAGATTAAACCTAAGGAAGGAAAATAATGCAGGTACATTTGGTGCAAATTGAGATGGCGACCCTTCTCTCCATGATGAATCTTTCTGTGGAACGTCTTGATAACGAAATGTGCGTAGGTGATGCTCATCTCTATAGTTCAAGAAGTATATTTCAGATACTTTTCTTTGTCTCGAGGGATATTGCTGCTTTTTGCTTATATAAAGCGTAACAACAAGGACAGATTATTATTGTATTATTTAGCTTTAAACGGATCTTTGAGTCTAGCTCTTTGCTTTGAGGTTGCCCCATATTCAATCTTGGTATATGAACTTCAAACTATCTTAAAATCGTTAAATCATTGTAACAATTCCATTTTTGCCATCATCCATTATTAAATTGCAATTGCTCCATTTCCTTATAATGTAATTCATTAAAGAAGAAAGCGAAAAATGTTTTAATTGGTATTACACACCACGTATAATATATGGTTTTCTAACAAGTAGCTATATGAATAATGATTGCTTTAAAAATTAACTCCTATCCTATCCATTTATTAATGTATAATTGATAGTTATCTATGATATGCATGTTACTTATTTAATATTTTTCCTTCCACTACTAAATGTGAAAACACTCTACTATCTATGGACTTAACTTTCAAATGGCTGGCGCTACATATATTTGCTGGCTTAACAGTGCACATGTGTTCTAACCACAAAAGAGGGTCAAAAGCATGGGTCATGGAGTGTATAGTGTTTACCCACTATTCTTGTTTTTAATGCTTCTGTACCTTCAGTTCTGTTCTTGTGCAAAGTGCCACTTGACCGTACAGTAGTGTTACTGTGTTGATCACCAAGTGAACCACCAAAAACCATACTATACAAATCCTATATTGCTCTGTCGGATAATAAATTAAGAATATATTGATGTCAGCAAATAGTCCATTGATTATGCTATGATGTTCATCATTGATCTCGAGAAATATATAAAGTCAAAATCATGAAAAAGCAATAGCTTGTCTACTGTGCGTATATTGCATATTGCATGAACATTTCATTTCAGAAAATCTGAGCAATAATATAATCAACTGGATACACTTAAAAAGTAATAAGGTTCGTGTTTCTGTAGGTTAAGGCACCAAATTTTAGAGCCGACTATTAACATTTGAAAGCATGAAATCAGTATTCTACGAAAATAAGGAATCTTTTAAAACCTTTTAATTTTTCTATTACATTTTACATTATTAAAATTTCAAAATAAATTTTCAATAATTCAAACTTTTCAAGGTTTTCAAGATAGTTTTTTTTTTTCTTTTAAAAAAATCTGTATAAGATTTTGTATTTTACATTTTGACTTAACACATATTCTTCTATATGGAAATTATTTCTTATTTATGACATTTTTTGAAAATAATTTTTTAGATAAGGATGAATTAAAAAAATTATCAAAATACCTCATTAATATCGCATTTGGAAGATGCAATATGTCAATATGGTGTCATATGCAAATGCACGTGTATTACGATTTATTAACATAATAGATGTGTATATTAATATTGCCATTAATAAACATGATATTGATGGGAGAATACATCACCGTTGGAAGATGTGATTAAGCAACAATAGTAGTCAACATCATATCATGTGTACGATATACGTGTAAACCCATATATGCCATGTCATATACATGATTTTACAACGAGATTTTAATAATTATTTTTCTTTTACTTATGTTTTATTATCTTTTTTATTTATGGTAGACATGTTTTTCACTCCTTCTGTATGCATACTCATACTATTGTACCAATGAGATAATTGGCAACTTAAAATTATTCAACCTTCTACCATAGTTTTTATCTTTATTTTGAATTGTTTATAGTTTTATTTTTTTTTTCTCTTTTATATAGAACTTAGAACTTCAAAGTTGAAATAAAATATTATTTTTCATACATTATTATATAATATATAGTGAGTGACAGTATATAAAAACTTATACCCTATATATACACCACATCGATTACTTTATCTACATTTCTATCCTTTTCCTTGCAACATTTATTTTTAGGCTTTTAGTTCAATTAAATCAGGTTGATTAGCAGACTATTCATATCTTATAAATATTTCACTCAGCCCCAGGAAAAGTATTCATTAATGAAAAATGGTTTTTTTATGAAAAAATTTTCTCCAAAAGTAACATATTTTAAAGATGTTTGGCTAATTTTATGAAAATAATTTTTCTTTGTTTATTTAACTTCAAGATAATTCATATATTTTAAATATAAAAAATAAAAAATACATATATTACAATGATAAATAAATCTACTTAAAGAAAATTATTAAAAAGTTAATAATAAATGTTTTTGATAGTAAATAATGGATGGATGAACTCATGAATTGATGAAAAAAATGACTTATCCTTTTATATTCTGTAAGATGTTTTCCTAAAAATAAGTTATAAATGAGTCTATATATTTTAAAATAGGGAAAAATGTTTTTCATTAATTATCCCATTTTACCTTAAACAAACATAAAAAAAAATGAAAAATCATTTTTCTCAAAAACTATTTTTCATTAAAATAAACCCTTACTAATTTGGACTTTTCTAGATTTATATATAAGAGATTGCTCCTTGCCTCCATGGAAAGCAACGAATGTTCGAAAATATGTCACTTAAGTTACATAATTTCTTGATGCTCAATGAAAGATGAAAGAAGCAAAAGAAATTATACCAAAGTGGACAATGTCCGTGGGGGTTTCTATTTAGATATTAGGAACTGTGGCACATACACCAAATTAAATTATCACGGTATGTTATGATATGATCTTCAATTTTGAATCTCTTGCCGTAAATTCAATCACCATTTGCCTTTTCCATAACCCAAAAAAAAAAAAGAGAGGACTTGGTGCATTGGTGAGTATAATTAATTATAATGAATAACTACAAATCAACTTTTAGTCTTTATTTTTGAATGAAAGGTATTAAGTTGGAATTCCTTGGCCTATTATAATGAAAAAAAAAAATTAACTGAGGAACATTACATTATAACTTGAATTTCAATAAGTAGGATGGAAAATTTTCACCAAATTACACATCCTTCTTAATATCGGACTTTTTTTTTATTGAGTGGATGCATCATAACATGTCATATCTAAATTTTATCAATTTGTGTAATTAAGTACTATGAAAGTATCAATTTATTACCTATAAATTTTTTGACTTCATTTATACTATGAGGTGGTGAATAAGTACCAATTTATCACATTCCAACTTTTGGAGTAAGTTTAGTAGCTAAAAACAAAATCTACCAAAAAGTTTAGCTAGTGAATTGCAAAAATATGTAAGGTGTATCAATTGACATTTTTAAACTTTAAGTAGTTAATTGCAAAAAAGGCTAAATTTTAGGCATCAAATATGTCAATTACCCTCTATATAATTTTTTTTAATACCATTATAATCTAGTGGTAAGAACATTCATCTTTGGAATAGGCTAGGTCCGAGTGTCCCTTCCCTATAATTGTAACATGTATAAGAATTGGGGGAAAAAAATCTTATTCAAGTCAAAAGAACTTAAATAGGTAAGTTGTTGAAAAAAGCTATAATTTTATATTTCTATTCATTTTATAAAGAAATGTATTAATATTTGAAGCTAAATTCATTTAAAATATCAATATTTTTAGTGGTTAAAAAAAGAAGTCAGCGTCTCGTAAAATGAGTCAGATAAGGCAAGAAATTAATTGAAAATTAATTCAAATATTGATACTATAAATTGTTTTGCAAATCGTCAATTCATTTAATTTATTTTAAGAAACATTTATTCCTCTTATTAACAGGTCAAAATGTTAATACTTTAAATCAACTTATTTTTAAATTTTGATATCTTCTAATAAAATTTACCCAATATATTATGAATATAATATATATATATACATACATATATATATATATATATGATTTGGTTGCTTGATCCATAATTATAATGGTATCAGTTTCTTCAAGATCACAATCATAATCATTTCTTCCTATACTTTGCTGATAGACGTCCATGATATATGCTGCATGGGCATGGACCGAATTAGGCAAAAAGCACGACCCACCTTCATGGATCAATCAGATTCTAATCCTAAATTGTAAATAGGACCGATGTTCTTTTGTAGCAAATTCAATTAGCTCCAGTTTTCGTTTGCGTACACCAAATTTTGTGCTTGTTAGACCATCCAGACTCTTAGTGAAACCACTGCCACAAGGAATTAGCTAAAGCCACAATGCACAAACCAATCAAACACATAAATAAACTTTTCTGACAATGATGTACCTCGACAATTACTAGCCTTAGAAGGTCTTGTGGACAGCAAGATCTTTATGCTGTAAACGGGGTCATGTTCCATCAAGTAGACCGAAATTATATTGACACATATCCATCATTTGTTCATAAATATATGTGATACAGAATGATTTTTCTTTTTGTTAGGATTCCTCTTCCTTCTCCTTGTTTTCTTCTTCCAAATAAAAGAGGTTGTCACTTTCTTTTTCTCTCCACCTCAAGATCAAATAACACCACAAGTTTGATCATATAAAGTAGAAGAAGAAAACAAGGAAAGGAAGGTTTATGAGACAAATGACAAGGATGCATGAACAAACTATTGGAACAGCATGTCATGCACTTCATTGATAAATAAAGGTAAAAGCAAATGATGATACACGTGAATGTTTTCTAATGAAAGATATAAGGGTATTTGCTACATTTTGGTACATGCATTTGACCTATTTCCTTACTTGTTTTCTTGAAATCAATTTGATATCTAAAATTTATCTAATTTATAATTAACTACATAAAATTCATCATTTTTTTGGTGATAAAATACCTAGATTATATCCAATTTTGCAATTAACTGTTATTCATGTACTATAAATGACCTTGAAAAGTTTGTTAGTAGTAATAATTTAAAAATTCAGATAATTAAAAACTAAATTTTGGGACTAAATATCACAGTCCTGTGTTAAAAAAATCCAGTTAAAGCAAAGAAAACCAATATTAAGAAATAGATGGTTGATGGCTTTTCAAAATCACAAATCTTTAATCATTTTCAAATTTAGATATTTCAATCATTTTCTCCTTCAAAGCTTAGTGATGTAGTCTTGCTTTATCATTCTATAGTCATTTTATTTATTAACACTGTGTTTGGCAAATTATAAAGTGGAAAGCTACAGAAAGCATGGAAAGTTGTGAAAAGAAAATGAAAAAAAAAGAAATTAAATGAATGAATTGTTACCATTGTTTGGATATTAAAAATGAAAAGGGAAGGATAAGGGAAAAAAATTACATATGGACAAATATACCTTTCTACTATTTTTAACTTATTGGAGGTGAGAAACTTAATTTCCATTTATTATTCACCTTTTCCTTAGGTTTCTACCTGATTATGGATAGAAGCAAAGGTGGAAGTAATTTTTGTTCTTTTCCAACGTATTCCTCAGCTTTCCACAATACCCAAACACTAGTTTTCCTCCCACTTTTACTGTCTTTAGTCTATTTCATCAACTTTCTGTCCATCCAAACACAACATTAATTTGGGGTGATTCATAGTCTCTAGTTGAGCTTTTCCAAATCTAGAGGACTTCCAAATCTGAAATTTTTTTTTTTCTCTTTGGTCCATTTTTTCCATCCTGCATCTTTGAGGGCTAAGTTTGTATTTTTCCTTGGCTTTTTGTCCCTTTAATTTCTTTTGACCTTTGTTTCTTTGAATCTCTTTTACTTTAAGGTATATTAGGATATAGTACTTCGTTTTCCTCATCTCTCTCTCTCTATCTTATTTGTTTGTACATATGCAACGTTTTATAGTCATTATATAGCTTTGTTTTTCTTTTCTTTTTTTTTTCTTTTTCCTTCTAAGGTTGTTCATCAAATCGAAAAGAATCAAACCAAGAATTGACTTAACCCATATCATAAAATATAGTTTTTCGTATTTTGATTCAAAGAGACTCTTAATAGCATCGTTTGGTTCACGAGGCAAAATGAATGACATTGATTGAATTAGAATTGAATTGTTTCTTATTAAAAAATTAAAAAAAAGTGAATGTATAATTTCCAATCTAATAAATTTTCATTTTAACTCTATTTTACTTCTTATGATATGTCTCTTCTCACTCTCCACCTCAACATTTTACTCAATTTCCCCTTCATCACCATCTCTTGCTAATTATGCGGTTTTATGTGTGTTCACTATCTCTTATAATGCAATGTCACCATTAGGGTTGCACAAAAAAAAAAAGAAAAAAACATCCTTATTTAAAGGTTAATGAATAGTAAGTGGTTAGGTAGTTGCACTTGAAAGCACAATGACCATGCTTATGGTAAGTAGTTGAGAGTAAATTAAGGAAGATGGTTGGAAGTGTGCATAGAGGACTAGTGAGTAATCAAGGTCACCCATCATGAAGGACGATGGGGTTTGATTATTGATTTGATTGAATTTGGTTCAAATAGGACCACATGGTTACAATTTGGTTAAATTTCTTTAATTTTCCACTTATTATATTGATAGAGGAATAATTTAGTACATAAATGAACTATGTGAAATTGAATCATATATCACTTGAAGTTATTGATATTGTAGTTGTTCAAAAGAACTATTGAAGTAGATTCTTCTTCCAAATTATTGGATTCATCTCTATCACTTTCTTAGGTTTTGGCATTTATAAAGTTATTGAAATTCTTATTGTTATCTTTACGGTTTAGGCCCTTAAGTTATTCATTTAGGGTTTTTATTATGTTTATTATGGTTATATTATACTATCCCCAATATCTCTAGCTTGATATTTAGGATTCGCAGAATATCTCTTGAGAAATCTCTAGTCATTTGCTTAAAATATACCAAAATTTTAGGAGATTACATAGGGATTATAAGTCATAGTTTTGTTTTGGTTAAAAGGATTGCATACATGTATGTAGCAAATGTGTTTGTATTGCTTGCAATATCGAGACTACTTATTAAATGTGGATTGATGTGTTCACAATAAATTGCAATGGAATGTTGTTAATGTTTGATCATCTCTAAATTTAGTAAACTTCGTATGACCTACTAATTTATTAGACATGTTTGTATCCTCTCATTTTGAGTCTTCATGTTTGCCAAATGCCAACCATTAGGTGACAAAAAAGGATTACGTTCTTTTGACTTGATCTAACTAAGTGAGAAGAGAGGAAGTTGCCAAATTGGTTGAAAGTTAGTCAAATGACTAGCTTGAAGTACCCTACTAGAAGACAGAGTTCATTGCGCAATCCTAGATTTGGTTCAAGGAATTTATTTTTATTGAAACTCCTCAAAATCTAAATTGAGGTGGGTATGAACTTCAATTTGATGATGAATCAAGCAATGTCGTGTAGATGACATTTGATTAGTTTACTACACATTATTGAATTTGGTATTACTTGGATCACGAAAGTATATATAATGTTTGTCCTCTATACTTACTGAGTACATGTAAATCACTTTTAGACTTTTTTTTGTAGGATAACGTTGTGAAAGTTAAAATGGGATGGGATTGTGGGAGACTGAGCAATATCTTTACCATTATACAAGTTATTCATGAGTAAATTGATAATAAAGCTATAATATCTTACTGTAGTACCCAAGTGATGTCAAATTCCTCTACGCAACCAAACATCAAATCAATATAGTTGTGCTCGTTATAGTGTTTGGAAGGAGATTTCGATTCTTTATGAATCTAAAGCTCAGTATGAAAATGGATATGCCTCATTTTTATACTACATGTATGTATACATACACTCTTGAACAATATGTCTCATAATAAGTTTAAAAGCTACCCATTAAAGAAATATTTGGTCTTCTGAATTTAACTTTGATTACTTTTTGCATTAAGAATGGGAAATTCAATGTGTGTTGTATGTGTGGGAGTGACATAGCCCTCCATAGTTCCTTTGTTCAATTCCCTTATGATATGGTTGGAATATTTTAATCGACTGAAATCACAACAAATGAATTTAAAAGTTGTCATGCATAATTTTGTAATAAAAGGATATAAATAATTCTCATTATTACACCCTCATTGAAAATTGAATTAGATCATCTCCAATCCAATATGGTATATAAAAATTGAGAATAACTTATCTGCACCACAACCAAAATTGATAAGAACAATGAATTAGAGAAAAAAAAAATTTAAAGGTTCTTATAGTAGGCAATTTATATATTAGGTCACCACTTTATTCGGATGCTTTGCGAATGCATTCCAATGAAGTGGCTCAGTGGATGACACGAACCCTCTTCTATTCACATTGCTCAAAGATAATATCATGGTGGCATTGAAATGAAGGTGTTCGACGTGAAATTCTTGGCTTCCATCAAGTCTTGAGTCTCCCTAGTGATGCCTGAACATCTTCATAGCATCACGTGTGACCCAAATACGCAATATTCCTCTTTCAAGGCTTCAAACATGACCCTAAGAAATTATATGTTGGGTAATCCTTAGGCTTTAGTTCTTCTGTGGACAAGTAGGCACTCGATTTCCATCACCGTGCCACGCTGGTTCAGGCCTTTTTTTGCATTGTAATAGGATTACCTTAGTAAATTGGTGTTGTAGATTGCCGCTTATCTGAGACTTAAGCTTTAGCATAGTGTATCCTTACCGGTCAAGGATCTCCTTACTATCTCTCAAGTGCCTCACGAAAAGATTTCACCTGTAAGTCTTGCTTCTTCCTCTTCCTTTCTGGACCTAACGGAGGTCATCCTCATTTTTTTTAAGTTTAATTACAAAAGCATGACCCATTTTTTGACCAATTTGCAAACACAGAATCTGTATTATCTTTTTTAACAATTAGGTGATTCGAATTTTATATAAAAGTGTCAATATTATTAATTATTATTAGAGAATATGTGTTAAGAGTCTTATTAGTTTGAAAAAAATTAATATAATAAAAATAATACTAAATAAAATGAAATAAATAAAATATTAAAATTATTTTTTTGAAAATAAAAATTTTTAAAATATGTAAAATTAATTTTTATGACCAATAAATATTGACATATCTTGTTCTAAAATTATTAAATAATATTAACTTTTTTATATGAAATTTGAGTCACCTAATTGTCAAAAAAGATGACACAGGTCATGTGTTTGCAAATTGGTTAAAACACGGGTCATGTTTTTGTAATTAACCCATCTTTTAAATGCTCGGGTTCTTTCAAGATGGACCACCAACATAAGTGGCTATAGTATCACTTGGATACAACAAAAATGTAACTTCTATATACTAATATGTTACAAGAAAATTGGCATTTAGAGATAAAATTTCTATCTCTAAACAAAAATTTTTATTATAAGAATCATCGTTTTATTTTATTTATAGAGATATAACTTTTTTTATTAGTTTTCCATCACATAATTTTTATATGCAAAAACTAGTTTTCTTATAGTGATGGTAGAAGCTATTAGATCTGGACTTTAGGGAAAACATATTTTGCCGTTATCTTATTAATGGTATTTCTATAATATCCAATATATAAGAAGCTTTCCTTAACCTTTGAAAATGCATGAAAACAACAAAATTGGAAGATATATATGTATGCCGAGTAGGTCTTAATATTCAACCGACTCAATGGAGTGCATGATTTCTTTCTCATGTAAAAAACTCACAATGCATATGTATTATCTAATTGTATAAAATATTAGACATATTCTTTGGTTTCATTCATTATTTAGTTCTCACGTATATTTATATGTGGAAAATGGGTAATAGGACTAATTACAATTATATTATAGGGAGCGTCTATCCTTAGCATAACTAATATAGAACATATATGAAACTTATAGTATGTAATAATTTTTCCTTAGGTAAAAAATAAGTTTATTTAATTGACTTGACTTTTCTAGCTTTTGAATATCTTGGACTTTTCCGGTAAAAATGATATTCATGAATTGACAAATATTGAATATTGCTAACGAAACAACAGAAACAAACTACATACTTAGCCTCGCACAAAGAGAAATCAAATTACATAAAAAAGTTTGGAAATGGATCATTCCCATTACCCTTCTCTTAATTTCAATCAATTTACTCCTAAAATATTGTCATGCATAATAATAAATGGAAAAATATAACAAAAATGATGATGCTACTATGACATTATAAGATACAAAAGAATTTAGGTGGTGACTTGAAACTTGGAAATTAAGGAAAATTGAGAGGATGGAAGTTCAAAAGGTTCCACTTTCATAGTGAAAATCTCAATTTTTTTCTAGTTTTAGATCATAAAGCTCATGCGTAACTAGAATGACATATATGGATCATATAGCATGTAATAATTTTTTGTTGGTAGAAAAATAGGTTTATTTAATTAATTTGACATTTCTAACTTTTGAACATCTTGGATTTTTTCATAAAATGATATTCATCTAATAAGATTGAATGTTGCTAAGGAGACATAATAAGCATTCTACATATACTTAGCCTTGCACAAAGAGTTAATCAATTTGCATATAAAATTTTAGAACTAAATCAATCTCCATTTCCCTTCTCTTAATTTCAAGCAATTTACTCCTTAATGTTTTGTCACGTGTAATAAATGGAAGAAATTATGACAAAAATGACCATGCCACAATAACATTATAAGATCTAAAAAGAGTTTCGGTAGTGATTTAGAAATTAATGAAAACTGAGAGGATGGGAGCACAAAAGGTTCCACTTTCATAGTGAAATTCCCAATTTTTTTTTTTTTTTTCCTAGTATTAGACCATAAAGCTCTTGCAAATGAATGGTTCAAAACAAGAAAAAAGATACAAGGGGCAGCAACATATCTTGTTAAAGGTCGCACCGAAATTGGCTTTAGCTTCCATGTAACCAAGAACCCACCCTCCTCCTAGATAACATTTCTTGCTCAAATGAGTATCACATTAACACAACCCAGAAACCTTAAAAAAAAAAAATAAAATAAACCACATATATACAATGGTCTGGCAACATTGTCATGGAATACTCATTTGAGCAAGAAAAATTATAAAGAGGACGTACACACATGAAAGAAAGTTCTTCTTCTTCTTCTTTCACTCTTTAACTATACTATCTGGCATGAAAACTTTTATGGTTGAGCATTTAGGAAGATAATATAAACTATAAATAGAAGCCTACACACAATAGACAAAGAATGGTAAAAAGGAGCTGGACTTATCGATTAGGGCACAGGTTTATCGAGGGCAGTTGGATAAAGATAGCACAAACTGGGTCTTCCGTTATGTACTGGTACTTACCACATTATAGCCAAACGCCATTGTGCAGAAACTGCGTTGCCTTCTTGCCTATATATTTACTTATCCATCTACCCATCAAGTAACCTATCAGCCTTTTTATAATATTAAATTAAAGCTTGTTTTTCTTAGCTAGTCTCATCCAGACATAGACATGGTTCGGTTCTGATCTGAAACCGTCACCGGTGGTTTCAAAACTAGAACCGAACCGGTTGACTGATTCCAGAATTAGCTATGGAATTGCTGATTTCACGATTCGTAAGTGGTTCTTTGACTAAAACCAAAGGAACCGGCAGTTCCACTCGTTTCAATAAATAAAATAAAATAATAAAAAAAATATTAAATATATAATTATTAATATTTAAATTATTTCATATCAATAGTAAAATTTATTATTTATTCATAATATTTAATATGTTATTATCAACAACGCAATAAACATACTTAAAATCATATATAATATTTGTTTGAATAAACTTCTTCTAAAACAAATTCATTTTCTTAATAATGTGATATTATTTTTACATTGTAATTTTTTTTTTTCTTCTAGACTATTTTACAATATCATAACTAACATAACTGATATTGAATGTGTTTATATACATATAAATGTGCATTCTAAATAAATTTTTGAAAACTTTGGTCAAATAATTTAATACTTTTAAATCCAATAATTATTTTGAATTTAAAATTTATTTTGTTAAAAATTAAAAATTATTTATTTATTTTTATTTTATTAAAAAAATGGTTCTGTGTTCCAAAATCGGAACCGGAAACTAATGGTTTCCATGGAACCAGGCTGAAATCGTGGGAGACGATTCCAATTCCGGTTCTGATTCCTCAATGTCAAAACCTGGAATCGGTGGTTCCGATTTCAATTCAGTTCGATTCGGTTCTAAAACTATGATGGTGTCTAGTCTCATCTTTTTGTTAATGTACTTGGACAACATTTTCCCAACTTTATCTAAAACTGCAGCAATAATGCTTTGTAATTATTTAAAATTATTACAATTGGCATGAGTGATGATCTTTCAAATAAGAGGTATCGGGTTTAAATTGCCCCATCCCATTGCCATAATCACTTAATAAAAAAAATTATGAGTAATAACTTTTATAGCAAAATGCGGTGAATAGCTTAATAGATAACAATAATATTTATGTATGATGAGTGCTGATAGTTAATGATGAGAGAAAATGTAAAACAAAAAATTAAATGGTTATAAAAAATGAAAATATTTTTCATATATTCTATTTTTTGGTGATAATTAATTACACTGACTGCTATAGGTTGCTGTTTTAATTCGTTATCATCACTCGCCACTAAACAACGGACACCTCAAGAGTACTATGATAATGTTTAATTATTATACGTGTTTGATTATAACATATCAAAATAATTCCAAAAAAAAAAAAAAACATTTTTTTCGAATGAAGCACATAAGAAGTTTGGCTGTGGGAACACATGTATTTTTAAACCCTTATTTAATTACTGGAAATAAATGATTCCTTACATTTACTTTCTTTCTATTTTTATCTGTTTACATCTTTAAAATAATGACATATCCAATGGATAATTGATCAGCCAAAAAAAAAAATCGATAATTGGGATTATAAGAAAAGAAAATGTCATAATAATTTTATAAAATATTTGAAGAATACTAGAATCTCAATAGTTGCTTTCTATATATATTGAGGGAAATTGAGAGGAAGAAAGTTTAAAGGATTCTATACATGATGCATCTTAGTCATTTATTTTGGGTCTGTTTGGATTGTCTGTTTTTCATCTGTATTTGTATCTTTTTTAAAATGATATGTGTAATATATATCCGATTTGCATCTAAATTTTTCTATATTTGTTCTATTTATTTTTTTGATTAGAACTGTCAACTTTTTTTTATCTATATCTATTTCTTGATTAATAATTTGTTAGAAAAAAAGTTTGAAAAAGCACCTGTATCTGCCGGAAAAAAGCCAAAACAAACAGACCCTTTATATGGCACATAAAAGCGTTTGAGAATTAAACATAAAACTTTGCTTGCACTCAAGAGTTCACACTTCTAAATATATTGGTTGCAAAATTATATTCAATTCTTTTTGAAATATACATTATCATATCTTTAAAGATGGAGAAACCATAAGAGATAATCTAAGAGGATGCAAAATTTGAAATATGTGAAATGAGGACAATTCTACTCATAACAACCTATGACGGTTTTCAAAACAATTACTTCTTGTGATAATAAAAAATCCTATCTTCAGCAACAGATAGGATTGCTTGGCCACTACAGTTTTTTTATATGGTACATCTATAATAGAAAGTATTGCCAAATCCATGAAAATTTGCATAATCGATATATGCAATAATTTTATTAATATTTATATAATAAATACAGATAACAGTATTATATAACATCGAATATATCATTTATTACATATAATTTAACATTAATCCAGTCTTGACAGGCATCTCTCTATATACATTATATGTTTTAAGTTTCAATTTCTAGTAATTAAAACCATACTCCATTATTTGCATTAACGGCTCCTCGTTATAACCATATAAAAAGCTATATATGGACCAGGTATTCACAAAAATTGTTTGTTGACTCCCTTTAATTTCTTTCACCAAATGATACCAAAAAATTGAAAAAAAAAGAAGAAGGGGGACAAAATATGCTGTCTCCAACTTCTTGGATCATTAAATACAGCAAAAAGTACTATTTTATTGCTGGACATGCATGCAGGAGCCTGTACGTTGAGACTGTTGGTTAGACCTAATAGTATCACTGGTGCGAGTCGGAAGTTTGTTAGCAGAAATTTATATTACAAAAAAATCTAAACGTTAATTCGTGATGGAGAGATCATGCATGAAATAAAACGAACAGACATTTCTTTAGAAAAAAATCCGCAAGTGGTCATAACAGGAAATATTTCATGTAGGTGGAATGAGTTGGAAGCGTGCAAAGTCCAACAAATCTACCGTAAGAAATTTCAAGTAAGAATTGATTTATCAAATCAGAAGTAATTAACGTTTGAACGAATGATAAGTTCTGTTTGTAATAATACCATTGCAATAGGATTCGCATCAGCTCAGAATAGAAAGGACTTTATCCATAATCTCACGATAAAGGAGTTCACTCAAATGTGATACTTAAAAATAAATATGAGTTAGAGTAAATTAGATTAACAGGTTTCAATATTTGGGATAAGTTCATTTAAAATATCAACGTTTCGAGCGGTTTAAAGAAGGTCCTAAGGTTTAGAAAAATAAGTCAATTGAGATCTCTATTGACACATATTAATAAGAAAAATATTTAGTTAAAACTTAGAAAATCCATCACATTACAACATGTGTCAATGAAGACCTCAATTGACTAACTTCTCTAAATGTTGAAACCCCTTTTAAATTAATCGAGATATTATAATCTCAAATAAACTTATCTTTAAACGTTGAGACCTTCTGGTGTAATTTACTAAATAAGAATTTGGTCGTATTTATCTTGTTATGATAATATCATGTTTTAATATATTATTTAATCTTACCTATTTTTTCACACCATATATAGTATCTCATTCCTAATAAACCTTTCTTTATTATATCTTATAATATTTAAGAAGAATATTTATTATAAGTGATGTGTCATATAGAGTTTTTCATGATGTTTGTGAATAATTAAACTTCATCATATGATCCCTCCATTCATAACTAAAAAGTAACACATCATGTTGATATAAACTGAAATACTTGAAAAATAAATAAAATATAAATAAAAGCAAAAAAGTAACTTTTAAGTAATTAATATGGGCAAAATTGTCCAATCAATTGAAAATTTGAAAGTTACGTTGGAATTAACTAAAGGATAACCACTTTTTAATTCTTCTTAAACTCTATAGAATTCTTCTTCTTCTCTTCAATTGACATTCATCAATCTTAAAGATTCAAAAGGGTTTTATAATAAGTAAAATTTTCTTCTTTCCTTTCTTTGTTGTTTCCAATAAAAGTAATTGCTTGGATATTGATTTCTTGTAGTTTTTAGAAATGCTTGTGATCTGTAATAGAAAGTAAAGTGTTTGGGGGAAAATTTTGAGAAATCTCTAAAGGAAAATGCTTGGAAGGTGAGAAAGGCAAATGATTGATAGATTTTATAACAAGGAAAGATGATTTCAATGCAAGTTTTGATCTTTTGACTATGAGATTTGTTAAGATGGATGGACTAGCAAATAAAAGTGTTGTACCTAGGCTTAATATCGAGTTTTGGATGATGGAGATGAGAAAAAAAGTTTGGAATTCACAAAATATACATGTTTACCCCTTTATGTGTGTTCAATACAACCTGGGTTGTGTTCATACCCATATCGAACATCGTTGCGCATTTTTTATGATTCTATGCTCAACACAACTAATTACACGAGTCATGATCAAACATATGTTGAACTTTATAGCTTGAAAACTTTGAAAATATCGATTATGTCTTCAACACAACTAAGTACATGAGTAATGTTGAGACCTATGTAGAATTACATAACCTCTAACACAGGTTGTGTTATTCAAGATTGTATTGGCATTTGTATATAACACTGTTTTTCTAAAACTCACTTTTTCTTTATCAAAAACCTTTGGAACTTGTTTGATTTCTTGCATAAAGGACTAATGTTACTTTATAACATTAAAACCTAAACATTATTAAAATAATTATGTTTTTTTGCATATTTTTTTCTAAATTAATATCTTACCTTTAAAGTAAATATGTATCTAAGTACCGTCAATGTTTAGGTTAGAGTGAGAGCTATAAGAAGTATAATCTATAGGTGGATTTGGAAGAATGGATGTTTCTAAATACTCTAATTACTCTGTCATTGAGGTTTACAAGGTTTTCAGTTTCACGACGAGTTTGCATTTCGAATACGTGTATACCTTATTTATGTTTCTGCTCGTTTAGGTGGAAACTTAGACAAATTAACTAACTTTCTGGCTATGAGAATGTATTTGTATCTTGTGTATGACTGTTGGTATAGGTTGAGAGTACCCATGCTACTACCATGGCAACTTAATGATTGATGTCTTGGTATGCCAAAGTAGAGTTGTGCATGAAAAGAATCTAGGTAGATCTAGATATTTTGGTGTCTTAGATTTTGGAAAGTACTCAATATTTAATTATGGATTTATGGATGTTGGAAGTACCTAATATCATATTTATTTATTATCACATTACGTGTGGTGAGACATCAAGTTATCCCTATATTGCCTGCTTAGCTTATAATAAAGATAATAAATTGTTAGGTGTTGCATTAGTGATATATGCATGCAAATTTATGTTTACTTGATCACACGTGTGTGTTATGGTCTATTGTATAAGGCTCTAGTTCATTCTTTTATCTTTTTTCAAGTACAGACGATGTGCATACAAACAATTGAATCGTTAGTTTCAATGATTAGTGGGATTTGGGGATATCGCTAGCATTAAAGACTTTCTAGATGATGATTAAAGGATGTGAGAGGATCTACGAAACATGATTTGTTATCGTATGTAGTCTATCAATGGTAAAAGGGGTTTAATGCTTATTGAAGAAAAACATTGTAGATATAATGAATATTTCTTATAACATTGTTATGGTAAGCTCTCTTAGTATTTGTTAGATAAATTCGTGTAGAAATGAGATGAGACTTGTGTGGCTGATATGACTACAAGTCTACAATTCAATATTGTTTGGAGTTATTAGTGTATGAGAGATTTGAAAGTATTTATAACATAAAATGTGGATTTTAGCTAGTTCTAAGCCTTAACGTGTTTATGATCACTATGGACATGTGACGAGTTATAAATATCCTTAAATTTAAGGTATTACATAAAGTACACATATGAATTCATACATGTTAAGGAGAGAAGAAAGCCTTCAATAGGGAGATTTTGTACAAACAGACATTGTGAAGAAACACAATAATAGGCTTAATATATTAGGTTAATATATTTTTCCTCTTATATATCATTCATATAATTCACATATTTCACATGTAAAACTTTTCTAACCTTACACTTATATTTTGATAATCTCTCCCACAAGTGTAAGTGTCCGCAATGGGCTTTGGCCTTACTCCCCTTCAAGTATAAACCTTGTGGTTTTATTAAAAACTTATCAAATTGACTCCACTAACCTACTTTGTAAGTGGCTTGTTGCCTATTTACTTGCCTTACATCATGGATTTCACACATGACTCCCCATCACAAAGCTACCAACCATAGGGGTATCTTAACCTAACCATTGACACTGATATTACTTGTTAGGGAGAGGAGAAAGTTATCTACTTGCCTTACATCATGGATTTCACATATGACACTTTGAGAATTCTCTGCCTTAATCTAAGGCGTACCATAAATGCATTCTTTGACCCTCAATTAAATGCACCCTTTGACCAATCATTTATAGGAGTTTGAATGGTTGATTCTTTCATTTATTTTGTAATCAATATTTATGTGTATTTATTCTCTTATACCATCTGTAAACATATATATATATATATATATAAATGAAAGGCTCTCACCACAAAATAGTGTGGTGGTTTCAAAACACTTTCATGGTATCAGAGCATAATTAGGATTAACATCCCTCGATCCCCAAATGGCCTCTGATTCTTCTCCCACCCTCCTTCCCTTCAACACCATGATTCACATGGTCACAATCAAACTCTCCTCCTCTAACTACCTCTTATGGAAGAGCCAACTTCTTCCTCTTCTTGAGAGCCAAGGTCTACTGGTCATGTGGATGGTACCCTTGAGCCGCCACCTCCATTTGATCCTCCTACCTCTTCAACACCAAATGCCAAATACTTGGCATGGAAAGCCATCGATCAATGTCTCCTAAGCCTTTCCTCTCCTCTCTCATAGAGGAAGCCATGGCTGAAGCCGTCGGCCTCTCTACATCCCGCGAGGTCTGGACCGCTCTCGAAAATACCTTCAGCCAGCTCCAAAGCCCGAGAAATACGCCTCAAAGATGACCTCCAATTGATGAAGCGCGGCACTCGTCCAGTACTGCCTATGCCCGTGCCTTCAAGACGTTTGCGATCAACTTCATGCCATTGGTCGCCCTGTTGATGAAACTAAGTTCACTGGTTTCTTCGTGGTCTCGGACCCGATTTCTCCAGTTTCTCTACTGTCCAGATGGCACAAATGCCTCTTCCTTGCTTCCTGGATCTTGTATCCAAGGCTGAGAGTTTTGAACTCTTTCAAAAATCTCTTGAGACTCCGGCACCTTCAGTTGCAGCGTTCACCGCTCACCAAGGATCTTCTCAACGCGGGGGTGGCCGCTCTCGCTTCAGACGTAGCCGTGGAAATGGCCGTGCCCAACCCACTCAAGGTCGTCGTCCGCCACGGTGCCAGATCTACCGCTTGGAAGGCCACTATGCTGATCGGTGCAGGCAACGCTACGATCGGCATCAACATGACCAATCAGCACAACTTGCCGAATCCTTCACCGCTTCATGCTCTGTGTCTGGAAGTGACGCTTCCGACTGGTTCTTGGACACAGGAGCTTCGGCCCATATGACTCCAGCTTCCTCCACTTTGGACCAATCCACTAACTACACGGGTAAGGATTGTGTGATTGTCGGAAATGGTGCGTCTCTACCCATTACCCACACTGGTCAAATTTCTCCTTCCCCAAATCTTCATCTGTTAGACGTTTTAGTTGTCCCTCACCTCACAAAAAATCTTTTGTCCATTAGTAAATTAACACATGATTTTCCGTTATCCGTTACTTTTACTAATGATTTTTCACTGTTCAAATCGTCAAACATGGACGGACGGGTGGTGGCAACGGTAAACGAGATGGAGGCTTATATGTGCTAGAGCATGGACATTCCGCTTTTATTTCTGTCCTTAAAAATAAATCTCTTCATGCTTCATATGAATTATGGCATGCTCGCCTTGGACATGTAAACCATTGTTATTTCCTTTTTAAATAAAAAAGGACAGCTTCATCTTACTTCTTTATTACCATCTCCTACATTATGTGATACATGCCAACTTGAAAAAATCATCGTTTGCCTTATTCTCGTAATGAACGTCGATCGTCTAATGTTTTAGATCTTATTCATTGTGATATATGGGGTCCTTCACCCGTAAAATCAAATTTGGGTTTTGCCTACTATGTTTTATTTATTGATGATTATTCTCGTTTCACTTGGCTTTATCCATTAAAATTCAAATTGACTTTTATGATACTTTTATCCAATTTAAAAATTTGTGGAAAATCAACATTTGCTCATATAAAAATATTTCAAAGTGACGGTGGTGCAGAATTTACTAGCAATTGCTTTAAAACTCATCTTCATACTTTTGGCATTCATCATCAACTTTCCTGTCCATATACTCCCGCCAAAACGGTCGTGCAGAAAGAAAACACCGTCATGTGACTGAAACCGGTTTGGCCCTGCTTTTCCACTCTCACACTCCCCTCGCTTTTGGGTTGACGCCTTTAGCACTGCGGCCTACATCATCAACCGTTTGCCAACACCACTTCTTGGAGGAAAGTCTCCCTTTGAGCTTCTATATGGTTCTTCTCCGAATTATGAAAATTTTCATCCATTTGGTTGTCGTGTTTATCCTTGTTTACGTGATTATATGTCTAACAAATTTTCCCCCCGTAGTATTCCTTGCATTTTTATGGGTTACAGCCCTCTTATAAAGGGTTCCGTTGTCTTGACCCCACCACCTCTAGGATCTATTTCACCCGACATGCTCAATTTGATGAGACTCACTTTCCCTTCCTCAATACCTCCCAGGCTCAATCCATATCGTCCCTTCACTTTTCAAATTTTCTGGAACCAAGTCTTCTCCCTACAAACACGCTTCCATCTTTATCTGCGCCCTATCCCCAGCACATTACACAATCCGGATCTAACTCATGTGGTCTTTGTACTGATCCAGTGGATGAGTCTTTGCACGCCAATAATTCTCTTGCAGGTCCACCCTCAGATCCTAGCTCCGCTTCTCTTGAGCTCCCCACCGAGCTGCCTATTCCTGCTCCTACTACGGCTACTTCGATGGCCTCTCATCCCATGATTACACGAGCCAAAGCTGGTATTTTCAAAAATCTTGCTCTCTTGGGCTCCTCTAGTCTTCTCTCTACCCTCCTTGCATCCACTGAGCCCAAAGGATTCAAATCTGCTGCTAAGAATCCTGCTTGGCTCACTGCTATGGATGAAGAAGTTCAAGCCCTGCAAAATAATCGTACTTGGATTTTGGTCCCTCGACCTGCCAACACCAACATTGTGGGCTCTAAATGGGTGTTTCGAACCAAATACTTGCCTGATGGATCCATTGAGCGCCTCAAAGCCCGCCTTGTTGCCAAAGGCTATACACAGGTACCTGGTCTCGACTACACTGATACTTTTAGCCGGTTATCAAGGCTACTACTGTTCGTGTTGTACTCTCTCTTGCTGTGACCAACAAATGGCCTCTCCCAACTTGATGTGAAGAATGCGTTTCTTAATGGTCATCTTACTGAACCTATATTTATGGAACAGCCTCCGGGTATATTGACCCTCGCTTTCCCAATCATGTTTGTCAGTTGAAGAAAGCTCTTTATGGTCTCAAACAAGCTCCTCGTGCCTGGTTTCAACGACTTAGCTCTTTTCTTATTCAACTTGGTTTTTATTCCAGTCGTGACACATCACTTTTTGTCTTTCACAAGCAGTCTGACATTTTTATTTGCTCCTTTATGTTGATGACATCATTATTAAGGCAATAACTCTTCTCTTCTTGATAGATTTATTCGTAAGCTTCATTCTGAGTTTGCTACTAAGGATTTGGGTTCTCTTAGTTACTTTCTTGGTCTAGAAGCTACATCCACCACTGATGGTCTATTTATCAGTCAGCTCAAATATGCACGGGATATTCTCACACGAGCTCAGTTACTTGACAGCAAGCCTGTTCACACCCCATGGTTGTCTCTCAGCACCTGTCTTCTGAGTCCTTGTTTTGGATCCCACTTTTTACCGCTCTCTAGTTGGTGCTCTCCAGTATTTAACTATCACGCGTCCCGATATTGCTTACGCCGTAAACTCTGTCAGTCAATTTCTGCACTCTCCAACTGAAGACCATTTTCTTGCTGTGAAACGCATTCTTCGCTATGTTAAGGGCACACTGCATTTTGGCCTCACTTTTAGTCCATCTGCTGCTCCTAGTGCTTTAGTTGCTTACTCTGATGCCGACTGGGCAGGATGTCCTGACACTCGTCGCTCTACTTCTGGTTATTCTATTTTCCTTGGCAACAACTTGGTTTCTTGGAGTGCCAAGAAGCAACCTACTGTTTCTCGTTCAAGCTGTGAGTCTGAGTATCGTGCCCTCGCTCTCACTACGCTGAACTTCTTTGGCTCACGCATCTTCTTCGTGACCTTAGAATTTCTCTTCCACAGCAGCCTGTTCTTCTCTGTGACAACAAAAGTGCAATTTTTATGAGTTCTAACCCCATCTCTCACAAGCGAGCCAAGCATGTCGAGTTAGACTACCATTTTCTTCGTGAACTTGTTATTGATGGTAAACTTCGCACTCAGTATGTGCCCTCTCACTTACAGGTTGCCGATATCTTCACCAAAAGTATATCTCGCCTCTTTTTCAATTTTTCTCCAAGCTTCACGTCTGCTCAAATCCGATGCTTAGCTTGCGGGGGGGTGTTGAGGATTCTCTGCTTAATCTAAGGCGTACCATAAATGCATTCTTTGACTCTCAATTAAATGCCTTTTGATCAATTATTTATAGGTCCTCTCTCTTATAAATTTGTCACACAATCCACATATTCACCATGTAGAACTTTTCTAATCTCATACTTATCTTCTGACAATATATATAGCTAAGCATGTCATGCAGTGTAGTACCCTTAAAGGAATTAGGTATAATTAAGTTACCTCCTATAACCTAAGATGAAAATATAGATCTCAAAATTTTGCAAATTGTTTACGGGGGAAAAACAACCAAATGCAACAATGTCTAGAATCATGATACCAACTTAAATCGGTGAATATACAGGTTTAATTGTTGTATTAAATATCAGGTTGGAATTGTAATAGTAATCTTTATAATTCCTAAACTTTAACCTAAGTTGAGATATAATTTTTAAACTTTCAAATATTATAAATACCCTCTTTAAATTTTGTTAAATTGGTAACATAAGGATATTTCATTTTTACAGTTCAACCAAGAAGGCACTAAGAAAATCAAAATTTAAGAGATGTTAAAAATGATAAATTATTAAGAGTTGTTTTCATATCAAGTCAAAGTTTACAAGATTTATTTTCAATTTTTGAGATTTGTTTGTCAATTCATTAAAATTTAGACAAATGATTTACAACATTTGAAATTTAAAAACATATACATAGATTTAGGAAGATTATTATTATTATCTTTCTTTCCATATACTATGGTATATGTAGTGCATCCAAGATTTTTACATGGTACATACAAGTAGGGGTGGGCACGGATCGATTTGGTTTTTTTTCATCTCAAACCAAACCATTAAGTAACGGTTTGGTTCTTATTATAAATTTTTTAAACCATTAAATAACGGTTTGGTTCGGTTTGGATTACGGTTTAAATCAAAATTCTAGCTAAGAATTTTTCTTGTTCTAGTTTTTTTACATTTGTGTAGATTCTTAAATATTTATATCATTTTACAAAGTTGATATTATAAACCACGACAAAATACTTTATAACTTCATCATATTTTTAATCTATAGTTTTCTATAAAATCAATTATCCATCAATAAAATACATTCACTAACCAATACATAGTAAGTCATAATTTATTATTTTTAATATAACCATCATGTCAATTATCTACCAATAATTTAGTTAAAATAAAAAATCATCCATCAACAAAATTCATCAATGAATAAAATGACAAGTTGACAAAATATATTAAACAATTAATACATAATGAAAGTTTATAACTGAATAAATAAATTTCATACTTTACAAAGTTAAAAGCTATTAAAAAAAAACAATAGTTTATCATCAACAAAAAAATTGCATATCATGAGCTTAAAAAAAATATAAAAAGAACAAGTTGATTTTAATTAATATTCACTAAATAATAAATATCAAATGAAATCATATAAATATATAGTAAAATATTATTATATTTTTCTAAAACGGTTTGGTTCGGTTTTACGGATTGATTTGGTTTACCTTCCAAACCAAACCGTAAATTTACGGATTGGTTCGGATTTGAAAATTTTCAAACCAAATAATGAAAAAAAACCATATTTTAGATTTGGATTGATTCGATTACGAATTGGTTTAGTTCGATCGGTTTTTTTTCCACCCCTACATACAAGAACCTTCTTTAAATATTACCCTTAATTTTGTGCACTCCGCCACAAAAATCACGTGGAGCCTATTAATCGAACCGTCCTATTGACGGTGAACCGGACTGCACTTTATTGAAAATTTGTCAGTGATGACGTTATTCAATAATTTTGATTCGGATGCATTCGTGTCGCGACAGAACATGACAAGGAAGATAACGACACTGAAGGAAACTTGGAATGCATAGGAAGGAAGGAAGGTATGGATCGGAAGACGAGTTGAGACCAGAAAGTCAGTCTGGAAATGATGACTGATGAGGCAGGATGTGCAGAGAGAAACCCTGGGAATTATAGTTGATGGAACGACAGCTGTAGTTTGAAGTTGAGTTTCTCTTATATATAATTAATATATAGTATATATTTAAAGGATATCTTTAGATCTCCCACTCCTATTATTTTAACCACTTAAATTATTGAAAAAAAAAAAAAAAAGTCTAACTCCAGTACTCCACAATTTCATAACTAATGAAAAATAATATATACATATTTATATTATTAAAGTAAAAGGACTGATTTTGGTTTCTTTAATGTTAATATAATTTTTATTTTTTAATTTTACAAATTGATCCTAATTAAAAGTTCTTCTATGTAGCATGACGGTTATTTACAGGAGATGGTTATTCACCCATTACTATATACATGAATTGAACTTCTGAAAATTGTTCTTTTCTTATTTTTCTTTGGTCATTCTTACTCCATCTTAATGAAATTGACCACAATATTGCAAAGTTTTTAAAATTTTCTAATACTGATTTTCTTGTATGATTCCCCTGTTTACGGGTGCAACATCCACTTGTGTGTGTATATTTATACCTTAAATCATTCTAAATTCCCACAATATTGCAAGTTCTAGCAATCGTTTGAATATTATATTTATCGAAAAGTATGAAGTTATATTTTTAAAATTTAGGTCTACCTGTAACTAATTAATGTTTAGAGATGTGTATTTGTAATTATGCTATCATTCTTTCTTCTTCAAAAGAGGGTTAAAAAAAAAAAAAAAAAAAAACAAAGAAGCAATGGTTACAGTGTACACAAACTTATTGTAAATATATTAAAGAAAAAAAAGACTACATGTATATGTAGGACCAGTATACGTTTAATTAGCTTTCATGTGGGTCGCATTTATCCGTATGTTATTAATGCCATATGGATTTAATGTTATATGGTACTATACATCTATATAATAATTAAATTTTGTGTTGCTTGTAATAAGACATCCCTTGCAATATAAAATACTGATATTTAGAGATAGAAATTTTATAATGAAAAATAGGTAAAATGAGTTATATTTCTACAAATATAATCAGTAATGATAATTTTTGTAATAAAAATTTATGTTTAAAAATAAAATTTTCGTTTTTAAAACTTAATTTTCTTGTAGTCCATGAGTGTATACTTAAGAGGGCACACATGTTACCTCTCACCATGTGCATTCCGTTTTTCTTTTTCCTACACGTCTTTATTGTTAAATATGCATTATAACTTTGACTTGCAAGTTTCTTTATGAAGAAATCCATGAAGTGTTGCAAAGCAATTCTAAATGAACCTTATGTAGTAGTTGTATGATAAATTACCTTCAAGTATAAATTTGCACTCATATATTGAATTAAATCTTTTCAGTTTCAAATATAAGACCAAAAAATATAAATTCATGTTTTAGTGATTAGTTTAGAATTTATTTATATGAAAAAAATGGTAAAACTCATTGGTTAAGGGAAACTAATAGGATTTATTCATTAAGTAAAGCAATTAATATTCCATTTACTTGATATGAATAGTTATTCATTTCATCATCCTTCTAGTACTATTACGATGTTCACTTAAGAGAAATGACAATTCAATGAATTGATATTACATTTAATTTTCAATTTTGTTATAATATCCCCTTTTTGAAAATGTCATATATATACTTATCCTCTTTATAATAAAGATAAAAGGCATTAAAGATATTTTACCTTTTACTTCAATAATTACTCATTTTATTTTTTAAATCAAGTAAACATTATAATACTCATTACAACTCTATTGTATTCTTATTGAATTAGAATTCAATTTTCTTTTTTATTCCATACTATGAAGTGAACGAGTCCTAAATGTTTAAAATTAATGCGATTAGAGTTTAATGAAAACTCCATCGTATTTTATATCCTCTAATACATTACTCAACTAGGTTGATTCCTAGAGGGTATTATAAGTCATAGGATAGGTTTTAAGTATATTTTTTTGGATTCTTTCCCCACTAGATAAGATATAGGTAATATAGTTACTATAACTTGAGAACTTATCTATTTTTGGCAACACCCTTAATAGAGGGTATTGTCACTATTTTTTTTCTTATCTTAGAATTTGTACTTTAAGATAACTTAAAGGTATATTACCCTACAAAAATTATTAACTAAAATGTGAAATCATAATGGAGCTATTTGATGTCGGACCTGGTTTAAATTCATTATTATGGGCTAACTTATTAGAGGGATGTAAGGTTAAAGGAGACTTGGTTTGGTGGGCACAATACAAGATTCATTGAACCAATCATTTTGCTTTAGGCCCTTCTGAGTTAACTTGCCTAGCTAGGTAAATAAAAGACTAGTCCATAAATCTGGCCTATGAAAAGTCTAACTAAAAATGTCTCATTAGGGTCCTTGAAAGGAGCTAATACATCATAGACAATCTCATTCATGATCACCAGAAAAATCCAACCCTTCTCAGTCATCAATTTGTAGAATTATCCACTTGTCAAGAGCAAGTTCTACGGTTTTTATTTTCATTATTCAATTTCCATGGTGCATAAGTTCGACCCTACTTCCGTCAGCTACATAAGGCTTCGATGCCTAATATAATATTCTATCTTCCATGTATTATTCCATATAATCCGTGCATATTCGTTGGGAGAAAAATATGGCTCAGTTGACAATATAGCTGCTTTGATGATATGTAAATAAAATAATATATATAACGTGGTGATAATGTATTTCCATAAAAGCGTATGAACTTTCATTTATTCTTTTCATATTCATTTACATTTTTTGTTTTTAGCATCTCAAGTATTCAAAATGAGATAAATTAATATCTCAATTACAAAAGTCCTACCGTAGAATAGGATGCTAATAATACAAGTGCCTCAATCCTCTCTCTTTCTATTTAAGGGCTCAAACTTTGACTTTTTTCATTAATAATTAAAAAGAATAAAAGTGATTCCATTATGACAACCTTAAATTATTATGAAAGTCAATTAAATAACAATAATATAGTAAAAAAATCAAACAAAAATATAGGCGTGGGTCCTGAAATTTGATCTGGATATGATTTTTGCAAACCATGCAATACTTTTGGGAGTTTTATATAGCAAATTAAATTGATGATGATAATGAAAATCGGAAAAAAAAAATGAAAACAAATAAAACGACAGGTACATGTATAGAAAATAAATTTCGTAATGATTCCTTCTTGCTTCATGCTGACCATTTTTATTCCATCTTTAGGCATGGTAATAGTATGGTAGATGTCACTCATGTGCCAAATTTTATGTGCTTTGTATTCTGCGTGTTTTGCATGCTTGATCCAGTCATACTCACGTGTCTCACTTGCTGTACTTTACATGCCTTTTTTTTTTCCTCACTGTTGTGACGTGCTTGCCTATTTATTCGTGTGTCTTTGCGTGTCTTTGTTTAGGTTGGTTTCACACGATATGTATGATTTTTCTATGTTTTTTCAAACTCACATTTTTTTCAGTGAAATCAGGTTTTTAAATATGAAAATTAATTTTAAAAAATTACAATATAAAATGACAATGAAATTTTACATTTAATATTAATAAAAATTAAAAGAAGAAAATGTAAATTTAATAATTTACTAAATAATATGCAAATACATTGCATTAGAATTTGGAAGAAAAAAAAAGTACACACATCTAATTCATGTCAAAAAAACAAGGTGAATTGGATTGACCGCCTTGACCACTACTGTTACAAGACATAGTACGAGGCAAACACAACTATCAAGGAGATACAATGACTTTGTTTTTAGTTAAGATAATAAGATATAACTAGATATTGTTTATTAGTTAGCCATTGTAACAAATACTTCTTGTTATCAAACTATACAAATCACTTGTACAAATGTTGTAACAGTAAGAGAGCAAAGTATAAATAAAGAAGAAAAGAGAAAAGGGAAGTTGTGCCCCCTTGAATCAACACTGTGAGTAAACTTGGAGTCTAACGAATTCGAATTCAATTTGTAGCATAGTATCCATCATTTAGTGTTATCTCGCGAGAAAATACATAAACACTTTGTTAGAAGAGTAATCATAATCGATAGAGTTTGTAAAGTAAGTAGAAAGTTAGAGTAGAGCTTACTATAAAAACCTTAGCAAAGAAGAAGTAAAGAGTACAAGTGTCGAGAAAGAGATATTTTAAATAGTAGGTGTAGTGGAAAGTAAAAAGTGAGGGACTTGTGCTTACTATAGTAGGTTTTAAAATTACAACCATCAACTAGCGCCACTAGGGGAAAGAAATGGATCAAATGGTGGAGGTGGACGTCTTAATTGATAGCTTATTTATAGGAAGTAATCTTGGAAATTTTGGTCCACATGAGAATAAAGAGACCTTAGGTGGTCATGGATAACTTGAGCATGTCCTTTTGTTCCTATTGTGAGGTGCTTATTTGGTTCAAGCACTCCATTATCTGTTGCATATTAAATCCAATGGGTTCACGTTGTTATGGTTATGGATATGGTTTGCTCTTACCCTTATTCTTCCATCGAAAATTGTGGAAATATATGTGTGCCAGAAAAATTGTTCAAATGTAAAGGACAACTTTAAGAAGGACCAACACTTTTGATGGCCCGAGAAAGTAGTGACTTAGGAATGGGGACAAGGATAAGAGGGTTAGGAGTTTTATCACTACCGAAGGCACATAAGGGATGGATAATGGAACGATGATGAGGTTAGGGATATTAGGTTATGATGGCAAAGGGTTAAATCATATGCTTTATAGTATTTGTAATAATAAAATATTTGGATAATGAAAATGAAATGTTGTTGATGTTAATGCATTATATGATTTATGAAAGTAAAATTTAGTGAATTGTTATTTACAATTAACTAGCACAATATTACAAAAAGTAGTTAAAAAGATTTAATAATTTCATTTATTAAATTATCACTTAGAAATTATCAATGTTTAGTAATATACAATATTTAACCATTCTCAAAGCTCATTAGTTTAAAAAATATTTAGTATTTAGAACAATTTTTAAAAAATTACATAATTCATCATAAATTGTAAGAGTACTCATCAAATTTATAGTTAGTAAATAAACTTTGTATTAAATATAATACCCCTCAAATATAGATGGTGGAACTCTAATCACATGGAGACCTTTTAGTGTAATGGCTTAGAGTTCGTTAGAACTCCAAAGTTAAGCATGCTTTAGATAGAGCAATTCCAATATGGGTGACTTCTTGAGAAGCGTTGGCATCAAAGGACAAAATCGTGCGGTATATGGTCAAAACAGACAATACCTCGGTGGGTGGAGTTTCAGGGTTACAGTGGTTTCAAAACAGTTCATTAGTCAGAAGTGGAGGAGTGCTCTTTCTATTTTGTGGTTTTGGACCTATGAAACAAAACTGACAAGGATGTCAGTTCTATAAGTTGATGTCTATGTAATACCCTTTAAAATATATATGGCAGAACTCTAATCACAGAAATGTCTTTTGGTGTAATGACTTGGAATTAGTTGGAACTCCAATGTTAAACATGCTCTAAACGAAGTAATCCTATATGGGTGACCTCATGAAAAACGTTGATACCAAAGGACAAAACCTTTCGGCATGTTATCAAAGTGGACAATATCCCAGTGGGTGGAGTTTCGAGGCATTACAGAAAAGGCAACATGCTAGCATGCGTGCTTCTGCTTTAGCAGCTCACTAATTTAATATGCCTAGCGAGTTCGTTCCATGTGTGTTGTATGTTAGCCCTTATGTGCTTGTATCTTTCCTTTTTTTTTTTTTTATTTGTCCTTTGTGTGCCTTGCGTGTAATTGCAAATTCCTCCTTGTGTGCCTGAGCTCATTTAACATGCCTAATCTCGACTTCAATTTATACCTGACTATCCTTAACTGAAGTAATAATCGTTCTCAATTATAAAACAATCAAAAACATTCTCTTGATAATAAATAGAAAAAAAATGTAGAAAGTATATTATTATTATTATTATTATTATTAATGTAAAAGAGTTTCAATAATAGTTAATAAAAATATAAGTACTTCTATTAGTTGGACAACAAGCAATAATTCACCGAAAAGTAATACTTTTCTTGTCTCGATAATTGCTTTATGTTGTAACTATGAATGGAAAAAATATCTTGCCAAGCTCCGTATGGAAAACATGCCAATGGAGCTTATGTAAAGGAGTTAATATTAAGAATGATACTTAAATTTCGATAAAATATATATTTAGATAATTAAATTTTAAAATTGATTAATTTAATATTTGAATTTTGAAATTAATCAATTTAGTATTAAAAAAAACTTTTTGTTTATGCTAATAATACATTTGTTATGTTCTTTTAGGTACTAAAATGATTAATTTTAAAATAATTTAGATATTAAATTGATTAATTTTAAAATTAATATACTAAATCAATTAATTTTAAATTTTAAATATTAAATTATATATTTTATTAAAAATCAAATATCATCGGAAACATCATCCTTACCTGTAACGTCGGCGAGTCCTGGGCAGGAGGCTCGGTTTTGGTCTATATATTGTAAGACCCGATACAGAAGAGACCGCGTTCAAATCTTTAAGGTGTCCACATACGAACACCGACAGGAGGCGAGCGCGTTTGTCCTTTTACGAAATCTCGTCCAGCATCCAGGTACAAATATTTAATAGTTAGATTTAGCTCAGTTATGTGCGGAGAGGCAGGCGTCAATAATAGAATAGGTTTTGCTATTCTATTTCTCTACGTGATAATTGATATACACAGGTGCAGGTACAGCTACAGCTACAGCCCATCAATGTCGACGGAACGTTGCTTGTCTACTCACCCGTAACCTATGACGCTGTACCTAACATTGTGGAGCTGTCTGTGATCGAGTCAAACGAGTAGAAGTTTTAAATACTTAAGTCCGGATTATTTAAAAGAAATTTTTCCCCCACCTATTTAAAAGTTTATCTGGCTCGAATTTAATCAATCTAAACTTTTTTTTTTTTTATTAATGATGAAATATAAGTTTAAAATTGACTTATTTAAACTTTATTTTAAATTCAAATATGGATCATTTACAAATCAAGATTAAACAAAACCATGTTTATAGTGAACTGATGAGCTGGAGTGGCTTATGCAGTTTCGCTTGTGTTAAATGCAAAAAATTTACAAGACATAAATACCTAAGTAAATGGATGAATAAAGATTTATATGTATATATTTTTAGTTTTTTTCATGAAATATAAAATTTGTAAGTCCATTCATGAGCCTAAACGAGTCTGTTTATGAACTTAGACAAGCTGGTTTACGAATCTACATAAGAATTTGAGTTTGACTTATTTAAATAAATCAATATTATTTTAAGTTTGAGTTCTACTTATTTACTAATTGAATAAAGCTCGTACTAATAGAGATTGAGCTTGAGTAAAATCGAGTTTTAACCGAGTCAACTTTTAAGTATCACATGAGTAATTCGACTAACTACTCAAGTAAAGATGAGATAAAAATTTGTTGTTCTGAGTGTCCTATACCCATTCTGTTTCCTCGTATAAGCATCTTACACATATCATGAAATGCTTCTTTTAGATTTTTTATTTTTTTTTTAATTAATTAACATGTGTCAAATATTTATTCATAAAGAAACAATAAAAACAGAAAGGTTGTAACAGCAAACTCCTTTTCGTAACGACCGGAACCTTTTCTAGGTTACCTTAATCACGAGTCTGAATGTCTTTGCTTGAGCAACAACGCTCCTACCGTTCCCATATGTGCATCATCATCTATAGATCTACTGGGAAATATAAGTCTGGACACTTTAACTGATGATCTAACCTGTCTTCACTGACATCACCACTCCATCTTAATTGCTAATTGGATGACATCATCAAGATTCTCATATGGTTATAATATTGTTTTGAAGGTGTATTTTTTATCTGTATTTGTATTAAAATAATACGTATAAATATATTCAATTTATATCTATATTTTACTTGTTTTTGATTTATTTGATCTTTTCATAAAAATTGCCAACTTTTTTTTATCTGTATCTAGTTTGTGATATATAATTTAAAAAAAAATTAAAAAAAGTCTGTACCTATCAAAAAAATCAAAACAAACAGACCCCAAATCATTCTTAATTTCAAACTTTAAGCCCATAATGACATTAGCAATGGTTTGTTTCTCAGGTTCATTCAACTCACGCCTAACCATTAGCATGGGTATATTTGGATGCATTGCTGGATGTGAGTTTATGTATCTATAACATTTGTATTTATATTTTATCTGTATATGATTTATATCTAGTATATTTTGATGTGTTAATAAATAAAAAATATTTATATTTTATTTATATCTTTTTTTTTAACAAATAATATATTTAAAAATATCTATTTACTACCAGCACGCACATGAAACAAAGTGACCCTAATCATCTAATGGAATGTCCCGCCCAAAACACATTGCAAGGTTTTCAATTTAAATAAATAAAATAAAAGGGGAAAAAGGAAATTTCTTAGCATTTGTAGCGAGACACGAGTCAATCTGGTATTGCCTACTCCACCTTGGTGCTCTTTATCATACTCGTAGCACATTTACCTTTTCTAGCTTGGTACTGCTAGTCCTAACCTAGCTAGTTTGTCACTTGGCGAGCTACTATCACCACCTCAACTGCAAATTCTACACCAAAACTGTCGTCTTCTTTCATCAACTTATCAACCTCGTGATATACTCGAATTCCCAACTCCAATAGCATCTCCAACAGTGAATAGTGGCTATATGTCCTCACACCATTTCAGTGAGAGTTTAGAATGGTTGATCAACATTCAAAGTGGACTTCATTATCGATTCCCCTTTCGGCTACTTTCATCCTCTCAGTGACCTTTGCTATTGGTTGGATGCTGGGTTTCATACCATCCAAACCATAGGCTTATCGCCCGGATGACTATTGCTGGACGTTTAGATGGAAATGTTAGATAAAACTTGAATCTAGCAATTAAATGGCCCTTGTTTTACCATCCGGCCAACCTCATGGTAAATCAAGTCTAGGATTGTGATCAAAAGGAAATATTAGGTTTTTATTCCTAAAACTCATGTTTCGCCTTTTATTGCATAAAGACTTAACGTTTATGTACGGGTTATAAGGAGAGATGAACTCCTGCAAGACCTTTAGGAGGTGATATGCCTATTTGTATTTGCGTTAGCAGCTAAATTGCCTATTTGATGTTTATAACATGCACTTATATATAAGCGGAAAATTAGAAAGCATAATTTGTGCTTTAAGTAGAAGACCTTTTTAACTCCGACAAATATGTTGACAAAGTTGCAAACTATTGCAATTAAAGCACCCCTCTCACTTTGAATCGATGTTTTAGGGTTAAGAAGTGAGAGTAAGAAAATATGAGCTTTAGTGAATTCTTAATTTTATTTTTATTTTCACTTATAGGTATTATATGTCACATCAATGGTGCATATTTGCTAATAATATAGGACAAATAGGACCGCAAACAAGCACAACTGCTCATAATAAGTTATTTGAACTAGATTCGTTTCAAGTTTAGTTTTACTCAAATTCGATTAGTAAATAAGTCAAACTTGAATTTAAACTAAATGTCTTTATCTATATGAGTCAAGCTCGCACTCTATTTTAGGCTTACAATGAAGTTCATTTAGAATCATACTCACGAGTTTTATACATATTTTATAATTATTAAAATATAAATATTTATATATGATACATATTAACTATTCTTATCAATATTATTAGGTTAAAAAAAATCAAGAAATGATTTTTAAGTAGAATTGTTCACTCTAAATTATTATGCTCTATTCATATATTTATATATGTATTTATTTTGTATATTTATACACGTAAGTCAAAGTACTCATGAACTAGTCGAACTCAACTAATTTTAAGTTAATCTAAGCCTAATTCATACTCATTAAAAACTCATTTATCTAAACGAGTTGACCTCTAACCTATATTTCAAACTTAATAAAAACTTCGGTCCAGCTCGGCTTGAACTTGACAATTTTTGAAATAAGCTAAGTTTGAACCTTAAAAAATTTGGTTAGTTTAGCTCATTTATGTCTCCAAATATATATAATATTTAATTCTCAACATTTTTCTTTTTTTTTTCCTATCAAATCTTACCTTTTGCTTTTGTTTGAATCTTGAAAGTTTTTTTCTTTTTCATCGTGGATTTTTTCATCAACGATTTTAATTCACAATAAGTTGAAAATAATAATTTAATAAAATAATTATATCAAATAAAATAAACTTTTTATAATTTAATATCTAGAAAATAACAAAACACTGGTCATCCTTTAGAATTGACAAAGAGAACTACATAACTACTGATGAGTTATAATGTGACCCACCCAATTCTTCCAAAAAAAAAATAATAGTAAAGGAAAAAATCAATATAATTTATAATTAAATCGTAATTGGGTATATAATTTGACTATAAGTCAATGTCATTATTATTATTTTTTGCACTTTTTCATTTTGGGCTTTTGTGGGTGGCGAGTCTTGCCACCTACCATTAGTGGCTAGAGGGAGTTGCATAGTTTAACATGTATCTCCATGGTGGTAGGTTCTTGGTTCTTTACCCTAAGTTGGCTGGCCATGTGTTAGCTATCTACCAATCAAAAGGATTCTGTACGTTAAAATACATTTTTCAAGTTTTTGTAATTTTTTTTATAATTTTGTTTATTTAAATGTATTTAATAATATTATTTTATTAAATAAATTATCGTAAATACATAAGAATGATTAACCATCAATAATTTAACGAAAGGATTAAACTAGAAATGTTTTTAAAATGTCGAAAATCCAAATAACGACCTAGAATAAAAAATTAAGGATTATAATAGATAGAAAAATAAACAAACATTGAGAACTAGATACACGGTGATGTTGTTTTACATTTTCGAAATGTCTATGGACTAAATTTGCTAAATTTGATAGGTTTATCATGATCCCATTATATATAATATGAAAATTCAAAATTTCGCTGCATAGCCAATCCATTCTCTTTCTTTCTATTACTGGGGTTGCAACTTGCATGATATATATTATAATTAATTAAAATCGATGAGTCATTGAATAGTGTGTATATATGGAATCCTTTTACATCTAACGGTCTGCTACGAGCTTAGATTTTTATTTATTTTATCTGTATTTGATTTATATTTATAACTTATATATATCGTATTTGTATTATTTTTGTATCATATCTGTTTGGTCCATTTATGAGTAAAAATTGTTAGTTTTTTAATAGTATCTATTTATTGATAAATATCTTTTTAAAAATAATAAAAATATAATTTCAAAATTATCGCAAAATATTGAAACAATCAAACCCTAAATTGAAACTACATTTATATTAGGAAAAAAAAAGCTTAACTAGAAAATTTCACATTCGTACTTTCTAGGACATTTGAATTCTGATTTCCATCAATGTCTAGCGAACCGCTCTGCTGCATATTAGAGGGGCTTTAACCCTAGAATTTGATATCAGGACCCAGTCGAAGGACCACGGCATTTAACCCTCTGTGACCCTTAAGCATTAAAGCCTGGCCCATTTCTAACGACCGTTTTTTTAGGGTCTGTTTTTTTATCTGTTTATAATCATGTGGTTGACATTTTATTTTTATTATTTTAAAGAGATGTTTGTCAAAAGATATATATAAATAAAACTTAGATATTTTTGTTTATAAATAAAACAAATAGATTAGATACATGTAAAATCTCAATAAAAATTAGACAATCCAAACAGAACAGCTATTTCAACTTCTAATTTGTTTGGACTTAGACAATTTGAATCATCCCTTTTCTTTTATCCTCTATTTCTTAATAACTAAAGTGGAAAGGTTTTTAATAAAAACATCTTAAAATGTCTATAAATGTGAATAATTTAAAGACCAGTAGATATCTAGAACGTTAAAATGGGTGTTAAAAGGGCAAGAAATTTAACTACTGCAGAACTCTAATCTCTTAAAATTTTTGTAATTTAAAAATCTCAAAATATAAACAATTTCATTGTAGTCTGGGAATAAGAATTATTACTAAAAAAAGTTTAAAATACTAGAATTTATCATGAAAACGGGTAGGAATATCTATTTTATAAATAAAAAATTAAGTTAATGAAGTAAATTAATTACAGTAAAATATAATTTAAAAGCATCGTATTGTATTGCCTTAATACCGCTCAAAATCTACATTACTAATTCAATCAAATGAATATGCCAATGGGTATGAGGTACATATGTGTGTATATATATATATATAATAATTATTGTTAAAAATTACTATAATAATAACAATAGTATTATATTGTAATGTTGATATTAGCTTAATAAGAGTAATAAATAGGATCACTTTGTCATACAATACTATTAATATATGATTTACTATATCCACATATTGAAACAGATAAGTTAACAATATTAATTCTATGAGATTATAATTATTATATTTCTAATATTATTTTATTATAATCATGATAAATTATCATATTATAATTGTAGATTATTATAATATTATTATAATTTAATACTTATGATGATAGGATCTATGATTAAAGAATGTTTTATCACTATAACATATAGTATAATATAATAAGTTACCATTGTAGGGTTTATGTTATTATAATAATAATGTTATTATTTTTAACAAAAATATCATCTCATTAGTATAATAATAATAATAATAATAATAATAATAATAAAATAATAATAATAATAATAATAATAATACATGCATATCAATTGAAATGTGCTATTCAATTTAAATATAACATTTAATATATCATAATTTATATATATTATGTATAATGTATATCATAGGATATAAATGTATGTATATTATATAGTGTATATGTTATAATTCATTTAATGAATATGTTTTGTGTGTGCATGTGCGTGTCATAAAATGCAAATTACATATAACATATTATATAAATGAATATTAAGATTATATTTTATATTAAATTAAATTATCTATATAACTTTATAGATTATACAAATATACATATTTTATATAGTATATATAAAATATAAATCATGTGTAAGATATATCATAAAAATTTATACTATATCATAATATGTATATCGTGTGGCATATATTTGTAATATATGTGTGAATGTGTATGTCATATCTAGCACACGCACATTTATAATATAAAGGTTATAAATACCTAATCTATATGCTTGCATAGTTATGTGTTATATTTCATTTGTTAAATAAAATGAATGAGTCATATATGAGTGCGCATGTTCTAATATGTAGATTACATGCTACAAATGAACCAAGTGTGATTATAATCTTATTTTGATGACAAAATGTATTGCACAAATGTTCCTTAACTTAGTTAAGTTAGCTACATTTAATAAGCAAAACCCTTTTTTTTATATGTTTAAGCTTTAATATGCGTATATATATATATATATATGTTTGTGTTTGTATGTGTGTTGTTCTTTGTAGATTGCATAGGAACAAATTATCATGTCTTAGTGTTGATTGCAGCATTTGTTACGTCCCGAAGGGTACATTAGTAGTATCAAGTCATTGTAAATATTCATTGATGTTCTTAACAAGCCATAATATGAACATCAATATAGAAAACAACCACTTAGAATATTAAATTACTCCAAAGGAAATGACATGAAAATAGGATCAATGTTGCCTTGATAAGAAATACGAATATATATAAATCATATAGCAAATAAAGCAGTACTATACATCACTATTAACTACAATTTAATATAAACTAAGTATTTTGATGACCATGATAACAAAAGATATTAAAGTAAGTACTTCTATCATATGCTTTAAGCTCTCCCTTCCAGCTCTAATCCTTAGCTTTAAGACCCATACCCTAACAAAGGCCTTTGGGTGCCAAGGAGTTCCCATAGAACCAAACATATCCATAAAAACTTAGTATAAAATTGGGAAATTCACATCTAGAAGTACCAACTGAATTTATAGGTCCAAAAGGTTATCACGTAGCAAGGATACCTCAAAATAATGCAATTCATGCAATACGTGATAATTTATTATAAAGTGTGATATTTTTAGTTCGGTTATTAAAATGACCAATTCAATCGTAAACACTTATCAATTTAGCAAACAGATATTACAATCAAAGGATTTCCACTTTTGTTATAGTAATTTAACTGTCAATACCATCACCATGCAACACATTATCCCATACCCCCATGCATAATTCAATTTTATTATCTTTTATTTTAGTGCACTATACTACAAACACATACAGTGAAACATATCTAAATTACTCACCAGTTCATCTTTAACTTATTCATCATAATAATCTTCTACCAAGTTAGAGAATGGATTTATCTCCCTTAAAATAAAGTAATGACAATCATATCATGATAGAGATAATTTGATATGTATTCTTAATTGTGGCTAAGTGTCCTAAATTTATATTTTACTAAACTTGTTGCTATTTTCTCATTTCTAATCCTATTTTAACACTTAAATAGTCAATTTAAAGCTCATGAAGACTAATTTATCATAATTTCATCTGTTTAATCAACTTGGTTCACATAAAGTTACTATTTCTAGAAAAAGTACTCTAAATGACTTTAAATCCTAATTTTAATCACTTATTTTAAACTAGACGTAATATATTCATTTTAACTCCGTTCTGAGCATATAAATAGTCATTGTAAATCTCTTTTCATGTATTTTTCAATAATCGACGTAGATTTTATAAACTAAATAATTTCATTTTATTTTTCTCTAGAAACCGCTGGGTATATATGTATAACTATATATTATATTTTCATAGAATTTCTTTTCTAATTATTCATTTAAGTTTTCATATTCTATAACATCACATATTTAACTTTAGAAAATATTTAAAGGTATATACTTTATTATTTAAATGATTTATTTTCTTTATTAACTAATTAAACTTTTAATAATCCCTATCTATTGATGTGAAATAGAAATCATAGAGTTTGAATTTAAAATAAAATGATGACCTATTTTTCTTCTTTGGACTGCCACCTATGTATGTATATATATATATATGTTGTTGTTTTAATTTTTTATTTGTCTAAACTTGATAATCATCATCAAATAATAACTTGGTTAAGGTCAATTCGTCTTTCGAATACAAGTCATTATCATGGCCTTATATTCCAGATTCCACTGAGCATAACTAGTATAGACATAGGTCTTCTATCTTGTTATTTTTATGATTATCTTTATAAGTCTATTTTACACATAGTAATTTGATGTTTCATCATAATATTGACTTTTCTTTACATAGCTAGAGCTTCTAAAATCAATATTCAAGTAATAATCTATTTTTGTCAACTTTTCTCTTTTTCATCAACTAAAAGTGTGGGGTTAGAGTATTTTACCTTGATCTTATAGAAAATACAAGATGATTTCCTTCTTTATGCCACTTCTAGAGAAAGAAAATAACATAGTTAAGTTCTATATTTTAAATAACCTTATTGATATTGATAGGTAAAAGAATTTACTTACCTTTTGTACTTGATTTGATAAGTACTTGTTTTTTTTCCTATCTTAGAAATTTCCTAAAGGTTTGGAAGGGTATGACTTGGATTGTTTTGAAAGTGAAAGTGGTAGCACCTGAGGGAGGGACTACATGCAATTTCTAGGGAATTATTGAAGTGGATTTGTTTTGGTTGAAACTAACAGCATGTGAGGCTTTATTCTTCTCGGCAAGTCAAGGAAATATAAGGAGGAAATGAAGAAAGAATCTACACCATCCACCATTGATTTTTAACTATTCTAACCTAAGCTTATGGCTATTAAAGCTGAGGGATAAGTTAAATATAATAAGATAAGTTTATATTTATTATCCTAAGTCTTGGTCAAGGAATTTCAATGATGTCATTTCACATTGGAGCTCATGGTAAGGGCTATAATTGAGCAAAAGAAATGGATATATAATCATATACTTATACTTATACTTATACTTATACATATACATATTTACTATATGAAATAGGTAATGTTGGTTTATTAGACTTAAAAGGATAGGAAAATTTACTAACAATTTTGGTGCAATTGACCAATAGTTGCCCCCTTTGATTTTCATATTAATTTATTTTATCTTATTTTAATTTTTAAGGTTACATGATTAAAAATTTCTAGGGTTTATACTTACCCATTTAGGGTTTTATATAATTTTAAAAGATCAAATTTAATGTTTGTAAATAAAAGTGAGAATGTTAATGTTGAAAATTAAGCTTTTAAATTATTTAATATACTTTATTTATGGTTTTAAACTATTTCATAAAGTTTTAATCTTACACGATTTAAAAAAAAAAAAAGAAAATTTAAGCCTATAAAATTAAATATTCAAATTTAAGTTTATGTGATAATATTAGAATTTGAAATTATGCTATTAAATTATATATGAACTTTGCGGTTAGTTTTTTAAAGCTCTAAAGTTTAAATTATCTCTAATATATAAATTTTTAATCATATATCTAATTATGAATTTATAACTACCATAATCCTAAGTTACTATTTCTAATGGAAGCTTTTTCATAATGAAAATTTCATGGGGTTTACATCCTTGATTGCAGCCTTTATCGACAGCTCGATTGGTCAAATCGATGTGTAAATCCAAGGCGTGATAAGTGAACAAAATGAGAAAGCACAATCTTGATCACAGACTTCGTCAAGGGCTTGATTGGTCCAATTGAGGTGTAAATCTAAGGCATGATAAGTGGAACAAACAAGATACACAACTTAGTCGCGGGTCACGTCGAGAGCTTAAAAAGTTTAACTTTAGGGCATAATAAGTTTAAATTTTAGGCTCGATGAACACAGACTTCGTCAAGGGGTAAAATAAGGTGTGATGAGTTTAGGGTGCAACAAATCCAGGGCACAAAAATTTAAAAAATAGCTGTTGCAAAGTTTCGAATTCGACCTTTGGAGGTTCTTTTAGGAGAGAACAGCTATGTTTTTAAAGCTACTATACATATAATGTTTTAGGGTGATTGTCATAAGAGAGTAGAGCTTAATAAGATAAGATTATGTAAAAAAAAAAAAAATGCTCTCTGTATGTGTTTGTTTTTGTTAAGTGAATAGTGTCATTCGTGAGATTAGTGAGCTAATATTGTAAGACACTATTCATGCATTTGTTTGTGGGTATTTTAATGAAGTCCTCAAGCGTTGAGACACTTGTGTGAAGTCCTAAATGTGTGAAGGAAATTGGTGAAGTCCTTTATGTTGAGGCATTGATGAAGTCCTTTGTGTTGAGGCAATGCAATGTGAAGCCCCACGTATGTGTAGGCATTAAGTGAAGTCTTCCATTGTTGAGGCATTGTTATGAACTTCTCTTTGTGAGGCAATTGTTTTGTTTGAATGAAATGCGAGGAGTCCTCCTTGATTGAGGCAAATTATGGACCGTGAAAATTAGGGGTGGACCAAACTCCACGTTAAATCTGGACTCAAATTTTCTATCAATATCTTTTTTATATTTCATATTATAATCTGCTGTTATATTATCCATTGATATTAATGTTAATTTTGATTTGTTGCATTAAAATTAATTGTTTGAGCTTTTTAGGAAAAATACTTAATTCACCCCCTTTCCCTTCTCCTCTTCAGTATTGATAGTGCATTTTCACGTTTTCAATTAATATCAAAGTAGGTCTCTAAGATCAATCCTTAACCGTATCTTAGAGAAAAGTTTATTGATTTTTGAAAACACTAGGCTTGCATGTTTTTGTGTATTTAAAAAATGAATTGTTTATTAAATGTAATTTAAGTCCTTTAGTTGAGCATCATATTTTTACAAATGAGCTTTTACCCGAAATGCTTAATTGAGGGAGTTAAGTTACATTTAATAAGTTGTTTATTACATGTAGCTTGGGAATCTTTAATTAAGTATTACATATTTTATAAGTGAGCTTTTACTCGAATACTTAATTAAGAGGGAGTGCTAAGTTGCGGGAGAGCAATGTTGTGCAATAATTCTTCTCATAAGAAAAGGAGAGATTGATGAACTAAAGTTGTTATAATCTTATTTTGATGAGAAAATGTATTGCACAAATGTTTTTTCTGATTGTGTAGGAACAAATTATCATGCTCTAGTCTTGATCGCAAACTTTGTCGAGGGCTTGATTGGTCCAGTTGAGGCTTGATTAGTCCAATCATGGTGCAAATTTAAGACGCAACAAGTGGAACAAAATGAGAAAGCACAATCTTGGTCGGAGACTTCATCAAGGGCTCGATGGTCCAATCGAGGTGTAAAGACTTGTTCGCAGGTCACATCAAGGGCTCGACAAGTTTAACTCCAGAGGGCGACAAGTTAATCTAAGGCTCGACAAGCACAGAGTTGGTCATTAGGTAAATTGTGGCGCAACAAGTTTAGGGCGCAACAAGTCTAGGCGCCAAAATTTAAAAAATAACCGTTGCAGACTTTCAAATTTAACTATTGCAGCTTAATAGGATGAGATTATATATAAAAAAAATACTCTCTATGTGTGTTTATTTTTGTTAAGAGAACATTGCTATTCGTGATATATGTGAGCTAATATTATAACGTACTATTCACGCATTAGTTTGTGAGTATTTTAGTAAAGTCCTATTGTATTTGAGGCAATAGGTGAAGTCTTCATGTGTTAATGCACTTGTATGAAGTCCTACGTATGTATAGGCAGTTGGTGAAGTCTTTTGTGTTGAGGCAATGTGAAGTTTTATGTGTGTGTAGGCATTGAGTAAAGTCCTTGTGTGTAAGGCAATGTGAAGTTTTATGTGTGTGTAGGCATTAGGTGAAGTCCTTTGTTGTTGAGGCATTTTTGTGAAGTCCTCTTTGTAAGGCAAATTGTGGATCATGGATACTAGGAGGTAGGCTGAACTCCATTAAATCTAGTGTAACTTTTCCTTCCTTTATCTCTTTATTATTATTGTTGTAATTATGTGTAAGAGGTTTAAAGAGATAACGATTGGTTAAGTGAGCTTAAAATTAGTTGAAACCTACCTTATAGCTTCCACTTCCACAATATGTGCATGTAAAAACAAGCCTAGTTACACTTTAATTTTTTTTTTAATTTTTCCCAACAGTTACATATTATATAAATCTATATTAACATATAGATTGTGTAATATAAAATAAAATAGTTTATAAAGAGGGGCAAGGAGCGTCTTTTGTTATATTATGAGATGTCAAATTGGTTACTTTCTATAAAATAATAATTTTAATTACCCATACCTAAAAGAACCACATGTCTTTCTTTTTGCGGTAACATCTCAAAAATCCCTTGCTAGTACCTCCATTGAAGGACCAGTAGGAGACTAAGAGAATTAAGGTAACTTGTTCCCTTTTCTTGTTCTTTGACAATCATAGGAAGATTTCATCTCTAAACTATGCGTTTTTTGGTGTGAAGAGAGTTCATGTTTTGGGGAAAATCGAAAAAACCTAGGCTATCTCTTTGTCTATGTTGGTTATTGATTGCGAAAGGAATGGAAAGCAATCTTTTGATTTCAAGTATTATGTTTATAAAAGCAATTATATGTTGATAAGATTTAATTTAGAGTTTTTGTTTGTTTAGAGATCAAAGAAGGGAAGTTTTGTAGTAATTTTATGTTTTGAAGTGTAAGAGGTATGAACAAGGGGTCATAGCCGTGATCTCCTTTGTACAAGATGTTTTAGGTGTCCCCACTCTCATCACAACGGTGGCAAAGGCAGTAAAAGTCCTTAACATGGCCTGCAGGTCTATCACCACCCTCGTTACAGGTATGACACAGGGGGTAATAGCCTGTTACCACCACTTTCATGGGCGTATGCACAAGTGTGATAATATGTTCTTTTTCCCTCGAGCCTATCACACCTTCGATTATAGGCATGAGTTACAAAGTGATGTTATAACCTTATCTTTACCCTTTTTATGTTTTCTTAAATATATAAACCCTTAGATTAACATCAATGCACCTATATCTAAGTATGATTTTATATCTAGACCTAGAGTGATAGTAGCTCTTATAACTCAGGATACTAGATAACCCAAGGGGTGTTTTCTTTTTTGACTAAAGTAATGAATTAGTATTGTTATGTGTGAACGAGTGTTCTTGGTAAAATTGAGTTATTTGTTCTAAATATTATATCTTGTATGTCATTATCTTAGTTGTGGCTTATGAATGTAAGCTTAGAAATTACAGATAGACTAAACAATATCTCACAAATTTGTTTGCTACTTTTTCTTAGCTAGGTTTAGTTAATCAACAGTATCGGTATTACTAGATGGCGTCATGATGATCTGTGTGTATCGTTATCCTAAGTAGAGTTGCACACGTAGATGATTCCGATAGACAAGGTGTGGTATAAATATGGTACTTAGGATGTTAAAAGAGTACCCAATACTAATATATATATATATATGTGTGTGTGTGTGTGTACGTTGTGGAGTCATGGGTTACTCTAGGTTTAGGGTTAGTTGCAAATAGTTCTAAATTGTATTGGTTGCTTGGCTAAGTTAAAGATAATAATACTTTGTGGTTATTATATTTATTGCCATGTTGTATGTGGATATGTATGTTGTTTGTTAATGCACATGTGGCTGTGGTTTTGATGTATTGGGCCTTGTGTTTATTCCTTTTGATCTTTTCAGGATCAATTCAACCTATCGAGTAATGATATATATGTGGACTATAAGAATGATGTTAGTGGTCCAAATTATCTACAAAATTTGTGATAATAGACTTTTGTGATGTTGGACAATTGATGTTTTGAGATTATATTAAATGTTTTGGTTCATGCAAAGACTAAGTTTTTTGCCCATCTTTAGGTTAGGTCTGAGTTGGCTTTTAGTTATGTCAATTATATTTTGAAGTATTTTTTCGCAATTATGGCTATCGACAAGACAATCTTTAATGTGATTTTGGAAGTATCTAATTTTATGTTTATCAGCAAGCATTTAAGCCTTAGTGTGCCCTTATCTTATAGTGATATGTGGCGATCTAGTAACACAATAAGTTTAGGGCATTACAATTATATGAATAACATATATATAGTATAAATTGTATATAATATGTATACATAACATATAGAGTATAATAATATGAGGTATGTATAATTTATATTATATTGATATATAAATATAACTAACATTTAATATAGATTATTTGTCTATATTGAACTATAAGCTATGTATATAAATATATATACTAGTATAATAACAATAGAACACTTTAATTGCAATATAAATACATATGAATGAACTACATGTAACTTGATTATAAATATATAACTCTCTAATTTAAAACATTTGAACAAAATCCCCTTAATTAATATACTAAATGTCTACATGAATAATTATGTACACTACATAATATTATAGGGTATTTAAATCATTATAATTAATGATATTTAAATAAAATGCACAGATCACTACATTTGAAACCAATTTTATAATAACAATAAGATCAGTAAGAGTAACACTAAAGAAATATAAAACAATTAGACTAAAACAATTAACAACTATAATCATAACTAGAGACTCAAACCCACCTTGATAATATTCAATAACATATAAAACTAGAGCTTATATTTATAGACAATTAGTAATGTTTGTGTGTGTATATATCTCTATTTCCTATTTAAAATTCGTAACTTTATACCAATATATGTATAAACCTCTTAAATTTTTCAATATGATTTCAAACCATCAACCAAGGAATACTTTAGAAATATTCATGAAATATGCAGAACTTTAGTCCTTAATTTTGATGATTTTAATTAATATTCGTAAATATCTCTTTTGGACCTAGGTATGTTTTGTCTTGCCTTTTAGATGGTATCCAATTCTCTATAGTCCTAGTAACCCATAGAATATCGATTATCTTAATTAATTTCTTCATAATTCAATATATGTACACTATATTACAAGCTTTAACTTGTAAAGTAGTCCTCGCGTGATGAATGTGCACGTGATATGACTGACAACTTTAAAGATATTGTGAACCCCTAGATTTTACGATAGTTTTAAAGTAAGTTTAGAATCGAAATCAGAATTTAAAACCATAAAAGCTAGCTAGATCAAGCAATGAGTTATAGAAGCCCTAGGGCCGACAATGTCGCCCCTAAAACCGTAAAACAATAAAAATAAGATAAACTCAAATTATGAATTATATATATATATATATATATTATAAACCCTAAAAATATCAAATATTACAAAAATTTTCTCGTTTCAAACCTTTACAGGATCACTTTCTATAATCGACTGCCGATACGCAAAACAAGGTAAAATTTTCCAACAATCCAATTATACTTAAAAAAATATTTAGATATTCATAAAATACAAGATAAAAATTTTTTGGGTCATAAAAACGTTAAATATAGCTCATATATTTTATCGCTACTAACTTTTATGATATTTTACTATTACTATTCATCACTATTTGCTTTATTTTCTACCATTACTTGCTACCATTTTTTTTCCTAATAATTTATGCATATTCTTACACACTATACCCTATTTACTACTTTTACAAGTCAAATTTGTCACTTTTCATTTGATCTTTTTTTATTCCTTTCTCTTCCTTACAGCCTTAATTCACACTGCCCCCACCCACTACAGCACCCTTTTTTTTTTCTTTTTCAAATTATTTATCCTAATTTAATTCACTAAATCTCCTCTATATATACCTATACACATTCACACTTCTTACACTTTACATCTCTTTACAAATTTCTCTCTTTTCTCTCTTTCTTTCCTCCTTAGCTGCACAAACCTTGCTGTCTCCTTTTTCATTTCAACATAAAACACACTTTCTTAAGTTTCTTTTAAGGTAAATACACTTCCCATATATCTATAGTTAGTGTAGGTATTGTTTTATACATTATCTATGGATAAAATCTCCCCATGATGCATAAAAACTAGAGATGATAATGCTAAAAATGAAACTCATATCTTATTTACATTATGATCACGCTGTGATTGTGTTTATGTTGTTATATTCATGATATCTAATCTAACTATCTATACGTATAAATATAGTTGTGTACATATTTATATCAATATGAGCATATTGCTCACTAACTTAACATTTATTTCATGTTTATATTTATTTCATACTCTTGCTTTTAGACTTGTAATTATTCTAAGTCTCAACTTGTCCTTAATCAAGTCAAAACAAAAAGAGACTTGTTAATAATCTAAGTCGTGGGAATGCCTTGTCCAAAAAAAAAAAAAAAATTCTAAGGCTTCCATTATATTTGTTTTGCTCTTGTTTTACCTTTTATTTACATATTAACTGGAATATTTCAAATCCCGAGAAGTCTTGTCTTAATTCTAGAACTTCCATTTTTATTTTTTTTTCTCTTAATTTTTGTGCTAATTAAGGGGACTTGTCCATTTCTTAGTCCGGTGGAGCCTTGATCATAAGCTAAGACTCCCATGCATTAAATTTCTATCTTTATAATCGTTATTATTTTTGTTTTTATCTCCACGAATTGTGAGTTTAAAATATGGTATTTATGTTTATGTACATGAATATTTCATAGTGATGTTATTATGCCAAAATAAATTTTAGAAGCATTTTAAAATGATAATTCTTCATTATGCAAAATATTGATTTCAAACATATTATCCAAATGTGAAGAAAATATTGTTTCAAAGAAGAAAAATTTAAAACAAGATCATCCTCTTAAATTTTCATAAATAAATAGTTATAAGAATAATATTGGAGGGTTCATAACTTAAAAATCATTCTTCTTAAAATCACATATAAAGATTTATGAAATATAAATTTCCATTAGCCTCCAAGCTAATGTTTTCATAAACTTAGAATTTTTGGCTTTCCATTAAGATGTGTTGAATTGAAATTTTACTTGGACATCATCACTAGGATCATACATATATTTTGAATTATTAATATTATTTAGGGGTTATCTTTTGAGTATAAGGATGATATATATTAAATTAGAGGGTCTATAAGATGTAAAAATGGCAAAATGTCACAAAAATCAAAATTGGGAGCAATCTGTATAGTATTATTCCGACCCTTAAATAACCCCAAAAATTAAAAATAATAAAAGAAATAACTAGATCATCTAAAATAGGTAAAGGCTGACTACCTATACACGAAAATTGAAGTTAAAATGAGCAAGTTATGGCTATTTTATGTTCGGATTTCTATAACAGGAAAAATGACACAAATTTAATTGATAGAGTTAGAATTTTAAATAGAACCTCTATGAAATATTCATTCTAGGTATTTCTTTCATTTAAGTAATGAAGAATACAACGCTTCATTTCCAGAACACTATTTCGATTAAGAAGCTTATAATGGTCGAGTGAGTTTTCTTACATTTTTCATATTCTTGTTTGTGCTTTTAATTTAGTACACTAGAATTTAGGAAAAAGATAAAATAAAATTGTTTGTAGGAGTATTTTGGCAATGTGTTGTGAATTCCATGCTTGATCAAGAAATCATAAGAATATCGAAATCGTTCATGCTTAATTAATATGTTTGTTGCAATATTATGTTGTTGTATGCGTGCAAAAATTGTGCTAATCACCTTAAAGCTGGAAATTAAACCTGATTCAAAATTAAATTATAAATTGATCATGCATGGCATAAAGTCAAGTCGCTTTTTCATTTTCATTACTTCTTCTATGCGTAGGATCGAAAAGGTAAAATACCTAGCTCCAGCATGAGGAACTACTATGTTCGGGGAATACGACCTCATAAAGAGCCATGTCGGATAGATCACTTTAAGTAAGAAACCTCTAGACTAAGTAGTGGTGGTCGATCGGGACCAATGGAGTTTAATGGTTAGAAGGACCCATATATTCAAAGCATTCCCTAACCCCCGATATGGAGAGAGTAAAATCCACTCTACATACAATTTCCGATAGGTTATATGTATGTGTGTAACATATGATTAATGTATTCATATGCTTGAATAATTAAAACTTGTTTTTTTATAGGTACGATAGTGTAAGAATCTCACTAAGCATGTTGCCGCTTACCCCCAAATAAGTTTTTGATGCAGGTTTACCTTTGGGCCAATTCTAGGGATTCAATGGAGGAGGTATGCATGATCGGATTTGAGAGCTTTTGGAGGAAATCTATTTTTAGACTTTGATGGTAGATTTCCTAGAAAAGCTCTTGCTACCTTAAATGTATTAAAGCCCCTCTAGATGTAAGACAATTTATGTAATTATCGAGGGAATGCCTCTTAGAGTTGTAAGACCTTATATTTTGATGAAATTATAATAATATTGTCTCGGATGTTCTATTGCTACTATCATAAAATGCATATCTCCACCAATGTCTCCTCATTGTGAATGTGCGCCTTGTATTGATATAAAAGCTTTCGAGTGACTAAGGTAATCATTCTCAGATTTTAATATTATGCACGACGGATTTTCACATTTAAGATACCCGTTGGGGCATGATAGCAATCTTATGAGGTCCCTCTAGGGTTGTTATATAGTCTTTATCAATAGCCTTGACATATTGTTGTTTGTCCAAAACAATTCACCTCCATACTCTCTAGTCTCTTTTATATTATGTTTGCTTTTGATTGCTTGCCGACTAAAGAAAATCATGTCATGAAGTGTCACTAATTGAAATGATTGTCTTTGTCCCCACGTTATATGTATGCATATGCATATGTATATATATAATAATTGTACTTTTAAGAATGAAATATCATGGGCATCTTTTTCTTTAATAGATCTTTTTTTTTTACTTGCAAAACTCATGTGGTTTAAGAATGTTAATTTGAATTATCCATCCATCGGCAAAAAAAAAAAAAAAAAGGGAATTATTCATCCACTATTAGCATGAATCTCTCCCTTCCTCTTTTCTTCAATTTTTTTTTCTACTTATTTTTTTATTATGGCACTATAACCACATCACTCTTTCCTTTTAGATAGTAAATATTAAAACAATATCAACTATCGATATAAAAGAGTAGTAGTTAATAATAGTTACAAAGTGCCTATTAGTAAACAATTGCACCTTTTCAATTATTAATGTTGTGTGTATGTTTTCTTCTTTTTGGTTTTCAAAGGCTTGGTCTCTAGCCATAATTCTTATGTTATTTTTTCTTTTAGACTTAAAATGGCCTCTTTCAGCCCATCTTTGTGTCTAATTGAACATAGCTACTCCTTAATGAATGTACCTGCTTGTAATATTTGATATATGTCATTGCTTGTTTTTAAGTGTTTATTAATGGGAGAGATGCTCTTGATATGATTTTTGTGGGCCTTTTATGTTTTGGGCTTATGTTTTTGGTGGGAGCACATTTTGGCCTTTTTCAATTGTTGTATTGGTGCACTATGATTATGATATATCGTATTGGCTTATTTTCACTTTATCATGATGTTGTTGTACAAGGGTAGGTGCTTAATTTAAGTTATCACCATATCGATTTTTTGCTTGATCTTTTCTTTCCTAACCATGATATTTCTTGCCAATGTTTTTTGTGAGACCAAATTAGGAGAAAGATTAGTGTTTAATGAAGTGCTTTACCAAGAAAAAATTGATTTGAAAACTAAACTACAATAAAGTTAGATCTATCCTTTCAAAAATTGAAACTCTCATAATTAAACATTAGCTCTTGAACATCAATCTTAAATTTTGCTTGAATCTTTACTATTCTCTTATTTATTACCTATGTTTTCTATTTAGGTAGAATACCGTTACCCATTGTTGCTAAGTCACTAAATGCCTAATTGAGAGAGAAAGGTTAAGGGAAAGCTTATTTTTCCTCGTGAAAAATGGGAGGTTGTTGAAATAATAGGTTCACAAATAATTTTGATGAGAATAAAATTAAGTCAACTAAAATATTGAATTAATTATATAATTGAAATCATAATTAATTCTCTCTTGATAAGTCATTCCAATTTCACTAAGCTAAAATGGGGCCTTTTGATTGGCATATACTGGCATATGTATTCGTTTCAGAAAAGAATGTAGTTTCCCTTTATAGGAGCATTGACATAGGGCAAACCAGTAACCTTACAAATGTCAAGCTAGTTGGTCAAATTAAAGTTTCATTTTAGGAATTTAGTTTACCAGCTTGTTTGCTAATAAGAGAATACCCATTTGGCTAATTACACCTATAACATTTGATATTTTTTGCATCCACACCAACACGTCAACTATTAATCTAGTTCTTTCCAAATGATACATCTTTTTAACAACAAGCTTACCAATAGGACAAGAGCCAATAAACTGAATAAGATAAAGACATTATGTGGATTTAAGGGAATTTATCAGTTCTCTTTACCATCATGTTAGTACACTCAAAGGTGGCATTTACATAACTATTAACTTTTTGGTACTTATAGTGTTGGCAAGCTAGTTAGTTAGATAATGGTCATTCAAACAACTATTTGGTAAAGAGACATGAAGTATTAATCTAATTCTTTCCGAATGATATGTCTTGTTTAATAATAAGCTTATCGGTAGGACAAGAGCCAACAAATTGAATAAGATGAAGACATTATGTGGATTTGAGTGTATTTATTGGTTCTTTACCATCATGCAGTATCCTTAAAGGTGGCATTTGCATAACTATTAGCTTTTTGGTATTTATAGAGTTGGCAAGCTAGTTACTTAAGAAATTAGTCATTTAGACAGCTATTGGAAGCAATTAGTGAGGATGGAAGTTATTTGATAAAGAGAAGAAATTGAAAAATATTATATGTACCTTACAAAAAGTATTCAAGAGATTTAGTGCTATTAATTGCAAATATAAGCAATTTTTATCTTGTTAATTACTCGCTTTGTTTTTGTACTATTTATTTGCAAAATTTGTTAATCTTAAGCGAAATATAAGTGAATTGACTTGGTTGTCATTATGAGAGTCCACTGCATTTAAGTGATATTGTGGATGAATGTTTGTGCAAGCTTTTGAGCTAAAGATTGTAGTGATTGTATTGTGTATGTGAATTTCTTGGTTTGAGATAATCGGCATTCATAGAGAGTAGTTTCCAATCTAACCTCCTTGATATATCTAAGCTTAATTCGCTTAACCAATTCTATACTTTATTTTCAAAGTACTTGATTATTTGTACTTAAGTTTTTATGATATTATAGGTGTTAAGAGCATTTTTTCTTACTTAAGGTTTCACTCGAATATCATGCTTTAGAGCATTTTTGCTTACTTGAGTTTATATTTATTATTATTAAACTATTTGAGTATTACTTTATAGATATTAAAGATATGTTAATTGCAAGATACATATATATACATACATATATATTACTTATTGTGAACTTGACCTAATTGAGTAATGATATTTTAATAATAATTTAAGCACTTAAAATGTTGATATCTTGAATGAATTTATTCTTAAATATTGATACATGTCAATGTAATTTATCTAAATGATAATAGTTATCGTTAATAAAAATTTTACTTTTTAAAATAGTCCACTTATACATATTAGCTATATTATTTTTTATGTTAATTATGTGATCAAATTAGGTGCAGACACATATAAAACATAAATTGAAAAGTTGATTTTTTAAAAAGAAGGGGTCTTATTTTATAAACTTTGTAAAGTGTTGATGATTTATACAAAAATATATATTATATGTAAGTAGAATAATGGTATCTTATAGAGGAATAAAAATAAATTTTCCTTTTTGTTTTTCTTTTGTATTTTTTTTTTTCAAAAACGAGATGATAAATTTCTTGGAGAAAAGGCAATGTTGTCAACAACTTAAGCCTAGCAAAACATGGTGACTTGAGAAAGCCTTAATGGGATGGCATTGGAGAATTATAAGGTTTCCCTTTTTTTTTCCTCCTTGGCTAAAGAGGTACAAGGTTTATATCATAAGATTTTTGTGGTCTCGTGTAGAGGTAAACAGGTAAAAGAAAATTTCATATATGTCATGTAATTTGCTTCCCACCACACCCACAACAACAATCTCCTCTTCCCCCTCTTCCCCCTCCCCCCCCCCCGGCCCTCCAATTTTTCTTTGTATAAGATGGATTTTGTGTAATTATGTGAGTATGATATAGTAATTTGAATTTTATGTGTCATGTATAATGTAAGGTAGATCATTTTCACTAACATTATGACATTATAAACAAAATTAACAACTTTAATGACCAATGAGGGCATTCATGGGATCAAAATTCACTTAATCTTTCAAAGTCTAACAAATACTTTAGGATATGAAAAATTTTCCTAAAAGGAATAAGTAATTTCCTAGCAAACTAGTTGTATGGTGGGGTTATTATTATTAACCAATTATATGTGTAAAGTATGTTGATCTACCTGGGCAAGTCATAAGTTGATGACATGAGGAGGGATATTGTTAGGAAGAGTGTGGGAGGCAGAATAGGTAAATTCGCTATCTTAAATGCATGTGTGTGACAAATAATCAAATATGTTGTATAATTTGGTTATTTTGATCTTGAATGAACCATGCTAGTAAAGTGTTGACATTTCTTTGAAGTTGGCAATATTTAGAATGTCAAATGATAAGAAAATCGCCATTATTAATAGATTTAGTGTCTAATCTTGATTATTCAATGGTCCTAAAGATAAATAAATGAGACAACATGTTGATATAGTAGCTAATGGATAGTTTTAACAATCAATAGATGACATTGAAATCTTCTTAAGTTTTGTTAAATCATGGGTTTGTTTATTAGGAATGGGCATAGTTAAAACTTAGTAAAAATTCATGCTCTTTATAAGATAAAAAGTTAATTGAAACAAGACCAAGAGGGTTCTATGGAACAAAGGCCTGTTGCGAGGCCTATTTTGCATTTGAAAAAACCAAAGTTATTAGTAAAAAAATAGTTTAGCAATCTTTGTTTCGAGCTTACCATAGCATATCCTTATTAATAGATACCTAAAATTTCTCATAACTACTTAGACCTTGCCATTAGCTCAAGAAGTCTACCTATAGTATTAAAATGGCTCAAAAGCCTAATCACCAAAATAGTTTTTGAATTTTTCCTCCTTACCAAAAGCCTCTTTAATGAAGCCTAAAAAGGTTTTAAGAAGTTTTGTTTGTTGTTTTAATTTGTCAAATTGTTGATTTGTTAACATTACTTACTTTGTCCATGAAGTTGATATTTCCTACTTGTCAATGAATAGGAGTATGATAATGATATTGCACTTATGTTGTCAATATAAATTTGCCTCTTAGTGTTTGCTACTTTGCCTTGCCATGATCTTGTTTCCCTTGAGATAGTAATTTGTACATATAGCATGATACTAATCACCTAGTCTATGGTTCTTGATAATTTCTCATTTCATGAATTTACAAAGAAATAAGTTTTTCTTTTCAATAATTTCTCATTCCATGATCTAAAAAAAAGGTTTTTTATTTTCTTTTCCCTTTTTTTATATTATCATTGTTATTTTTCTTAATTATTAGTAGACATGACACTCTTAACAAAGTTCAAAACTTTTTCATATTTATTCAAACTCAAGAGCTTAAGTTATAACAAACTAGCAGCATCTAGCAAATAATTAGGGTTAAGTAGTTGACAACATTTGAAACATTTTCTTATTACTTTAAGGTAAGTTTTGTTTCTCTTTTCTGTTGATTTTGATCTTACATCACTCAAAGTTGTTTATTGTTCATTTCTATGCATGTCTTATAGTATGTTTGGCAATTATTTAAAAGTACAAAAGAGCAAAAATGAGTAGAAAAGAACAAAACTAAGTGAAAAGGAGAAGGAATATGTAATATCTATTTTATATTTGGGAATATAAAAGGAAAATGAAGAAAACTAAGTGGACTATTTCTAAGTCCATTATTTAGTTTGTGTTATCAAAAGAAAAAACTATCATTTTTATTATAAGATATTCACAATGTAAATTTTTTCACTCATTTCTATTAATTTCCATCAATTACTTAATTGACCAAAAACAATACTTCTTTCAATTTTTATTTTATTTTATTGAAATATCCCTAAAATGTAACAAAGACTAAATTAGAATAATAAAAGATTAATATGCAATTATAGGTGAATTTAATTTTGAATTTTTAGTTAAGTAGTTTATGTTAAATAGCAAGTTACTTAATTATAAATATCAATTTACATAAATAAGAATTAATTTAGTTAATAAACATTTAACTTAAATAATTATAAGTGATAAATATTTAAAGTGCTAAGTACAACAACCACATGTAATTGAATAGAATTATAAGATAAGTTAATTAGAAGCTAAGGTATACATGGCAAGCTATGGGTATATTAATATTTAACTTAACTCTTTAACTAACTTCACATATATAAACTTAGATTTTCTCTCTCCTCTCTCATTTCTTCATCAACAAGTTTCTTAAACCTTCTTCACTTTCTTTATTATCTTCTACAAGCCACCCTCTCAAAACTTCTTTTACAAGTTATCTTTCTCTAAAAAAAACCTAAACACAAAAATCTATTTCTCTCTCTGGTAATCCATAACTAATGTAACAACAAAACAAAGAAAAACAAATTATAGAACAAATGGACTTTGGGAAAGGGTCAAAGTATCAACAACTTGCATGCAAAGTGTTGTAATACTAGTTTGGTTTTTTGCACATTATTACAACTAGGTAAGTAATCTTGATTTTAATAACATGATTGTTGTGATGTAATAATTGATTGTGTTTTTGTATACGATCTTAAGTTTAGATCAATTCTTGCCTGTTAAAAATGAGTTTGATATAATTATATGAATAAACACATGATTTTAATTCGAATTTTCAATTACGTGCAATGGTTACGTTAATCAAATTACAAATTTAGATTTAAACAATAACATGATGAAAAAATATGATTAATATGTATAATTGATGTGGATTTAATACTTAAATTTATAATTACATGTATATAGCATGTATGTGTCATATGATGTAAAAAAACATGATGGACCCTTACTTTCGGTCAAGTCCAAGCTAGAGTATATAAACTTTCTTTCTACCTCTGTTCACTCTTTCCTTATTACCTCTACCTGCTAAGATGATGAACAAGCCCTAGCCCTAGCTTTATTACCACTCCACTCAATTCTCACTAATCGTTCTCTCATATTTGTGCAAGTGATGCTATAGTTGGTATATGCGAGTTCACCGAACTCTTGAGCTACATGGACACCCATATTTCAGGGATAAAAGATGGTTTTCCCTTCTTTCTTCTTTATTCATACTCATTGCTTGTACAAGTAAGAACTTAACAGATCTAGTGATGTGTGCTTGGTATGGATCTTGAATTTTCTAGACTCTAAGAATAAAAAATGCAGACTTTAACCCAATGAAATATTTAGAATTAGATCTGAAATTCCATGAACCTTGGTATAATTTGATGGAACTGACCTTGACACTATGGTTGAGTAATCTATATAACCTTGATATGGAGTTCGCGACCCTATTGGACATATTGACCAAGAACCGTGGTATAATCATAGAACTCAATAATATTTCAAATTCTTGAAGATTTCATAAGTTCTTAAAAGAACTCAAAGAGAAGGAATTCTCTCAATTGTATTTCAATCAAGTGTAATATGCTTTTTTACAAACAAACATTTAGGGCTATATGTAGTAAAACAAAGGGAACTCAAAAGAAACAATAACAAAAAAAATTTGTCGTACAGGAAAGGCTGGCGACCTTTATTCTATGCTGGTAACCTTACAACTAGCTTTAAAAAAATTAGCTACTAATCATGTTTAGCACCGATTGAAGGTCGACGGTGTACACAGGTAGGTCACAGGTCTTGCAATATCTGAAAGAAGGATGTCAATTCTGGGATTTAAGCCAACCGTGTTTTCACCTACACTGGTAGCTTTGAGCTTAAAATAGACAACCTTAGTTTGATTCCATCTATAGTGTTGTCTTCTCCTCTTGAGTTGCAAAAAAAATAGTAAAGGTCTTTGTTTTTGGTTCAAAATCGATGTTAATGAACTTTAGTAATCTTTAGTAAACTTTTGCACAAATCCTTGAAACTTTTCCCGAAGTTTCTTTGCTCTATTTCAAGTAATTATTCCTTTAGGTACATGAATTTGTTGAGGTGAGTTTGAAAAGGATTCGTCCTCGAATAAGCTTTATCTACATAAAAAGGACTTAAATTAAAAACATTAAATGTAGCACTTACATTATACTCACTTGGTAAGTCCAATTTATATGTGTTATAACTGATCTTTTCAACCACTTGAAATGGTCCATCTCCTTAAGGCTCTAGTTTTGACTTCCTTTGAGATGAAAATCTCCCTTTCTCAAGTGTACCCATACCCAATCACCTGGTTCAAAGGTGATTTTCTTTCTGCCTTTGTTAACTTGTTGAGCATATTGCTCATTTCTCTTTTCAATCCTTTGTCACACCTATTCATGCAATTTCTTTATAGTTTCTATTCTTACCACCCAAACTAGTCCTGTCATTAATTGGTAAAGGCGACAAATCCAAAGGTGTTAGTGGATTAAAACCATAAACAACTTCAAATGAAGAAAAACCAGTAGTAGAATGAATAGAGTGATTATAGGAAAATTCAACAAATGGTAAACAATCTTCCACGACTTTAAATTCTTTTGAATCATCGCTCGTAATAAAGCCATCATTGTCATATTCACCACTTTAGTTTGTCCATTAGTTTGCAGGTGACTAGTAGTAGAGAATTATAGTTTAATGCCAATTTTGCTCCACAAAACTCTCTAGAAGTGACTCAAAAAATTGACACCCGGTCACTCGCAATGCTTTTAGGCACTCTATGTAACTTGACAATCTCTTTAAAGAACAAGTCAGCAATATGATATGCATTGTCAGTTTTTATAACAAGCAATAAAGTGTGACATTTTATAAAATCCATCAACAACTACAAATATGGAATCATAACCCTCTTAGATCTAACTAAACCTAAAACAAAATCTATAGAAATGTTAGTCCATGGTTCACTAGGAACAGGTAAAGTAGTATATAAACCATGAGGCATCACCTTAGATTTGGCCTTTTTGCAAGTCACACATCTACTACAAATCCTTTCTATATCTCTTCCATATGAGGTCAATAAAAATGTCCAGCTGAAATATCTAAAGTTTTAGTCATACCAAAATGCCCCATCAATCTTCCATAATGAGACTCCCTAATAAGCAATTCTCTTATAGAACACTGAGGCACACACAATTTTCGTTCTCTAAATAAATTCCCTCATGTATATAAAACTTGTTAAAAGCTCCCTCCTCACATGCAGCATAAACAGTAGCAAAATCATGATCTCCAACATACAACCTTTAATATGCTCAAAACCTAACAATTTTGCATGAAGAGTTGAAAAAGGACATACCTACATGATAAGGCATCACCAACTACATTTTCTTTACCTTGCTTATAGCTGATAACATAAGGAAAAGTCTTAATGAATTCTATCCAGTTAGCATGTCTCTTGTTCAGTTTTCCTTGCCCTTTAAATGCTTCAGTCATTTATGATCTGCGTGGATAACAAACTCCTGGGCCATAAGTAGTTTTGCCAATTCTTGAAAGCTCTCACCAATGCATACAGCTCCTTATCATAGGTAGGATAGCTTAATGGTGCTCCATTCAATTTTTCACTGTGGTATGCAATTGGCTTGCCCTCCTACATTAACACAACTCTAATGCCAATGTCAACACCTTGTTTTTGTCCCTTTCTTTTAAATCATAAAAAAAAATGAAAAACTCAAAAATCATAAAAATATATATAGAAAATACAATAAAAATTGAAACTTATAAAAAAATACAAAAATAATAGTTAAGTTAAAAATTAACAAAAAGGAAAAAAAATTACAAAGTTAAAAAATTAGAAAATAAAAAAAATTAGAAAACCCCATCTTTTAGTAAATAAGCTTTTTTAATCAAAACAAAATAAATGGAATAAAGAAAAATAAAAATAAAATTTCATATTAGTTTTATGGAATTTTGGGACATTTTTATAATCATATCGAACCTTGGATTCATGTCCTTTTGGCTCATTTTAATTGTAAAGCACATTGGACTTGGTTTAGGTAATTTAAATCCATTTTAAGTTAAAGATATATCAAAAGCCAAGTGGCTCAGTTGGTTGGGGCATGTGTGTGGAAGATTGAAGGCCTGGGTTTGTTCTAGTAGAAATGCATAGAAAGGAAATTTTTTTAGTGTGTGCAACGCACGTGCTAGCTGGACCCTACATACCTGAGAAGATGCATGTGTGTGCCACATGTGTGTCATCTTACTCACCTTGCTTTCCACCATTAAAGCTCAATTGTTGAGCTCTATGCATTTACAACCTAAAATCATCTAAAGATTGACCTTTTAACTTCCTACAATATGAAAAGTCACATTAAGTTTGTAATTAGCAATGCAATGCGAATAAATTTTGGTTTCAACAATTTCGAAAATTAAAACTTTTGGCCTTCCATGTTCTAAAACCATCGAACAAAATTTAAGGAAAAAAAAAAAAGGTTTCATTTCTCTGAGGAAGTGATTACAAAAAGGGGATCTCTTCCCCTTGTCTTGTAGACCAAGAACGATCCCACTCGGTCTTGAATAGAGGAGCTCTCTCTTTCTCTCTCGAATTCAAAACCCTCTCTTTCTACCCTATCCAACCCCTCTTGAGCCTAGTTGTATTGGTGGAAACCACAACCAGTCGAAAGCAACTACTCAACTATCCCAAAACAAACCAAGGTTACCTCCTACCACTTACACCATTGCAACCACTTTCGAACTCCTCCATCAAAACCTTAGTCACGACCTCCACCTCCTTCTGTAAGCCTTCGTTTTCTTAGCAAACTGAACTCAGTTTCAGAAATCGAAACGGGAAACCCAAATCCTAAAAGAATACCCTAGGGCTAGTTTGGACCTAGGAACCTTAAGTCTGGAAATACCGAGAATGAAACCCCGGAACAATAAATATAAGTTAGCTTTAGAATATAGGCCTAAATAATATACCAAAACAAAAAAAGATCAGATTTTACAGAAATTCTTTCGCTTCAAACCTGATCGGGATCATTCTCGAAAACCAATCCTTGGGACTCGAAAATAGAAAAGTATTATATAGGGCTCTTTGGAACCTAAATTTAATAAGAAATTCAAAATTATAATTACAAGATTTTTCGGTTTATAAAAATACAATTATAGTATTTTTATCGTATTTTTATTAGTACCGGTAATTTAATTGGCTAATCTACGTTTTGATTTCTAATCACACTATTCACAAGTACAACCAAGCATGCCTATTCTTATATCCTTACAATCTAACCTTACCTTCTTACGACATTTTCCCTTACATTTACTTTTCCAATACATTTTATTACTTAAATTATTTATTAAAATTGAATGTTATTACACAAAACACAACAACACTCTCTCTCTCCCCCTCACCAAATCAGTGCCTTCCCCTCTCTCTCTCATTTTGTTTTATTTTTCTTCTTTATTTAATCTCACAAAACCCTAATCTTTTTTCCTATATAAACACTCTTATGCCTTTCACTTTTCACTTTCCTTCTTTTCACAAAACAATCAAACTTTTGAAATTTTTGTTCTCTCCTCTCTTGTGTTGCCATGGGCCCCTCCCTTCACACACACACTTTTTTTTTTCTTCAAGTTTTCTAGCACCATACACTAAATAGAAAATAGATCTTAACCTACCACAAATAACATGTAATGGCAAGATCATACATGTGTGGTTCCACTAAAATCCCCACGAGCTTTATGCTAGGGATGTGAAAATACTAAAGCATGATATTTTTCCCATCACAATGTTGTGGATATCTATATTTAAGTTTGTTCTACTATTATTTTGCTATATTATTGCTTTATGTTGTTCTTATTGATATTTTGTGCATATATTCTTTCTTTAACCTCATCTATGTAATGTTCATATTGCATTTGCATCCATGACATGAATAATATAATAGATCTATTTTTTTTAGTACATAAATGCCATGAAAACTTTGTTTGATGTGAAAAAGACTTGTAGTAGTATGATAATAATGAGAATAATATAATAGATCTATTTTAGTTTCAATAAAAATGATTTTTAGAAATTCGGATGGAAAAAGACACCTATTTAGAAAACCTATTTTCCAACTCCAAAATACAGTTTTTACCTTAAATATGAAGGGCTTAGGGAATAGGTATCATAAAAGGATGATTTTGATGAGTAAAGCTTAGATTTACTAAGAGATATTTTCAAAGTAAGAAAAGTTACAAAAGTTAAGTTAGAGCTTATCTCAACCCCCAACAACAACCTTAAAATTCGTAACTAGGAAGGGATGCTAAATAAACACATATCTTCTAATCCCAAAACAAGAGTTTTATTAAGGAAATGAAGGCCTTAAGGAGTAGGATTGGTTAGGACTTAATTTTAGAAAGATTATGTCACGCCTCGGAGGGTACCTTAAACGTGGCAGTCCGTTACACGTAATATTAAAGCTAATGAATGACAACCTTAGTCATGCAGGAGCTTCGATATCACATGCAAGACGTGCTTCCAAGATAGTAGGAGACTCACAGGGATATTATGTTTAAGTAGATAATAAAAGCATGCAAGAACTTATATAAATAGACATGTAATATTCATTAGAATAAAAGTCTCTTACAACTTCTTAGGGGCATTCCCCATTCTAATAGTCTTGTTCAACTAAGCCATTAACAAAATATACATAAATATAACAAAAGTCTACTATAGAGATTTTTCTTAGAAGTCTACATCCAAAACTAAATACATATAAACTTTCTCCAAAAACTCCTAGTAGCTTTGGCTCATACCTAACAAAAGGGGCTTCTTGGTGCCAACCACAAGTAATTATACTGTAACAAAAAGCTATAGGAGTATAAGCAAAACTAGCTTAGTGAGATAACTCCCATCTACAAAACATTTCCATAAAAACACAAGTATTTAGACAATCATATGAGAATGCATCAATCACATGAGTAAAAAATTACACATGATTAACCAAAACCATGTGTAGCATGGATTTTATGCCCTCCATGTCGGGGGTTGGGTGGTTACTGGCCCATACAACTATCAATAATTGTAGACTTACTGGCTCCTACTTACCCTGTAGACTTTCCGGCTCCTACTTACCCATGTAACTTTCCGGCTCCTATTAGCCACCACTAAAACTCCTCATTTCCCCACACAAAGAATAGTAGTGAAAAATAACTGTTACTCACAAATATGATATGCATGAATCGTTTTCAATATAGGGTTATTCAATTATTGTTGAGTTCAAGTTAAAGGTGATCAAAACAATATACATCATATCATTGCAAGAAAACATAAATTATTCATCAATTTCTCTTTCGATATTCTTAATTTTTATTCGATCAATCATGAATCCAAATCACTCAACATTTGTTCATTTATTTTTTCCTTATTTTCTAGTGCTACTACTTACAAGCAAAAACAAGGAAATGTAACTAGTAAGGGATTAACTCATTCCATGATGATCGCTCATAGTTGAAGTAATCTTTCGGGAAGGCGATATCGGTTCCTTCTTCACCTAAACAAGATGAAATACCCAAAATGAGTCTTTCATAGTATTATATTTTTAAAGATTCTAAATCCATCTTGAATTCGAGGTAAAATCGGATTGAAAAAAATTCCAACTTAAAATGGCCATAACTTGCTTATTTTAACTCGGAATTTCGCATATAATATACCGTTTTCTACCTAATCGAAAAGATATATCTATTTCTAAAACTTTTTTCATCAAACTAAGTCATTTGAGCTCTGAAATAGTGGTGATCAGATTCACCACGAATTTTCACAAAACTTGCTTCCTTCTTTTTACAAAAACTCATATCAAAGAGATTGATATTATAATAGTTTGTAAAACCTTTGAAATGTATTTATATATGTATTCATTGACTCATATCAAATGCATGAAATTAATGAAGTTATCTCAACCATAAATTTTTTGTAAAAGTAAAGTCTTCTAAAAATTTTGAAAAAGTGAAACTTTTGAAAATTTCCTCTTATCTTGCTAGAAAATATCTCAAGTTATTTTAAATAAGCATTTTTCTTTTCCTTAATTTCATTTCCTTAGTCTTTTTAAATTTCTAAAGAATGAATTTTATTTTCTAAGGTTAGTTTCTAATACCTTTTGAAAGTAGTAATAATTCTATATTTATAGAAATAATTTCCTTATTTCTTAAGATCATTCTACTTTTATGAAAGGAAATTTCTTGGTATTTGTCAAACTTGTTTTGATGAAAGGTGAAGTTTAGTAAAACTTTTGTTTAATCAAGAATTTCTTTCCATTTTATGACTTTGTAAAGTGTATGTATGTTTTGTTTTAAAAAAAAATTTCTATGTTCTTAAAATTTATAATGAACTCCTTTAGATTTCTAGAAAAAGTTTGTTAAGATAAATTGCTAAGTTTTTTATGAAAAATTACTTCTTTCATAACAACATGTATTTTTAGAGAATAACTTCTATTTTAAGAAAAAATTTCCTCCTTTATCTTGTTGAGACAAAAATCAATATGTTCATGCATGTTCATGAATATGAAATCATAAAGTTATGAAAACATAAGAAAGATATAAAAATTAAAGAAATAAGCTAGTAAAGAAATATGTCAAGTATTGGAACCTTAGCTTCATCAAGATATCCCGGGACTAAGAGTAGGCTAGTCTCAAAAGAAAAAAAAATTGGTTTGACTTAATGAGGACAAGTTTAAAACTAGAAAGACTAGTCTTAAAACAACTTGAAAGTAAATAAATTGCAAGGTAAATAAATAAATTGCAAGAAAAGTAAATAAATTGCAAAACAAAGGAGCTTATATACTCTAAAAGATATATATATATATATATATATATAAATACATAGATATATTTAGTTAAAGATATATGAAAACAACATAAAGGAAAATAAATTCATGAACAAAAACAAAGTATGAACATATTGTTACTTTCTTAACCTTCATGGTTTAGAAAACACATACTAAGCTCATACTAAGTAAATGAATATATAAAAAGCTAAAACTATTACCTATAGAAGAAGTAGAAACTAAAGAAAACTTGAGAAAGTTTATGGAGAGATTTTGAGAGAGTAATTTTAGTGTATGGATGGTGTGAAGAAAATGGAAGGAAGATGGGGTATTTATAGGAAAAAGTGGAAGGAAATTTGTGTTAAATGAATAATTGAAAAATAAAACAAATTGAGGAGAGAGGGAGTGATGGCCAGCACAATTCATGAGTGTAAGAGGGAGAGAAATTTATTTATTTGTTTGTATTTTTGTTAATGAAAAGTGAGATATGAAATATGAAATTGTATTGGAAATGAAAATTGTAAGGAAATGGAGATATGGTTGTAAGAGTAGGTTGTAAGAAAAAGTAGAGATAGATAAATAGTGTAATGTAAAATAAACATGACAATTAAAGTACCGGTAGTAAGAAAATACTCGTAAAATTACGACATTTTTAAGCTTTCTCGTGTTATTAAGAACTATTCTACATAATAATCTCTTACTTGCTTTCTTAAGGTTACGAAAACGGGATTGCCGGACTTGAACCGTTACATCTAACTAGGGTTTTGTTGACTTTAGGATTTCCGGTTGACCTTCTAATTAGGGTATAAGGTTAATTGATCACAAAAATTTGGGGGGTTTACAGATTAAATGAGTTTTACCTAAGAAATAATCTCAAACACAAATTTCAAAATTCGGATTTAGAAATGACCCCCACTTAAACACCTTTTTCCAAATGCCAAAATGAGGATTTTAATAGAAAAATAGAAGCCTTAAAGAATATAGGTAGTAAAGACTTAATTTTGACAATAATAAATGGACTTTGTCAAAGTATAATCCTAAAATAAAGGAAAGATTTCAAAACATAGATCAAACAATATTTTCATTCCTTAAAATTTTATAAAATTCGTTACTAGGCAAAACCCCTAATTAAACATCTATTTTCCAACTCCTAAATGAATAATTTTATTAAGATAATGAAGGTATTAGGCAAATAGGTCATCAAGGCTTTATCTTAGTAAAAATAAGGATGATTTTCAAAGAGATAAAGCTAACTTTTCTCAATCAAGTGTTCTTGAAATTTTTGCAAAGTAAAAGTTTTCTAAATTTTTTTTTAACCAAATACCATCAAGAAAATACATATAGATGGCTCATATCATGTCATTCATGATAATAACTTGTAGATATTGCATGCACATATAATATACTTGGTAAAAACAATACAAATTTCACAAAACAAATTCAGAAATGCGATTTTTGGCTATTGATCAGATTTGATCCGACCTTTCTAAGGCCTAAAAGTTCTCAAAACTTAGGAGTAACATCATAAATAGATATATCTTTCAAAGTAGATAGAAATCGATAGCTTATTTGCGAAATTTTTAGTTAAAATGACCAAGTCATTGCATTTTTAAGTTAGAATTTCCATTTACCATGAAAATTACAAACTTCAAAGTTTTTGTTTAATAAGTTGGAATTAGTTATGGTTTGAAATACTCATTTGCGAATTTCTTTCGTTTAAGTGACTTTGAATCGGAGAAATTCTTGCCCCTGGATTACTACAACTAGAGACTGGTGTCCATGGCTAAGTGAGTTGTACTTCCTACTTACTATTCCGCATTGTGCTTGTAAATTATAGTTGCACCAGAATGATAGGTAAAGATAAAAAAAAAAAAATGGAGATGCATGATGGGTAAATATGGGATTATGTATGCTATCTTGATGTATTGACAAAAGTGTGCTAAGAATATCGAAACCGGGTGATTAATCAATGTATGTTTGTATGCCATAATTATGAGTTTGCAAATTGATTAGCCACCTATGAAATTGAATTAATGATTATTTGGGTTAACAAGTAATATGGACATAATCATTTCACGATGGGGATGGTGCATTTTAATCATGGTTGGTTCCTCGTGATACATAAATGGTATGAATAAGATGGGTTACCGTAAGCCATAAAACGGTACAGTTGATGGGTTGCCTGTGAGCCATAAAACGGAACAATAATTCAAAGTAGTACTGTAGGATTCGTTAATCTGCTAACTCCGAATAGAGAGCGTAAATCCATTCAACATATGATTTTTGGTTAATCATATGTCTTGTTTACCCATGTGGTTGCTACATTTCATATGGATGATTAAATCAACTTGTTTGTATGTATGTATGTAATTGTGGGATATGTGTATTTTGGAAGTATTTACTCACTAAGCTAGCATAACTTATTCCCCCAACAGCTTCTTTTTAATGCAGTTCCCATACCTATGGTTGCGTCCCTAGACTAGGCTAACTTAGGTAATGTGAAGTTAGGAGTTTCCCCTAGAAGTTTATGATTGGCTTGTATAGGCTTCCATAGGAAACCTTAAACGTTTGGGTTGTTGTCAAGAATTTATACCTGCACTAATTATTATTTTGCGGGGGAATGCCCCTTAGTATGTTGTAAATGATCTTGAGATATCTATGGTCTATATTTTTATGCTTATTCTATTAAGTTAAACTATCTATCTCCAATTGCATATGTATTCTATTGTCGTAAGGAACACCTTGCATCTAATAAAAGACTTTCGAATAACTGTGGTAGTGATTCCTAAGTCTCGTTTAGTATGCGACGGACTGTTACGTTTAGGGTACTCTTTGAGGCATGACGCCTTCACCATAACCAAAAACCCTATCACCACCCATCAGACCTGAGAACCACCATTTGTAAAAACCCAACACCACTAGCCCACATTTACCCCACGACAACCAAACACACCCACATGACCACCAATAATCGAACAACCCAAACCAAACTCCGATCATCTCCATCATCGTTAGTTTCCATTAATATCCTAATCTTATTGATACTAGCCACTCCAATAGATCCTCAAACCCCTCTTAAACTCGAGCCCAATCTAAACCTACGTCATAAACATTGAAAATCTATAAACTCACCATACTCCATCGAGAGAGGATGAGACCACCAACTAAGCATTGTGTTTGCAGGTACTGAAAGAAAGGCCAACTGACCCATGATCTACGTCAACTTCGATTCAAACTTGTCGAGAAGGTCCGAACCATGTCCATTTACCAAATGCCTAGATTTGTTTTGTTTTATTGTTAATAGTTTTGTCAGCTTAATTTAGTTATTTTATCGATTATTGTAGAATCCTATAAATACTCATGTAAATGTAACAAAAAAATAGTAGACAACAAGAAAAAAAAAAGAGAAAGAAAAGAAAATACATATATGTATATGTATGACTGATATGCATGCTATAATCCTACTAATGATATGGGTATGATAATTAGATATGATAAATTACTCTAGTAAATAAAAAAATTTAAGATATAGTTTTAGCATGATTAGTAAATAAGACTTTAGATTAAATTATGAAAATCAACAAAAATTATGAGTATAGTTTTAAGATTATTATCTTTTAGATCCTTTTTTGATAATCTGTGGTAAATTTGAGGCGTGCCATTTGGTGATAGTTAGCAATTGAATTATCAATATGATATCTTTTTTTATTTATTTTATTTTATCAAAAACTAAAAATGAAAAAAAATTTACAAAACCAACAAAAAAATTGTCTTTTACCTTTTTTTTTTCTTTCCTACATATATGTTTTTAGTATAATATTATGAAAAAAAAAGAGAGAATATTTTGTTAGCTTATGCATAATATCACTTAGTTACTTTCTAAAATACAACAAAAAAGAGGTTTTCCCCCTAAAAAAAAGAAGAAGTATCATTTAAGATTTTTCAAAAAAAAAAAAAACAAAAAGATCAAAATTAGATATTTTAGGAATTTTCAGTCAAAATCAAAATGATTAATCACTTAAACTTGGCAGGTTTTCACAATTAAAAAAGATAAACAAACTAAAAATTTTATGAAAATCAAAACGAACTACGAGGACCCAATTCCATGTAGGAGATATGTAGGCACTTGCAGAGCGGTCACAACAATAAAAATCTTTACGTATTTTTTCTAAAAAAAAATATATATATATATATATTTTAAATAGACATCTTTTAAAAAAAACTAAAAATTAAAAAATCCAAAATTAACCTTTTTTTTTGCCCATATATTCAAGATTTCTAAAGCCCATCCAAAGCCTACATAACCTTTTAGGTTTTAAAGTAGTAGCCTCCGGATCCGTCAATTTTTTGTTGATGTTGTACATGATGATTTACATGCTTTACTTATCATAAAGAAAGAATAAATAAGAATTGAGAGAAGCAACAACATTTTCAAAGAGTTTTTCAAGAAATAGAGAGTATACAGAATGTTCTCCAGAAGGTTAAGTTAAGGATGAAGTATTTTTTCTAGAAAACCAGAACTTTTTCCAGAACCTTCACTGGAACTTTTGAAGAAAAAGTATTTTCAACTAGAAGTTACTATTCATCTTCTCAAACAACAAGATCTACTTTTTCAGAAAATATAAAGATTATTTTTAAGACCTAGCTCTGAGATAATAAGTATATTCGGGTAATATACTTATTTGATTCCACTAAAATCGGAATTATATCCTAGGGGATTTAAATGTTTTTCAGATTCTCTCTCATCAACGGAAATATTTCTCCAAGACAAAGTCATATATTATGGGATTCATCTCAAGACAAAGTAATTATTTGAATTGATACATTTCATGATAAGATCAAGAATATTTATTATCTAATTTCATGGATTTGGCTTATAAGAACAAATAAAGATAAAACATTATCTTAAAAATGAAGATCATGATGAAGACCAGAATATCGAAAACGGATTTATATCTAAATCTATCTCTAGCAGAACAATGTTATGGAGGAATTTCAAAATAGATACAACCAGATTTTGATAAATTACATGAATTAAACAGACCTTATCTTCATTTCGACGTTTCAAGTTATTCAAATTCAAATCAAGAAGAATTACAAAAGATAAAAGGAACATCTTCAGTTCATTAAGGCAAGTGGCTGTATTTCAAATTCAAAATAAGGATCAGGGACAACAGATCTTTATCCGAGATATTTGGTAGAATCTATCCTCCAAACAAGGACTTGAACGTTAGAAGAAGATGAAGGATATATGCGTTAGAAGACAGAGAGAGAAGAACAAAATTTTTCTCTATTCACGCAAGAAAACAAAAAGCTTTCATTTACAAAAGATACGGAATCAAACACAATAAAAAATTCAAAAGTGTCACTTCATTAAGATTTTTCATAATTTCTCTACATTTGGATAGCGAGCTGATATTTAGCATACATTCTTTAGCTATTTGATTTAAAGATCTTATTTTGTAAACAAGGAACGTGTTGTTGCCTTCTTAGTTGATAGTTTAGTCACAAGTTTAGACTCTATAAATCGGTTGTAACTAGAAGATAGCTGGGAGAATCGAGCAGAAAGGATTGCACAAGCTTGTACTTTAAACTTATTGGATATAGTAGAACAAAACTCGTAGGATAACAGGGTCCCCGGCTCGGAGCTAGAAGAGCGAATTGACGCACTAGGCAAAACCACTATAAATAGCTGTATGATCTTCTTTTTCCCTCATCTTTTTATTTTTCAGCTATTTTTTATTGTTAATTCGTTTAATTGACATATTGTTCTCGTGTTTAAAACTTAAAGGGAATTTTTAAAGGCAAAAATTTTTTTAATAATCAATTTAACCCCCCTTTTTATTATTATTTGGGACCAATAATTGCTATCAGAGCATGCTCATTTTATTGTTTTGAGTGATCCATTTAAAAATGGTTGAGAATAATGTAGCAATTAATCGTGCTCATTTCTTTGATGGTTCAAATTTTTCTTATTGGAAAATGCGAATGGAAACTTATATAAAAGCTAATGATTATGATTCTTGGTAGGTAATTTTCATTAGGGACAATGTGATTACAATGAATGGAAATTCAATCCGGACAAATACTGAGAAGAAGATCATTGAAAAGAACAACAAAGCCAAAAATTTGTTGTTGACCACTATTGTTGCTTCAAAATTTTATCTAATATCTTCATGTGGAACAGCAAAAGAGATTTGGGATAGATTGAGTGAAACTTATGAAGGAACAAATACAATTAAAGAAACTAAAATTAATGTCTTACTTCAACAATATGAGTTATTTAAGTTTAAAACTGACGAGCTTGTCAAAGATGCTTTTAACAGGTTCACTGCAATAACAAACGAGATAGCTTCACTTGGCAAATTGATTGTTGATCTTGATCTTGTGAGAAAGATGCTGAGAATCTTACCACCTTCTTGGGATGCAAAGAAAACTGCCATGGAAGAAGCTCAAGATCTCAACAAACTTTCTCTTAGCCAACTAAGAGAAAAGCTAATGGCTTATGAATCTCACAAGAAAACTACACAAAGAAAGGAAAGTAGTAACAAATGAATTGCATTTAAAGCTAAGAAAGTTATTCAAGCTAGATCTGATAATAGTGAAGATGAAGAAGAAGAAGATATAACACTTCTAGCCAAAAAGCTCAACTGATTCTTCAAAAAACAAAGAGGTAAGAAATTTAGTGTATTTAAGAAAACTACTGAATATAAGAAAAATGATGTAGGAAAAGGATACAAGGAAAAAAAAAAGAAGAAAAAGGAGAAGAAAGAGATTCAGTGTTATGAATGCAAAAAACCAGGACATATCAAATATGGTTGTCCCACTTTGATAAAGAAAATGAAGCAATACAAAAAGTGAAGTCAAGCAATGTTAGCAATATGGAGTGATTTAGATGACACAGAAAGTAGTCCAGAAGATTCTGATGAAGAATAGGAAGAAGCAAATCTTTGTCTCATGGCTACTTCTGAGGTGCACTCTGAATTTGATAATGAAATTACTGAAGATGATATGCTTATTGAAATGAAAAAATTATTAAAAGCTCTTAAAAAGGCTGACTTAAAGATAACTAAGTATGATAATGAAGTAAAATCGCTTAAGAATGAAAAGGAGGCTTTAAAACAAACAAATTCTTTACTTGTTGACGAAAATGACATATTAAAGCATGATCTTGAAAAGTTGCATGTAGATAATGAAAAACTAGGAAAAGATAATAAGTTGTTAAAGGAAGAAACCGAAGTGTTGAAAGTGAAAATAGATGAGTTATCTATTTCAATAAGGAATACATTTAGTAAATTTAATGAAAGTGACAAGAAATTAACAATGTTGATCTCATCACAAAGATCGTCTTTTGAAAAACATGGTTTAGGATATGAACATGGATCTAGTTCGAATACATCTAAGAAAATCGTGTTTGTAAAAGCTAAACCAAACACACATAATGAATCAAGTGAAAGAAAGCAAGATTTAATATCAAATCACATGAAAAGAAGTTATACAAACAACACCAGAAGGTATTACAGAAGTTATCCTTTTTATGAAAACAATACCAGAAGGTACAGAAGTTATCCGACATATGAAAACAATGCCAGAAGGTATTCTACATATGAAAACAATACTAGAAGTTACCCAATATAAAATAATATGAAACAAGTAAACAATAGGTATAGTCATAACATTTCAAATGCATGTTTTTTTTTGTAATAAACCTGGTCATATTGAGAAATATTGCTATTATAAAAGAAACAAACTCAGTAATGAACAAGTTAAACAAAGAAACCAAACGAGCTTGTCTTATAAAAAACCCAAACTTGTTTAGGTTCCTAAAAAGGTTTAATCCTTTTGAATTTTGCAGGAACATGAAGCTAAAATTAGATGAATATGGTACCTAGACAGTGGATGTTCTAGACATATGACTGGAATTGCTTCATTGTTCACTAACATAACATGGGAAGAAAAAGGATATGTGAAATTTGGAGATGACAGTAGAGGTAAAATTGTTGCAATTGAAACTATTGATATGTCTCCTTATATCATAGAAAATGTTTATCTAGTTAAAGGCTTAAAACACAATCTATTGAGCATTAGTTAATTATGTGACAAAGGTTACAAAATGGTTTTTGAGAAAGACAAATGTTTTTCTTTTGATCAAAATGGTATAAGATTATTTGAAAATTTTAGAAAGAAAAACATATATTTGATAAAACCAAATGAAGTTGAAGATGCTTGTTGTTTGCTATCAATGAATGATAATATTTTTACTTGGCATAAACATTTAGGTCATGTAAACTTTAATCAATTAGAAAAATTATCTAAAAAGAATATAATAAGAGGATTGCCTAAAATAAATATTAAACAAGATGTGAAATGTGATACTTGTTTGAAAAATAAAATGGCTTCTGTATCTCACAAAAGTAAAAATGAGATTTCAACAAAATGACCTCTTGAATTATTACATCTTGATTTGTTTGGACCTACAAGAGTTTTGAGCATGGGTGGAAGTAAGTATGGACTTGTTATTGTTGATGATTATTCAAGATATACTTGAGTTATATTCTTGCAACATAAGAGAGATACCTTTGATTCTTTTCAAAAATTTGCAAAACAAATTCAAAATGAAAAAGGAATTTCCATAATTAGTCTTAGAATTGGTCATGGAACCGAATTTCAAAATTCAAAATTTATAAATAAAGGTAATAGGAATGAATCTAGAATAGAAATAAAGGTAATAAGAATGAATCTAGAATAGAAAAGACAGATAGGTTTACGAAAGGACTTAGATAGAATTAGATGAGTCTAGAAATTCTCAAAAAGGAGAATTTATGACCTCCCTTGTCCTTTAAAGTTTACCCTTGGAGAAGTTAGGGTTAAGGCCCAATGTTGAATTCGAGAAAAGAAGAAACCCTTGTGGATTACCGATTAAAAGTAGGAAGCCCCTGTAAGGAGTTTTCCCTATTAGACAAAATTAGAAGTTTCTTACGATATAGAATGTCTTACGTACCATTACAACCCCTATGCTCCAAAAAGCTACGTTCTTTTTCCGAAATAATAGATGTTAGTTTTCCCGATTTTCGAGTTTGGAATTCCATAGGACGATTATATATCTAAGCCCACGATGAGCCAGTAGATCATGGACGAATAAGGATATTTCCAACCAACGTAAAGCCAGTCAAGATTTCAAATGACCTGATGAGAATATCCCGAATCGAAGACGATCTCGTGTAAGAAACCTGATCGAGAAAGAAGTGACGGAAGTATCCATGAGGAGCATGCACGCAGACGAAGTTTGATCAACGGGAGCCAAGCACGTCTAGAAATCAACCCTCCCGCAAAGGAAAAAGAATGATGGACCGAAGCAACTTGAAGCTGTTCGTAACTAAGATGGCTAAGAACGACTTCTAGACCCAACCACCGTAATGCAGAAAAGATCAAAGAAAGAAGGAAGGATCCACATGAGCAATCCCATGTGTCCAACAAGAATTTGTAACCAGATCGACTTAGGATATAGGATCGATTAGTAGTTAATTTATGTTTTCGAAAAAGTGTTTAATATTTGTTGTATTTTGAATTTCTTTTACCTTGATTTCTTTATAAGATTTTATTCCTTCTATGCTTTTAATTAAATATTTTGGTTTAAACAAATTTCCTCTCTTGATTTAGTTGATTAAATTTCTCTTGTGATATTTCCCTTTATGTTTATTTCTTAAAATTTCCGCAATTTCCGTAACTTAGTATGTAAAGACTTAATAATCTAGTATTTACGTAAACATTAAAACAGCCGACCTAGAAGGGACGACCAGGATGAGGCAGGCATCAAATAACCCGCCTGAAGAAGTTAACCAACCAGAAGTACCCCCTGTGGCTCCTGCCCCAGACCAGCAAGGCAATCTCCAAGCCACTCTGGGTCAATTAACACAGCTTCTTAATGTGTTAGTTCAACAACAAAGGAATATGCCACCTCCGGCACCAGCACAAGCACCACCCCAGCAAGCACCCCAAGCATCTGTACATGGACCAGCAGCACCTGATGCTCAATCACATACAGCACCCTGCCGCCTCCGCCACCACCTCGACCATACAGAACTTCACTCCCAGATTTTATCAAAAGTAACCGTTACTTTGACGGAGCTTTTGGGAAACCAGATGAGCTGAAGATTGGCTCGCGCAGATAGAACGATCTTTTGCCGCCTATGAAGTTCCTTATCATCTTCGAATAAGCTATGGTACTTATATGTTGAGGTTCAACGCCCGCATCTGGTGGGAGTCCAAGAGTAGGGAATTGCCGCCACCTATCACCTGGGAATGTTTCGGAATGAGTTTCTGGAAAATTATTTCCCTGGAAGTTTAAGAGTAAGGTATAGTGCGGATTTCTTGCACATATCCCAGAGAGGAAAGTCCATAGAACAATATGAGACGGAATTTAGCCGACTCCTGCAGTATGCTCCGGATTCTTATAAGTATAGTGAGGAGCTGAAACGACAAGTGTTCCTGAATGGGTTAGATGAGGACTTAAGGATGCGATTAGAAGAGTTTGACATTCGCACCTTCAGAGAATTGGTTGAAAGAGCAAGAATTGTTGAAGGGGCCAAGAAAAGGAAAGCTGGGACTTTGAGAAGAAAGTATGTGTTTGGAAGGAAATTTCAACCAGGAACAGCTCCAATTTCCCTTCCAAGAGGTTTAAACCAATTAGCAACTTTAAGGGAAATTTTAGTGGACAGAAGGATAATTCCAAGATAACAGCAAATTGTTGGAAATGCAAAGGAGCGCATTACCCAAGAGATGCCCCCTTCTCCAGAACAAGTGTTATTTCTGTGGTGACCCGAGCCATAAGATTCCGGATTGCCCAAAGAAAGCTTCTACGACTTGTTTCGTATGCAAGCAATTGGGACATTTTGCTAACGAGTGTCCCCAAAGGAATCTCACAGCAAACCGACCTGTTGGATCCTCCGGAGGACTTGCCCCGACAAGGAGTGGGAATGGAAGCGGAAGTCGCTCGGCATCATCTATGCATGGGCTGAGAATTTATAACCTTGAAGGGCAATGGGTCTGCGAGGAGGATGCCGAAGAAGGAGTAGAGTTGGCTGCCCTGGACCATGGAGAGGAGTATGACTATAGCTTGGTTACAGGTTAGCCTCAACCTTTAAAATATATGTCTGTTTTGATATCTGTTGAGTATAAAGTTATGATGTATGTTGGAAATAATAGATATCTAGGAAACCTTTTTAAGGACAATAAGACTAGTAACACGCGTCTTGAACGCAGGAACCATACAAATAGGGGACCTAACCGCTTATACCCTCTTCGATACCGGCGCAACACATTCCTTTATTGCCACTAGTGTAGCCTTGAAGACCGGTTTACCATCACCACAATCACAACAAGTTTTCGTATAAAAACCCCCACCGGTAGTGTGGTGACTACCAAAGAAGTAATAAGGAATTGCCCCATGAAGATACAAGGCCATGAAGCAACTACCGATCTTATAGTGATAGAAATCAGCAAATACGAAGTGATTCTCGGAATGAGTTGGTTGTCCATGGTGGAAGCAAAGGTAGATTGTAGAAATAAAAAGGTGGAATTCATGGGACAAGATGGAAAGAAATCTACGTTTTTGGGAGAATCCGCAACTTCTAAAGTTTGGAGTTAAGTTCGTTTGAGTAATTGAAGAAGTTGAGGAAGGAGTTGAAAGTTATGTGGGAAGTAGGAGGAGGAAAGACCCAACATTGACGACATCCCCATCGTTAATGAATTCTCTGATGTTTTTCCAGAAGAATTGCCTGGGTTACCCCCAAAACGAGAAATCGATTTTGAGATCGATTTGATGCCAAAACAGAACCTATATCCAAGGCACCATACCGAATGGCACCTGTTGAGCTCAAGGAACTTAAGAAGCAATTACAAGAATTGCTTGACCAAGGATTTATTAGACCAAGTGTCTCGCCTTGGGGAGCTCCGGTATTATTCGTGAAGAAGAAAGATGGATCGATGAGGTGTGTATTGACTATCGAGAACTCAATAAGGTCACTATCAAGAATAGGTATCCATTGCCAAGGATTGACGATCTCTTTGACCAACTACAAGGAGCAAGTGTATTCTCACGCATTGATTTGAGATCTGGATACCACCAGCTGAGGATAAAACCAGAGGATGTGTCAAAGACCGCTTTTAGAACTCGGTATGGACACTATGAGTTCATGGTCATGCCATTTGGATTACAATGCACCAGCTGCTTTCATGGACTTGATGAATCGGGTGTATAAGCCGCTCTTGGATAAATGCGTGATTGTCTTCATTGATGATATTTTGGTCTATTCTAAAACACGGGAGCAACACAAAGAACATCTGAGAATGGCATTACAAACCTTAAGGGAGCACAAGTTATATGCCAAATTATCCAAGTGTGACTTTTGGTTGGATCAAATATCTTTTCTAGGACATGTTATCTCAGGGAAAGGAATATCAGTAGATCCTGAAAAGATTAAGGCCGTAATGGAATGGAAACAACCAAGGACGGTGACTGAGATTAGAAGTTTTCTTGGATTAGCTGGCTATTACAGGAAGTTTGTGCAAGATTTCTCAAAAATAGCTAAGCCTAACTCAGTTGACCCAGAAGAATGAAAGATTCATTTGGAATGAGAAGAGGGAACAAAGTTTCCAAGAGTTAAAGCAACGATTGGTATCTGCTCCAATTTTAACCTTACCCGATCCAGAAAAGCCATATACCGTCCATAGTGATGCGTCAAGAAATGGCTTAGGATGTGTGCTTATGCAAGAAGGGAAGGTAATTGCTTATGCTTCACGGCAGTTGAGGCCGCATGAACAAAATTACCCGACGCATGATCTTGAGTTAGCCGCAGTTGTCTTCGCTCTCAAGCTTTGGAGGCACTACTATATGGACAGAGATGCGAGATTTATACGGACCATAAGAGCCTCAAGTATTTATTCACACAAAAGGAATTGAATATGAGGCAAAGGAGATGGTTGGAGTTGATCAAAGACTATGATCTTGGAATAAATTATTGCCCTGGAAGAGTGAATGCGGTAGCAGACGCTTTGAGTCGGAAGAACCATGGAGAAGTTGCAGCCATGCTCACAACTCAAAAAGAACTTATAAAGGAATTCGAGAGATTGAGCATCGAATTTGTGGGGCAAAGTGCGGAAATGGAAATTTCCCATTTGGTAATGGAGCCAACCCTGATCGATAGAATCAAAGAATCTCAACGATATGATGAAGTCATACAAAAGTTGAAAAGTGAGATACAGGGAGGAAGGTATGACGATTTTGAGATAGATGAGGAAGGTAGTAAGAATGAAGGGAAGATTATGTGTACCAAGATGAGGAGATGAAAAAGGAAATAATGGATGAGGCGCATAACTCGGGATATACCATGCACCCCGGTGGTACCAAGATGTACCAAGACCTTAAAAGTCGCTTTTGGTGGAATGGTATGAAAAAGGATGTAGCTGAATTCGTAATGAAGTGTCCCATATGTCAACAAGTAAAGATTGAACACCAAAGGCCAGGAGGACTTTTGAAACCATTGGCCATACCAGAATGGAAATGGGACCAAATTACCATGGATTTCGTATGTGGATTGCCCCGAACATCAGCCGGATATGATGCCATATGGGTAATTGTGGATCGACTTACCAAGTCAGCACACTTCATCCCCATCAACATGACCTACTCAATGGAAAAGTTGGCCCGGCTATATGTAAGGGAGATTGTGAGACTGCATGGAGTTCCAGCAGGGATTGTATCGGATCGAGATCCTCGATTCGTGTCAAAATTCTGGACAAGCCTTCAGAAATGTATGGGACCAAGTTACAGTTCAGTACAGCTTATCATCCACAAACTGATGGACAATCAGAGCGAACTATCCAGACTTTGGAAGACATGTTAAGAGCTTGTGTTATGGAATTCAAAGGAAGCTGGGAAGTACACCTACCTTTGGTAGAGTTTGCTTACAACAACAGCTATCATTCAACAATTAAGATGCCACCATACGAAGCTTTATACGGAAGAAGGTGTAGATCGCCTCTATTTTGGGATGATGTGGAAAAGTTAACAATTGGACCAGATCTCATCCAAGACGCCTCAGATAAAGTCAGGATTATTCAGCAAAGGATGAAAGAGGCCCAAGATAGACAGAAAAGTTGGGCGATCAAAAACGACGGATCCTTGAGTTTAACGTTGGTGATCATGTGTATCTGAAAGTGAATCCGATAAAGAGTATTCATCGTGTACGGGCTCGAGGAAAGCTAAGCCCAAGGTATATCGGACCTTTCGAAATCCTCGAACGGTAGGAGATTTGGCTTATCGCTTGGCATTACCACCAAACCTGTCGGAGTACATAATGTCTTCCATGTCTCAGTGCTAAGAAAGCATATCCCCGACCCTGATCGGATTGTGGAGCTTGAACCAGTCAGGCTGAAAGAAAACTTGACTTATGAGGAGCACCCAGTTCAAATTCTGGATCAAAAGGTTCAAAAGCTGAGAAACAAGGAAATCCGATATGTCAAGGTGTTATGGAGGAATCATTCGCGAGAAGAGGCTACTTGGGAAGCCGAGGATGAGATCCGAAAGAAATATCCAAATCTCTTTGAAGAATCAGGTACGAATTTCAAGTTGCAAATTTCAAGTTTTGAGGACAAAACTTTCTTTAAGGGGGGTAGGTTGTAAATCCCCGAAATTTTTGATCCAAATTAAAGACCTAAACCCTAATCGGAAGTCAAACGGATTCTTAGGTCAAACAAAACCCTAGTTTACCGTAACCGTTTAACTCCGGCATTGCCGTTTTCTCAAGCCCTAGAAAACGAAGTTGGAAAAATTAGCTCGAATAGTTCGTAATAACCATAGGTTTTATAAAAGTTTCAGTTTCGCGAATTCGGATGTCCTTCGAACCCGAACGGACACAGTTCTTGAAAAATGTCCGGAAGCCCGGAATAGGAAAAATATTCCGAATATACCGTTAGACTCGTAAAAATATAAGATTTCCAAAAATATCAATTTCGTAATTTTTCGATAGCTAAAAATATCAGATATCGCTTTTATACTCGTATTTTCTTACTACCGGTATTAAATTGTCATGTCTACTTTTACATTACACTATTTTCTACTATTCTACACTATTCATCTATCTCTACTTTTTCTTACAACCTACTCTTACAAACCATACACCTATTTCTTACACATTTTCATTTCCAATACAATTCACATCTTTCATTTCTTACTTTTAATTAATCAAAAGACAAAAAAATTAATTTTCTCTCCCCCCCATGCATCAGGCGCCGGCCCTCTCTCTCTCATCAATTTTTTTTTTCAATTATTTAATTAACACAAATTATCTCCCACATTTTCCTATAAATACCCCCATACCTTCACTTCTTTCACACTTCTTCTTCTCTAAAGTTACTCTACTAAAATCTCTCCAAATTCTCAAGAGTTCTCAAGAAGTCTCTTAAGTTTAGTTTCCTTTAGGTAAGAAATTTCTCAAGAATTCTTCATGTTCATCTACTTAGTATGAGCTTAGTGTGTGTTTTCTAAAACCATGAAGGTTAAGAAAGCAACATTAGATTCATACTTTGTTTTTGTTCATAATATCAATCCTTTATGTTCCTTTATGTTTTTATATTTCCTTTATGTTCTTTCCTTTATGTTACTACTATCTAATATATCTATATAACTATATATATATTTAGAGCATATAAGCTCATTGTCTTACAATTTATTTATCTTTCATGCAATTTATTTACTTCATTTCAAGTTATTTAATTCAAGTTGATTTTAAGACTAGTCATTCTAGTCTTAGACTTGTCCTCATCAAGTCAAAACAATTCTTTCTTTTTTTCGGGACTAGTCTTTTCTTAGTCCCGGGGTACCTTGATGAAGCTAAGGTCCCAATACTTGATTTACTTTCAAGTTTTATTATTTACATTTCTATAGCTTATGATTCATATTCATGCATGAACATAATGTTTTTGTCTCAACAAAAATAAATGAGAAAGTGTTTTCTTGAATTAAAGATTCTTTCTAAAAAAATAAATATGGAAAATGGATTTCTTAAAAACCATGAACATGTATGGAATGATTTTCTTACATAAACAAAAGGTTTTATGAAAACTTATCTTTTATCAAGAAGTAGAAATTCTTTTGAAACATTACAAGAAATAAAAATGTCATTTTGCTACTTTTGAAATCCAAGTTTAGAAAATAAAACCACACTTTAGGAAATTAAAGTAATTACAAGAGATTTCATTTAGAAATAGAATATTCATCTTAATAACTAAAAGATCTTTCAAAAGTAAATATAGAATCTCAAATTCAAAGTCTTTTAAAACCTTACTTTTTAAAGTTGAGACAACTTCATTTACTTCATACATTGTTATGAGTCATTACATATAATATACCTTTCAAAAGTTTACAAAATAATTGAAATGTTTATCTTTTCAAAATGAGCTTTGTTTACAAAAGGAAAACAAGTGTTTACAAATTCGTGGCAAATCTGATCGCTACCTTTTCGGAACCCAAACGACTTAGTTTTATGGAAATAAGCTTAGAAATGCGTAGATCTTTCGAGTAGGTAGAAAACGGTATATTATACGCGAAATTCCGAGTTAAAATGAGCAAGTTATGGCCATTTTAAGTTGGAATTTCCCCTTATACGATTTTACTACGATTTTTTTAAGAAAAGATTAGAATCTTCAAGGATAGAATTTCATGAAATACTCATTTTGGGTATTCTTCTTGATTAGATAATCACGAGGAGGATTGTTCGTATCCCGAGGATTACTACGATTAAGTGGAATTTCCGAACGACCCATCCAATTCAAGAACGGTGTCATCATGGCCGAGTGAGTTACTTCCCGTTATTTTTCATACTCTTGATTGTGCTTGTAAAATTAGTTGCACTAGAACTAAGAAAAAAATCAAAAGAAGTGTATGATAATATGTTGAAAGAATACTAAGTATATCGAAACTCGATTTGTTTGTAATAAAGTTGTATGTGAATTAATATCTTGAATGTTTGAAATTGGTTGATCACTTGAAAGAAGTTAAATGTAACTACTAGACTTTAATTAAAGAAATTATTCATGCACTTCATATGTTGAGTCACATTGCATTCACTACTATACAATTGGTGGGACAAGTGTATAATAGTGGTGGTAGACATAACCGGTATATCATGTAAGTGGCGAGTAGGAGCCTGTAATAACTACAAGTTTTTTATGGCTAGTAGGAGCCTGTAATAACTACAAGTTTTTTATGGCGTATAGGAGCCGGTAAGATCTATAAAAGTATTTTTTTTAAAGTTGTGGCTGTAATTGGCCTGAATCCCCAACCCCGAATGAAGGGCGTAAATTCATTCAACATATGATTCCTGGAAAGTCATATGTCTTATATGCTCACGTGGTTGTTGCATTTCATATGTTTGAATAATAAACTTGATTGATAAATTTTATACGAGTATGAATTTTGGGATTTACTCACTAAGCCCATAAGCTTACACCTCTATAGATATTTGTATTCTCAGGAACACCTATTTTTGAGCCCGAGGCCATCCCGTATCCGTATACATTTTATGTTGAAGCTTTTGGAGGAAATCTACTCGAAGACTTAGATTAGACTTCCTTTGAAATCTTTAATTTTGGATATTATGAAGTTATCTCGATCCTTGGAATTAGCGGGGGTATGCCCCTAAGAAATTATGTAACAGACCTTTGGTTATTTATGATGTGATATATTTATTTCTGGATTCTTGTATGTTTATCCTTACTTGCTTAAACTATGCTTCCCAAAAGCGTCTCCTATTACCGTGTTAGATGCCTTACATATAATACTAAGGCTTCCGCATGACTAAGGTAGCCATTCTTAAGCCTTGATATTATATGTGGCGGACTGCCACGTCTAGGGTACCCTTCGGGGCGTGACAGAAGCAGTTTTTACAGCTTGCTACATCATTAACCGAGTCTATATTCGACTCATAACATCCAAGATAGCATATGAACTCTTTAAAAGTAAGAAGCCTAATGTGTCTTACTTTCTTATTTTTTGTTCCAAATGTTTTGTGAAAAGAATGTTTTTAATCTTGGTAAGTTTGATGAAAGAGCTGTTGAAGCTATACTTTTAGGATATTCTTTAAATAGCAGTGCTTATCATGTCTTTAATAAAACATCTAAAATGGTTGAAGCATCAATAAACATTAAGTTTATTGAAAATATAAAGGATGATGAATTTGATGATGAAAAAGTATCAAACTCTAAAGAAGAATATTGTTCAGAACTAAAGTCTGAAGTACCAATTGTTGAAATCCATGAATCTGAAAATACAGAACCTTTTCCAGAAGGTAATACAGAGGGTACTCTAGAACCTAGAGAATCTGGACCATAAACTGCTAAGGCTTGGAAATATAAACCTGCTCATCCTCCTGAACAAATAATTGGTGATCTTCAATCTTGTGTTAAAACAAAAGCTAGTTTGCAAGATTTTGAAAATCATTTTGCATTATTATTTGAATTTGAGCCTAACAATGTTGATGAAGCTCTAAATTATAATAATTAGATTGATGCCATGCAAGATGAGCTAAATCAATTTCAAAGAAATAATGTATGGAATCTTATGCCTAGACATAAAGGAAAATCAATAATTGGAACTAAATGGGTATTTAAAAACAAATTGGATGAAGATGGTAAAATTCTAGAAACAAAGCAAGATTAGTAGCTAAAGGATACTCACAAGAAGAAGGAATAGACTTTGATGAAACATATGCACCTGTAGCTAGGTTAGAAGCAATTCATTTGATGCTTGCATATGCATGTTATAAGAACTTTAAAGTTTTTCAAATGGATGTGAAAAGTGTGTTTTTAAATGGATTTATAAAGAAGTTTTTGTAGAACAACCCCCTGGTTTTGACGATCATTTTAAACCTGATTATGTTTACAAATTAAATAAAACTTTATATGGTTTAAAACAAGCCCCAAAGGCATGGTATGAAAGATTGAGTTTATTTCTGATTTCAAAAGGTTTTCAAAGAGGAACTGTTGACACAACCTTATTTTTAAAATCACATGATTAAGATATTTTAATTGTTCAAATATATGTGAATGATATTATATTTGGTTCTACTAATGAAATATATTGTCAAGAATTTGCTAAGTCAATGCAGGCAGAATTTGAAATATCAATAATGGGAGGATAACATTCTTTCTTGAACTTCAAATTAAACAAACAAAAGAAGGAATTTTTATACATCAAGAAAAGTATACTAAACAAATTCTTAAGAAATTTAGGTATGAATGATGCAAAGGAGCTACAACACCTGTGAGTACCTCAACAAGGTTAGATTCTTACTCGAATAGAAAAAAGGTAAATGAAAAATTATATAAAAGTCTCATTGGTTCTTTATTATATTTAACTGCATCCAGACCTGATATTCTATTCAGTATATGTTTGTGTGCAAGATTTCAAAGTGCACCAATAGAACACATCTAACAGCTGTTAAGAGAATTTTCAAGTACTTGATAAATACTTCTAAATCGGGCATATGGTACCCTAAAAATCAAAACTTTGATTTATTAGGATACTCTGATGCAGATTATGCTGGTTGCAAAATTGATAGAAAAAGCACATCTAGTACTTGTCAATTTCTAGTGACAAATTGGTTTCTTGGTCTTCTAAGAAATAAAATTCTATTGCCTTGCCCACATCTGAAGCATAATATGTTTCTATTGGTAATTGTTGTGCTCAAATGCTTTGGATTAAACAACAATTACAGATTATGATTTATTTTATAAAAATATACCTATTAAATGTGATAATACAAGTGCTATTAATCTGACAAAAAATCCTGTACACCATTCAAGATCTAAACACATTAAAATTCGTCATCACTTTATTCGAGATCATTTAATAATGGAAATATAGTTGTTCAATATGTATCAATTTATAATCAATTAGTAGATATTTTTACAAAACCTTTGGAAAAAGTGAGTTTTGAATTTATCAAGAATGAGATTAGTTTGTTTTATCTGTTTTGATTTAATAATAATAATAATAATAATAATAATAAATAGATAAATAAAAAAAATATAATAATATATACATGGAAATACGAAACTTTCTGTTATATGGAACTTTGTGTTATGCATAACTTTGTGCAATGAATAAATGCCACGGAACCTTATGCAGAACTTTTGGTGGGCTAATTCTTATTAATGTCCTTTCATCTCCTCTTGGTTTTTCTTATCTCTCCTTAATCTTCTAACTCTCATCCTCTAAGAAAAACAAAACTCTGTTCCTTCAACCCCTTCTTTTTACAAAGAATCTTCAAAACAAAATTTTCATAATATGGCTCCTCACAAATCTCAAAGAATCTCTAACAAGAATTTCAAATATTCCATCCAAAGATCCTATTTCCATCCAAGATAAATCATCTAATTTGGAAAAACCCTATCACGATCATTATCTCCTGTTAGGGCTCGTGAAATTCGCTCCAAATATGTTCAAGAAACGGGTCAAAGCTTGAAGAAATCTAAAAAATCTTTAAATCAAGAAACGACTCAAGAAGAACGAGCAACTAAGTTGACCCAGAATCTATTGCAGAGATTATAGTGAAAATGAAGAAAAAGAAAGTCTCTAAAGAATCTTCCAAGAAACGAAAGATGTTCCATTATCAACCGAGGGTTCGAAATCCACAAAGAAGAGGAAATTAAAACAGTCAGTCACTAAAATTCCTATCACACAGGTAAAAATCCATGATTGCTCTTTTATTGATTTTAAGTATTTTAAGATGAATGGATTTTTATGGAATGAATCGTTGGACAATGTTGGTGGAAGGAAGTTATGTAATATGACTGGAGATGTTATAGGAGAGGTGATTGAGGAGTTCTATAGGAATTTGAAATATGTAGATGATAATAGTTTAAAATCAAGAGTTCAAGGAGTAAAATTGGTCATATCTCGTGATGATTTTATCAAATGTTTTGGTTTAAAGGACTGTCATGACAACAATGCCTTTGTTTCTTTGAGAAGGAATGATCTGTTTTTTATTATAAATGGAAATGTAGGACATTTTTCGGATGAGGATGTGTTTGTTTATGAATTTGAATTAATTGTGAGAATCCTATATAAAGCTGTGAGGGAGTGTATTCTTCCAAGAAAAGGAAGTTCCACCACTATCTCAAAGGAAGGTGGTTTAGTGATCTTGGCCATGATGAAGAAAATAAAAATAGATTTTGCGAAAAGAATTCTAAAAAGGATGTGGCGGGAACAACAATATAGGATATATGGAAATATTTTGATGGAAATTTTCAAGTTCAAAAAGGTTCCATTTCCGAAGAAGATAAAATTTCCCATTATTTTAAAAAGAATTGGGGAAAAGAGCATGCATCATGTGCAAATCAGACCATATAAAAATTTTGGTATGTAGTGGATGGTGCAATTTATTTGCACAAAAGATATGGCAAGAGTGTGAAATGGGATAAATTAAAAGCATAGATTGAGGGGGAAAAAGAACCTTTTCCATAAACTTCTCCAGAAGTTTCTTCTGATAAGAAAAAGAAAAGGAACAACTCCACAGATTTGGTGATAAAGGCATATTTTATACACTTTTCATATTTCAAATTCGGCTTAATTGGTGTTAATCTTTTTAGAAATTAGAAGAATTAGTACTTTGATAAGTGAATTTTGTTAATTCAGATGATTAAGCTCATGGATGAAAGGAACAATGAAGTTACAGCAAAGAATTGTTCAAATCAAGGCAACGCGGCCAGCATTGCAAAGAGAACTTTACAAACGTCGATAAATCAACATTCAACACCGCCGACGTTGATGGCGACGTTGGACATCACAGAATCAAAACATCTAACACTGGCTTCAACACTGCCAGTGTAGGAAGATAAACTTGGACGGCTTCTGCAATTTCATTATACGCTGGCAAATTTTGAAGAAACACCACCGACGTTGAGGCCAGTGTTGGACGACCACAGTGAGCAATTCTTTAACACTATTGCCAACGCTACCAGTGCACACTTGAAGACTTCTTTACATCACCTTGAATGCCACCGACGTAGATGATGCAACTACCGGTGTATATGTGGCATTGATATTTCTTGGGAGTTTTTCTCTTTTCATACGAGCTCTGTTTGAGAAAGGAAGGGAGAACGGATTAGAGAAAAATAGAGAGTTTTAGAGAAAGATAGTATGGACACTAGATCATTCATCATAGTGTTATTGATTTGTTCCAAAAATTGTTTGTGTATCATTTTATAATCCTTGAAGACAATTGTACATTTTGTTTTGCTTTTAATCAAAGTTTCTTTGTAGTTGATTATCTAATTATCGTATATTGTGTTCATTATGAGTTTTGTTCATATTATTAAATTGTTAAGTGTTCTCATTTCAATGTTAGGCTAAATTAGAATAGTGGGAATGTGATTAAATCTGTAAAATTGCTTAAACGATGGTTGAATTCCTATTATACGACTGTTAGAATCATGATTTATTCAAGTTAAATTCCTACTATGAAAGGAAATTCTGGAAGGAACTCTATTCATAGGAAGTTTGATTACTTGGGAAAGATTTCATATTTCAATGGAATTTGTAGATTAGGATTTAAGATCAATATGCGGAAGTTGAGAAATTATATCTGATTTAGAAATTACCATTGTGGCTAATGCAATGTTTTAAGTTAAAATTCTTACTAAGGAATTAGTAAAAACTTGATTTAAGGCATTAGGCAATTAATTAGTCGGAAGATTATTTCATTGTAAATTAGAGTCCTTTGATATTTTGAGTAGCGAAAGCTACCGAATTGTCTTAAGGTTAAACAGAATTTTTAAACTCTTGTAAGAGAGGTTTTAAATCTGGATAGTTTCACTTAAATATTTATGAATTCTAATTGTCAATATAACTTGAGTTCAAATTGATAAGCAAGATTGGGATTTGATCTATATTCCCACTCTAGTGTAATATAAGGTTCGATGTTTCAAAAATTATTTGAGTAATTAGACTGCTAGTAGAAAGTAAGTAAAGTAGCGATAGTTAAATCATTATGTTGAATTCTTTAGCCTAAATATTAATGGGACTGATAAGAGTTTAGTACTTAAAGTTTCCTCATGGGAACGATACTCAACTCATCCTTGTACTACTTGATTCGATCCAGTACACTTGCTGGAGAATTCGATTTTGAAAATATAAAAACATTTTCAGCGGATCATCTGTAAGGTACCTTTACAAAAGGGAAAGAAGAAAAATTTTGTGCCCATGACAGGTGGTAAATTCAAAATTGATGAAAAGGTGCGGGTGGAGGAAGAATCTAACAGTGATTCAAGTGATCCATCACGATTCTATGAAGGACTTAGTGAAACATCTTCTGATCCTATTCTAATTTCCCTCACAAGGATGATAGGGGCAAAGATTGAGGCCAAGCTTGAGGACTTCAAGCTTGATTTGACAAAATTCATTACATTGGCGATGAAGATTTATTTCTCTACAAAGTCTACCTGTCATGCCCCAAGATAGGGCCTAGTAGTATCATCCTGTAGTCGTCATACCACGTGTGCACCCGTAATATGAGAATCGTCTTGCAAGTCAGATATTACAAGACTCTATCTTATAATTGTTACATGTAATGTAGTCATACCAATATATTATACAAATACTAAGGATTCCGATTTTCCTTAGTTTGCCAGAACCGCAGAGAATCAGTATCCCCTACCAAATAGTGAAATTGAGGTCAAACCTATGAAATACAAGATCTTATTCAATTATACCATTTATCTAAGTTGTCCTTTGAGACCAATATAATCTATGAAACTATCTTCAGCAAGCTCTTTTGATGTAGCACTCTTCACTCATGCTTAACCCAATCCCAGCTAACGTTATACCTGCACAAAGACTGTTGGAGGGTGAGCAAAACCACACGCTCAGTGAGATGACCTGACCAGACCACATATCAAACAATGGAAATCAAGTTTACTTAGCAAACATATGTAATGCCACAATCAAGCATATTAACAAATACAAGCCTGGAGAATCCGGAGTACAAAGCAGGATGGAGATTTACCCCTCTCATCAGGGTTGAAGGAACCAGTAGTACCTAGTCTATCCAGAAGAAGCCAAGCATACAGGGGAATCTACGATTTCTCGTATTAGGGTTATCACTTTTAATATGATAGCTTAACAAACCATCCCATGTACATACCTTTAGCAACACCCTAAACATTAGTCATCCAAGCAATACCATAAGCGGCGTCCTTCATTTACCACTTAGTTCTTATGGTACCAACAGAACAAAGGTAACCTTGCGTTGATCTAATAACCTTTAGCCTAGGTCAACCAAGCATTATCAGAGTCCCGGATGGCCAACACGTAATAGACTACTACGCTTTTAGAGATGCAAATATGCAATATATGCGATGCATGCCCATTTCATTTTATGGTACCAATAGTTTTAGTCAGGTTCAGGACGATAATACAATTACAGACAAACATCAACATGCTCCATACAATTGTCATCATACAAAGAAATTGTTAATTATAATAAGATGTTTTGGCAATCATACATACACCAAGCAGCATGCAATTTACCCAAACCCACATGTAATTCAGTTTGATATGTTATTATCAATGCAACTAACTACAAGCACAAACAATATGATAAGGTCAAAGTCCCTCACCTGTGGTCCTCGCTATATTGCTGTAATAATCTACTGGTAGTCCGAGAACCGATTTATATTCCTATGGAATGAAATAACAGATATTTATTATTTTACTAATCTATTCTTCTATTAGTTCCGAAGATAAGATATTTGAAATAACATATTCACCAGATTAGTTATGGTATAACTTATACTATTACTAATTCTAAATTAGACATATTTTAGAAATTACGTACTTCTTCTTTTTTATGGTTTTACTTAGTATATTAGTTTAAGCTGAGTTAATTTGAAACTAATCGCCTAATTCAAACATTAAATCTATTTTAATTAGTTTAACCAATCCAATATGATTTTACTTAGTAAAATAATTCATTTAAGATATATTAGTTTATTTATATTAATTACAATTCATTGTCACTTATTATGACAAAATATTTATTAACATAATATAAATAGTGTAACTAAACTTCTATAACTATCTAGGTGTCATATCTTGATATTTAATTTAATTTCCATTACATATATTGGTCCTTTAATGATCCTATGATAATTTATTGTTATTTAATATCTATTTCCATTTTGCTTGTCTTGATCTTGTCGGGTATTTATATATCTCTACCGGGTACTCAAAAATTTGTATTCAGTAGACTTATATTTTTATAGTTATTATTATTATTGCTGTTTTTATATTATTCCTTATCCGACCCATTATAGTGCTCATATTTATCTACTATTATTTAGTGTCGTCGTGTTTCTTTTTATATACTTCATATAATTTTCTCGTTATGTAAAAAAAGTATTACATTATTCAAGAATTTATCTTATTTAAATTTCCATTCTTATGCATAAAATAAGTATTTTGCAATTATTATACTTTATTTTCATTTATAAAGTACAATAATATAATAATAATGTTAATTATAAGATAATTCGCTAGTAATACCAATATTATTTTTCATAATAACTGTATTTAAAATAGTAGTAATCTTAAAGATAACAATAATAATAACACATATTATAGTAATAATAATACTAGTAATAATCATAATAGTGGTAGTATCATTAATAATATTGTTTATAATATATATATTTTATAATGACAATGATATTCATTAATGCTGATAAAAATATTATTAATTGGCATTAATAACAACAAATATCAAAATAATAGTATCGTTAACAATATTACTAATACTAACATTGGTAATGATAATAATAATAATAATATGATTAATAATAATATCACTAATTATAGTAGTAATAATAATCACATCATTGTTGACAATAATAATAGTAATAATGATAATATTAATGAAATTAACAACAGTAACAACAATAGAATAATAATAATAACAACAACAACATTCGGAATATAACAGATTTTATAACTAAATCTTATTAATTAATTAATTTAATTTTTTTTTTTTTTTAGTAGATAGAATCTTACCAAGTATAGTCTTGTTTTGAAGAGCACTATCCCACGATCCTTATGTGTCTTTCGGAATTGAAAATAGTTGATATATGTAAAAGTTATGGAATTTAGAAGTTTTGTAAGGATTTTGATATAAGAAAGTTAATATATATATATATATATATATATTTATATAGATGGAGGAAAGTTATTGAATTGAGACAGGGGCATCTGGCCTTGCATTTGTGTATATATATATAGATATATTCTATTACGATCCTAGGGAAATAATCAAAGAAAGAGGTTGGAAGAAGAGAAAAGAAGAAAAAAAAAATTGAAAGACAGAGAGAAAAAGAACAAGACAGAGAGCAAGAAGAATGGATGAGAAAGAGGGATGATGAGAATTTATATTGAGTCTGAACGTGGAGAGCAAGTTGCCAACTTGCTTAGAAAGTTTATTTATTTTAGTTGACTTCATATTGTATTATTTGGTCAAGTTGTGGATGCATTTCGGCTGTGTGAATTTTAAGAGAATTTCCAATGAATTCTAGGTGCAATTTGCACCGTATGCATACAAAATTGATTTAAAGAAAAAAAAAATATAAGAAAGATAAATTAAATAAAGTACCAAAACAGAGAAAAGATGATAAATTTATAACCCATAATTATGTAAGGAGTGAGAAAAAATATAAATTTGTGAAAAAAAATCAATTTTGCGGGTCTAATTGATACGTATGATAAATATTGATTCGGTAATATTTTGAGATGAAAATTTTCATATTCTCCTTATTAAATATTATGAATACTATGGCATATATAGAATTTCTATTAAAGATATCTATATATGTGTTTGATTTTTCACTTTTTGTTGGAGAGTTTGAACGTACAGGAGAAGTTCAAAATGAAATCCAAAGGAAAAACGTAAAACAAAACAAAAAAATGTAAGTGAGTTAGGATAAATAAAAATATAAAACAAAAAGAAGATGATAAATTTATAACCAATAAATATGTAAGGAGTGAGAAAAAATATAAATTTATGAAAAAAATTAATTTTGAGGGTTTAAGTGATACGTATGTTAAATACTGATTCAGTAATATTTTTAGATGAGAAGTTCTAAATTCACGTTATTAAATATTCTAAACACTATGGTATACATAGAATTTCTATTAAGGATATCTATATATGTGTTTGAATTTTTGCTTTTTGTTGGAATCATAGTGGCGTGCAAAGGAGAAGTTGAAATTTGAAACCAAATCCCAGACGTAATACGTAACTCAACAAAACAAAGAAAAAAATGCAAATGAGTTAGGATGTATGAAAATATAAAAATAAAAAGAAGATGATAAATTTATAATTAATAAATATGTAAGGAGTGGGGGAAAATATAAATTGGTGAAAAAAATTAATTTTGTAGATCTAAATGACACGTATGATAAATACTGATTTGATAATATTTTTGGATAAAAATTTACATATTAACGATATTAAATATTCTGAATATGATAGTATATATAGAATCTTTGGTTTAATACTTTTACTTTTCTGTTTTTATACCTTCTATCGTAAATTATATTTTATTTGTTTAAAAGTTTTGTCTCGTGGTATTTTGATAAACTAATAATTATATTACCCTCAATTTAACTTTATTATAAATTTTTAAGATTTGAAATTACATATGAAATCATTTCTATTTTAAATTTATTCTAGACTTTTTATTAGATTAGAAATTTAATTTTAATTTTATATTTGTTACTCAGTTCTTTTTACTAATTATAAATTACTGGATTAGATCAGACTTTTAGTTTTTATAAACTCAGAATTATTTAACTTGAATGTTTTAATATATATATATATATATATTTTACATTAAAACTTAAGTTCGTAAATATTAAATAGTTTTCTTTATTTTTTATTATGAACTTTTATAGTCTTAGTGATAAATATTCTTTATTCTAATTTGTTCATACTTAAAAATTTAAATCGCGAAAAATTTGGAGTGATTTCTAATATTTTTGTTATAGTTTTTTTATGATTCTACATTTTATTTTTATATATTTATTATAACTGGATTATGTAAAATCAAGGGGATTACACTACCTACAGCTCATCAATCTGTTACCACTTCTTCAGGAGCTAATCCATCCTTTTCTCATTCTTCACCTATACCAGTAAAACCTATTCCAGAGGTTGTCCACACCGATACATCTGAGGATACTTTTGTTCCTCTTCCTTGTCGTCCTTATGAGCCAACTCCAGCCAATCTAAGTCTTATCCCTTACATTCCTCTTGCTGTTCTAGAATCTCCTCTGTAAAGACCCGACATGCTCAATTCTCAAATCAAGCACACCAAGTCCCCAACCACGTATAACTGTTACGAATTATACGTAAGGTTGTCTTTAAAGAAGGTGTTTATGTTGAACATTGCTATTCAATTTTAGATTATGAAATCGTTTATTAGATTCTGGCAACAACTGGATTTAGCAGCGGAAATAAATTTTATAAAACAATTTAGAAATAAAGACAATTCAAACTTCCACTATTAAAAGTGGAAAAACTTTCATTTTAATAAATATTTTACAAAAGCTTATTTACAAAAACACATGGCACTAACAAGCCTTTAAAAAAATGAAAAACTCAATTTATAAATTAAATCCAGTCCTCTTCCAAAACAAAACAAAGAAGAAACAAAACACAAGAAATGTCTCGATCCTATCCACACTTCACTCATTCTCCCATATCTTCAGAATCGCCCAAAACCCGGGACAAACATCATCACATCAATCATCATCACCATCCTCATCGACATCAACATCAACAACAATAATAATAAGAACAACAACATCAACAATCTCCACATCATCACTCAAGTCATCATCTCATCATCATCTTCAACAATAACAATACCTGTAAAAAGAATAACAACAACAAGAATGAGCCGAAGCCCAGTACACAGTAACACAATACACACACACGGAGTGGCACACACGAGCTTAACTAAATGCAATGCGACAATCACAAGTTATTATCTTTCTTTAAAGTAAACAATCAACACGGGAGTATTCAAACTCCGGACCAAGCCAATGGGAATTTAGGGGTCCTGAGTAACAGCAGCTGCTCAGGGGGTTGATATAGATAGACCGGATATCTATATCTCCTATATCTAACCGATAAAGAATATTAATAGCATCATCTAGGGTTCACACTCCTTTATACACTCCACTTATCCCGGTCTATAATATCAATTAGTTCAACGGTCCCATACCCGTGAACTAAAACATATTATTTCCTCCCGAGCCTAAGTAAAGAATATACCGATACAGTTAACCCTATTAGCTACCCACTTAGCCAATAAAAGAAACCACCATTGCATCATGGTGAACCATTGCATCATGGATTTGAGTCATTGCATCATGACAAAGGATTGGGCTAAGTGCCTAACTACCGTGCCATTGCATCATGACAAGGTTGTCGCTCCCCCGGATCCGGATTCAACGACGTAAAACACAACCAACACTCATCAATTATTAAGCCGTCTTAAGTTCTTAATCCATTTAGGATGCCTATCCTATCAATCAACACGCAAGTTACTGCGTACCTTGAATATGAAATCCAAACAGAGTCTCAGAAGGTAGAGTAGAAGCTATCTCAGAAGATATATCTCATATCTACCACTGGTTCAAGAAACAACTCTTATAAGAACCTAAACCAATATCCACTTCAACAAACTCATACAAGAACTTATCATTATCATAATCTCTAACTCATTTTATTAAATCCTATTTGATCAGACACTAATGTGGAACCCCACTATGGCTGCGAATATCGCCCCGCCAAAATATGGACAGTTCTCCTTTGTCTGTCAAAGAATTCTTTTCTCTTTGTTTATGGTCTTTTATCAACAAAAGCTTAATCAAGCATTCATTCACAAAAACATCTATTTCTTAAGCAAACACACCTTTGAAACAACATATTCCCCATATTATTCAAAGCTCATCCTAATTCATTCATCTAAGCTAATTAATAGCTATTAACCCATTTTAGCTTAACCTTAGCCAAATTGATTGAATTAGTCATTTGATTCATTTACTAAGTCAAGTTGATTAAACATAGACAATCTAATTCATTTTAGCTTAGTAAAGTTCATTAAGTCAAATTGGACTTAGATTAATTACTAATTCATTATATATCTAAGATCTAGTCACTTAATCCCAAGTTAGCTTAAACCTAGCCAAATTCATCAAAGTTAAACAATCTAATCCATTTTAGTTCATTCAAGTTCATTTAGTCAAGTTGAACTTAGATTTGTTAACTAAGTTCATTTTATAACTAACTTCTAGATTTAATCTAATTGTTTGTTAAATCTATAAATCTACTTAACCCATGTTTAATTACATGAATTAATTCACTTAACACATCAAATATCACTCATCTATCTCATTTTAGCTCAAAAAGATCCATTTCCTAAGCAAAAACACATTTAACAAACAAAAACAAGTTTTAACTTTGTTTTGGAAAGTGTTGCAGCTGGAAAGAATCAAAATTTAAGCATCATACTTTTCGAATTTGTAAAAACTCAAAACAAAAAATTATAGATCTCTTTTTAAGCTTTCCAACGCAACTTGAATCACCTCAATCGGAGGTCGTATGAAAAAGTTATGACTAATTTACAAAACAGTGTCGCAACAGGGAAAACTATCCGAGAGCGAAACGCCCTAGCAAACGGGGCCGTTTGGGAGACCGTTTGCACTCAGGGAAAATGAAATTTTTGATCCGAGAGCGCAACACCCTTGCAAACGGGGCCGTTTGCTCCAAACACCCCCCCAAACGGGGCCGTTTGCACCAGCGTTTGACAGATTTCGCGAATTCCTTGTTTCAAACACGAATTTTACAAAATTTTTACACTTCAAACCTTCTCCAAAACACTTTCCAACCATCATACTACACCCTACATACATTCTAACATCCTCAAACATGCATAAACTTCACATTCACCACATCAAACATCTCAAACTTCATCAACCTCCATAAACACTATTCATCATCTTCTTCCTCATCAAAACCCAACTTCCATCAACCATGAAAGCAACAAATACATATATAAACAGCACTCTCAACTCATTTCAACATCAATTCATCAATTAAACAAGTAAACAACAAGTAAAAACAAAGAGAAATAGAAAACGAAAACTTAGCTTTTTGAGTCTACTCATGCAATTGCTTCTCCTTCTTCTTAGGGAAGCTAATTCTACTTGATTCCTCCTTTCCTCTTATTGAGTTTGAGATTTATGTGTTGGATTTGGAGAAAGAAAGGAAGAAAGAAGGAAAGAAGAAGAAAGAAGAAGAAGAAGAAGAAGAAGAAGAAGAAGAAAAAGGGAAACGTAAAATAGAGAAAAGGAAAAAAATGGCAGCCAAAGGGAAATAAAAGAAAAGAAAAGGATAAGACTAAATATATATTTATTTTAGAAATAGGATATAGGTTTAGAACTATCAGATCAATATCTATAGTTCCAGAAGTATTTAAAAGTTTGTTTCCGAATCAATATGTTAGAAATTAAGAACTTGCAATAAGAACTTAATTTGAGAATTTATTTTAGATAAAAGATATTTAATTTGAGTTCGGGTTTAAGAACTGATATTTTAAGATAAGCAAATGAACTCAAATTTTACTGAGATTTAGGAATTAGTGTTTAGGCTAAAATCAAGGATTTAGGAATTCTCTAAACATTTTTAGAACATGTTTAGAGATTTTAGGAATTTCAAATCTCAAAATCAACTTAATTATTAGCTAATTAAATTTATCAACTTGTCTAATTAAATCCTATTATTCATTTGATTTATTTAATCTATCTAAACTCAATTTCTAATCTTGGTGAAGATTTGGGGTATTTCATTCTTCCCACCTTACAAGAATTTCGTCCTCGAAATTCACTTGTCTTTTGTTGATAGAAGACATATTATATCTTTTTCAAACTTTGTTATCTCAAAAACCTTTTATCATTTAAAGACTTTTACTTAATCTTTATGGTTCCATTACGCTTCTGTTGCGCACTTTGATCATTTTCTTTGAATTTTGTTCTTATACTTCTTCATTTTGAATTATTTGGAAAACATATATAAATTTCAAATTCTAGTTGTATATGATTATTCAAAAGGATTTGAAGTTCTATTGGATTTTTTCATTATCTTTGATTTCGAAAAATATTGGGATTTTGAATCATTTTTCCTTAATCACTTATATTTGAAATTTTTCTTTTCATTTTCTTTAAGAAACATTTTGATATTCGAGTTACATTGATTTCATTCTTTCCTTGAAAATCATTTGTTCATGTTTTGATTTTAAGATTTTGAAAACTTTATTGTCTCTTTAACTTACTCAACTGATTTTCCATGCAACTTCAAAATATATAAAGCAATAGGAATTAGTTTAGCGATTTTAACCCGCCATTGACTCGATTTTAAGAAGACTCAGACTCAAACAAAAACAACAAACGACTCTGACTCACTTATGTATCTCACCTTGAGATAACAAACAACGACAATACTTACACAAAAGAAACAAAAGACATAACAAAACGACTCAACAATGAGGGTTATAAATTCACTATTCCATTTTCACTTGCATATATATGTCAATTTGCATATGAAACATACAGTATCTAAATTCTTTTAATGATCAAAGATGTTATGTTTGGTTTTCATCTTGATATGGTGGTAATCAAGATGTCTCATTTCATTTTGGTCGCATATATATATGGAATTCGATTATATTTGGGATCGAGAATATGGAATCGATGATATAGGATTATCTATTCATTGTTTTAGGATTTCAAGTCTTAGTTTCCATTTTGACAAGATATTAACTTTTGAAAAATTCTTAAATACTTTTACCCTTGATATACTTAGGATATTTCTTCAATTATCTCATTTTAATCTTTTGATTTTGGGAGAACCTTATATTAGATTTAGATTTGATAGTTAATTTGAAATTTCGATTTTGCTAGATCATTAGATTTTTTTTTTTGACATATGTTATCGTATTAATAGAGATTGGATAGATTGAAATTTACTTCCCAATCTAATTGAAATTTGAAATGATTCTTTTCATTTTGAGTTTTCTTTTCCACTTGATTTTAATTTATATCTCTCACATATATAAATTTGATATGTAAAGGTCGATTTGATATTTCAAATTTTCTTTTCTATTTGATTCTCTTCCTTTGTCAACATATCAACAAATTAGACTTAAGAGAGGAAGAAAGGAAATTCCTATTATAGTCTATCAAATTTTATTTAAACAAAAACATTTATGCAAAACACATACATCAATCACTTAAAGTCTACTTTCAAATTTTAAAGGATTTATGGGGGTAAATCCTAATGTTGGTCTAAATCATTTGTGCTCTACTTATATTTAGCCAAAGTTAAGTTAATTTCAATTTACAAGCAAGCATCAAACAAGCACTCACAATTACAGAATAAACAACACACACACACATATCATTCACCATTACATTATAAAAGAAATCAATGTAAAAGAAACATATATATACATAAACAACGCATAGGAATCATGCAATGTTCATTTTATAAGCAAGCATTAAACATACTCTCACAATTATAACAAAATTACATAATAAACATTCATGTATACATTACATCAAACACATATATACCTCATAGCATTCATAAATATATTATAAGACAAATCAATTTAAAAGAAACATGTATATATATATATATATATATATATAAACAACACATAGAAATCATGCAATGTTCATTTAAGTTCATTTTCAAATATCAACAAAAAATAAATTTGAGCCAAGTTGATTAATTTAGTGTGACCAAATCAATTTTATTAACTACTAACTAATGGTTTATCAAACAAGAAACAATAAACAAGCAAACAAACAAACCGGATTCCCAAGCTTTCCCGCACTCAACTCACCGATTCTAAAACGCAACCTAGTTCATTATGCAAAAAGCAATGCTCAAGATAAACATTGCTCTGATACCATTTGTAAAGACCCGACATGCTCAATTCTCAAATCAAGCACACCAAAAGTCCCCAACCACGTATAACTCTTACGAATTATACGTAAGGTTGTCTTTAAAGAAGGTGTTTATGTTGAACATTGCTATTCAATTTTAGATTATGAAATCGTTTAGTTAGATTCTGGCAACAACTGGATTTAGCAGCGGAAATAAATTTTATAAAACAATTTAGAAATAAAGACAATTCAAACTTCCACTATTAAAAGTGGAAAAACTTTCATTTTAATAAATATTTACAAAAGCTTATTTACAAAAACATGGGCACTAACAAGCCTTTAAATGAAAACTCAATTTATAATTAAATCCAGTCCTCTTCCAAAACAAAACAAAAGAAGAAACAAAACACAAGAAATGTCCGATCCTACCACACTTCACTCATTCTCCCATATCTTCAGAATCGCCCAAAACCCGGGACAAACATCATCACATCAATCATCATCACCATCCTCATCGACATCAACATCAACAACAATAATAAGAACAACAACATCAACAATCTCCACATCATCCTCAAGTCATCATCTCATCATCATCTTCAACAATAACAACCTTGTAAAAAGAATAACAACAACAAGAATGAGCCGAAGCCCAGTACACAGTAATACAATCACACACGGAGTGGCACACGAGCTTAACTAAATGCAATGCACAATCACAAGTTATTATCTTTCTTTAAAGTAAAAATCAACACGGAGTATTCAAACTCCGGACCAAGCCAATGGGAATTTAGGGGTCCTGAGTAACAGCAGCTGCTCAGGGGGTTGATATAGATAGACCGGATATCTATATCTCCTATATCTAACCGATAAAGAATATTAATAGCATCATCTAGGGTTCACACTCCTTTATACACTCCACTTATCCCGGTCTATAATATCAATTAGTTCAACGGTCCCATACCCGTGAACTAAAACATATTATTTCCTCCCGAGCCTAAGTAAAGAATATACCGATACAGTTAACCCTATTAGCTACCCACTTAGCCAATAAAAGAAACCACCATTGCATCATGGTGAACCATTGCATCATGGATTTGAGTCATTGCATCATGACAAAGGATTGGGCTAAGTGCCTAACTACCGTGCCATTGCATCATGACAAGGTTGTCGCTCCCCGGATCCGGATTCAACGACGTAAAACACAACCAACACTCATCAATTATTAAGTCGTCTTTAAGTTCTTAATCCATTTAGGATGCCTATCCTATCAATCAACACGCAAGTTACTGCGTACCTTGAATATGAAATCCAAACAGAGTCTCAGAAGGTAGAGTAGAAGCTATCTCAGAAGATATATCTCATATCTACCACTGGTTCAAGAAACAACTCTTATAAGAACCTAAACCAATATCCACTTCAACAAACTCATACAAGAACTTATATCAATTATCATTAATCTCTAACTCATTTTATTAAATCCTATTTGATCAGACACTAATGTGGAACCCCACTATGGCTGCGAATATCGCCCCGCCAAAATATGGACAGTTCTCCTTTGTCTGTCAAAGAATTCTTTTCTCTTTGTTTATGGTCTTTTATCAACAAAAGCTTAATCAAGGCATTCATTCACAAAAACATCTATTTCTTAAGCAAACACACCTTTGAAACAACATATTCCCCATATTATTCAAAGCTCATCCTAATTCATTCATCTAAGCTAATTAATAGCTATTAACCCATTTTAGCTTAACCTTAGCCAAATTGATTGAATTAGTCATTTGATTCATTTACTAAGTCAAGTTGATTAAACATAGACAATCTAATTCATTTTAGCTTAGTAAAGTTCATTAAGTCAAATTGGACTTAGATTAATTACTAATTCATTATATATCTAAGATCTAGTCACTTAATCCCAAGTTAGCTTAAACCTAGCCAAATTCATCAAAGTTAAACAATCTAATCCATTTTAGTTCATTCAAGTTCATTTAGTCAAGTTGAACTTAGATTTGTTAACTAAGTTCATTTTATAACTAACTTCTAGATTTAATCTAATTGTTTGTTAAATCTATAAATCTACTTAACCCATGTTTAATTACATGAATTAATTCACTTAACACATCAAATATCACTCATCTATCTCATTTTAGCTCAAAAAGATCCATTTCCTAAGCAAAAACACATTTAACAAACAAAAACAAGTTTTAACTTTGTTTTGGAAAGTGTTGCAGCTGGAAAGAATCAAAATTTAAGCATCATAATTTTCGAATTTGTAAAAACTCAAAACATAAAAATTATAGATCTCTTTTTAAGCTTTCCAACGCAACTTGAATCACCTCAATCGGAGGTCGTATGAAAAAGTTATGACTAATTTACAAAACAGTGTCGCAACAGGGAAAACTATCCGAGAGCGAAACGCCCTAGCAAACGGGGCCGTTTGGGAGACCGTTTGCACTCAGGGAAAATGAAATTTTTGATCCGAGAGCGCAACACCCTTGCAAACGGGGCCGTTTGCTCCAAACACCCCCCCAAACGGGGCCGTTTGCACCAGCGTTTGACAGATTTCGCGAATTCCTTGTTTCAAACACGAATTTTACAAAATTTTTACACTTCAAACCTCTCCAAAACACTTTCCAACCATCATACTACACCCTACATACATTCTAACATCCTCAAACATGCATAAACTTCACATTCACCACATCAAACATCTCAAACTTCATCAACCTCCATAACACTATTCATCATCTTCTTCCTCCAAAACCCAACTTCCATCAACCATGAAAGCAACAAATACATATATAAACAGCACTCTCAACCATTTCAACATCAATTCATCAATTAAAAAGTAAACAACAAGTAAAAACAAAGAGAAATAGAAAACGAAAACTTAGCTTTTTGAGTCTACTCATGCAATTGCTTCTCCTTCTTCTTAGGGAAGCTAATTCTACTTGATTCCTCCTTTCCTCTTATTGAGTTTGAGATTTATGTGTTGGATTTGGAGAAAGAAAGGAAGAAAGAAGGAAGAGAAGAAGAAGAAGAAGAAGAAGAAGAAGAAGAAGAAAAGGGAAACGTAAAATAGAGAAAAGGAAAAAGAATGGCAGCCAAAGGGAAATAAAAGAAAAGAAAAGGATAAGACTAAATATATATTTATTTTAGAAATAGGATATAGGTTTAGAACTATCAGATCAATATCTATAGTTCCAGAAGTATTTAAAAGTTTGTTTCCGAATCAATATGTTAGAAATTAAGAACTTGCAATAAGAACTTAATTTGAGAATTTATTTTAGATAAAAGATATTTAATTTGAGTTCGGGTTTAAGAACTGATATTTTAAGATAAGCAAATGAACTCAAATTTTACTGAGATTTAGGAATTAGTGTTTAGGCTAAGAATCAAGGATTTAGGAATTCTCTAAACATTTTTAGAACATGTTTAGAGATTTTAGGAATTTCAAATCTCAAAATCAACTTATTATAGCTAATTAAATTATATCAACTTGTCTAATTAAATCCTATATTCATTTGATTTATTTAATCTATCTAAACTCAATTTCTAATCTTGGTGAAGATTTGGGGTATTTCATTCTTCCCACCTTACAAGAATTTCGTCCTCGAAATTCACTTAACTTTTGTTGATAGAAGACATATCATATCTTTTTCAAACTTTGTTATCTCAAAAACCTTTTATCATTTAAGACTTTTACTTAATCTTTATGGTTCCATTACGCTTTTTGCGCACTTTGATCATTTTCTTTGAATTTTGTTCTTATACTTCTTCATTTTGAATTATTTGGAAAACATATATAAATTTCAAATTCTAGTTGTATATGATTATTTCAAAAGGATTTGAAGTTCTATTGGATTTTTTCATTATCTTTGATTTCGAAAAATATTGGGATTTTGAATCATTTTTTCCTTAATCACTTATATTTGAAATTTTCTTTTCATTTTCTTTACAAGAAACATTTTGATATTCGAGTTACATTGATTTCATTCTTTCTTGAAAATCATTTGTTCATGTTTTGATTTTAAGATTTTGAAAACTTTATTGTCTCTTTAACTTACTCAACTGATTTTCCATGCAACTTCAAAATATATAAAAGCAATAGGAATTAGTTTAGCGATTTTAACCCCCATTGACTCGATTTTAAGAAGACTCAACTCAAACAAAAACAACAAACGACTCTGACTCACTTATGTATCTCACCTTGAGATAACAAACAACGACAATACTTACACAAAAGAAACAAAAGACATAACAAAACGACTCAACAATGAGGGTTATAAACTCACTATTCCATTTCACTTGCATATATATGTCAATTTGCATATGAAACATACAGTATCTAAATTCTTTTAATGATCAAAGATGTTATGTTTGGTTTTCATCTTGATATGGTAGTAATCAAGATGTCTCATTTCATTTTGGATCGCATATATATGGAATTCGATTATATTTGGATCGAGAATATGGAATCGATGATATAGGATTATCTATTCATTGTTTTAGGATTTCAAGTCTTGGTTTCCATTTTGACAAGATATTAACTTTTGAAAAATTCTTAAATACTTTTACCCTTGATATACTTAGGATATTTCTTCAATTATCTCATTTTAATCTTTTGATTTTGGAGAAACCTTATTTGATTTAGATTTGATAGTTAATTTGAAATTTCGATTTTGCTAGATCATTAGATTTTTTTTTTTGACATATGTTATCGTATTAATAGAGATTGGATAGATTGAAATTTACTTCCCAATCTAATTGAAATTTGAAATGATTCTTTTCATTTTGAGTTTTCTTTTCCACTTGATTTTAATTTATATCTCTCACATATAAAATTTGATATGTAAAGGTCGATTTGATATTTCAAATTTTCTTTTCTATTTGATTCTCTTCCTTTGTCAACATATCAACAAATTAGACTTAAGAGAGGAAGAAAGGAAATTCCTATTATAGTCTATCAAATTTTATTTAAACAAAAACATTTATGCAAAACACATACATCAATCACTTAAAGTCTACTTTCAAATTTTAAAGGATTTATCGGGGTAAATCCTAATGTTGGTCTAGATCATTTGTGCTCTACTTATATTTAGCCAAAGTTAAGTTAATTTCAATTTACAAGCAAGCATCAAACAAGCACTCACAATTACAGAATAAACAACACACACACACACATATCATTCACCATTACATTATAAAAGAAATCAATGTAAAAGAAACATATATATACATAAACAATGCATAGGAATCATGCAATGTTCATTTTATAAGCAAGCATTAAACATACTCTCACAATTATAACAAAATTACATAATAAACATTCATGTATACATTACATCAAACACATATATACCTCATAGCATTCATAAATATATTATAAGACAAATCAATTTAAAAGAAACATGTATATATATATATAAATATATAAACAACACATAGAAATCATGCAATGTTCATTTAAGTTCATTTTCAAATATCAACAAAAAATAAATTTGAGCCAAGTTGATTAATTTAGTGTGACCAAATCAATTTTATTAACTACTAACTAATGGTTTATCAAACAAGAAACAATAAACAAGCAAACAAACAAACCGGATTCCCAAGCTTTCCCGCACTCAACTCACCGATTCTAAAACGCAACCTAGTTCATTATGCAAAAAGCAATGCTCAAGATAAACATTGCTCTGATACCATTTGTAAAGACCCGACATGCTCAATTCTCAAATCAAGCACACCAAGTCCCCAACCACATATAACTCTTACGAATTATACGTAAGGTTGTCTTTAAAGAAGGTGTTTATGTTGAACATTGCTATTCAATTTTAGATTATGAAATCGTTTAGTTAGATTCTGGCAACAACTGGATTTAGCAGCGGAAATAAATTTTATAAAACAATTTAGAAATAAAGACAATTCAAACTTCCACTATTAAAAGTGGAAAAACTTTCATTTTAATAAATATTTACAAAAGCTTATTTACAAAAACATGGGCACTAACAAGCCTTTAAATGAAAACTCAATTTATAATTAAATCCAGTCCTCTTCCAAAACAAAACAAAAGAAGAAACAAAACACAAGAAATGTCTCGATCCTACCACACTTCACTCATTCTCCCATATCTTCAGAGTCGCCCAAAACCCGGGACAAACATCATCACATCAATCATCATCACCATCCTCATCGACATCAACATCAACAACAATAATAAGAACAACAACATCAACAATCTCCACATCATCCTCAAGTCATCATCTCATCATCATCTTCAACAATAACAATACCTGTAAAAAGAATAACAACAACAAGAATGAGCCGAAGCCCAGTACACAGTAATACAATCACACACGGAGTGGCACACGAGCTTAACTAAATGCAGATGCGACAATCACAAGTTATTATCTTTCTTTAAAGTAATAAATCAACACGGGAGTATTCAAACTCCGGACCAAGCCAATGGGAATTTAGGGGTCCTGAGTAACAGCAGCTGCTCAGGGGGTTGATATAGATAGACCGGATATCTATATCTCCTATATCTAACCGATAAAGAATATTAATAGCATCATCTAGGGTTCACACTCCTTTATACACTCCACTTATCCCGGTCTATAATATCCATTAGTTCAACGGTCCCATACCCGTGAACTAAAACATATTATTTCCTCCCGAGCCTAAGTAAAGAATATACCGATACAGTTAACCCTATTAGCTACCCACTTAGCCAATAAAAGAAACCACCATTGCATCATGGTGAACCATTGCATCATGGATTTGAGTCATTGCATCATGACAAAGGATTGGGCTAAGTGCCTAACTACCGTGCCATTGCATCATGACAAGGTTGTCGCTCCCCGGATCCGGATTCAACGACGTAAAACACAACCAACACTCATCAATTATTAAGTCGTCTTTAAGTTCTTAATCCATTTAGGATGCCTATCCTATCAATCAACACGCAAGTTACTGCGTACCTTGAATATGAAATCCAAACAGAGTCTCAGAAGGTAGAGTAGAAGCTATCTCAGAAGATATATCTCATATCTACCACTGGTTCAAGAAACAGCTCTTATAAGAACCTAAACCAATATCCACTTCAACAAACTCATACAAGAACTTATATCAATTATTCATTAATCTCTAACTCATTTTATTAAATCCTATTTGATCAGACACTAATGTGGAACCCCACTATGGCTGCGAATATCGCCCCGCCAAAATATGGACAGTTCTCCTTTGTCTGTCAAAGAATTCTTTTCTCTTTGTTTATGGTCTTTTATCAACAAAAGCTTAATCAAGGCATTCATTCACAAAAACATCTATTTCTTAAGCAAACACACCTTTGAAACAACATATTCCCCATATTATTCAAAGCTCATCCTAATTCATTCATCTAAGCTAATTAATAGCTATTAACCCATTTTAGCTTAACCTTAACCAAATTGATTGGAATTAGTCATTTGATTCATTTACTAAGTCAAGTTGATTAAACATAGACAATCTAATTCATTTTAGCTTAGTAAAGTTCATTAAGTCAAATTGGACTTAGATTAATTACTAATTCATTATATATCTAAGATCTAGTCACTTAATCCCAAGTTAGCTTAAACCTAGCCAAATTCATCAAAGTTAATCAATCTAATCCATTTTAGTTCATTCAAGTTCATTTAGTCAAGTTGAACTTAGATTTGTTAACTAAGTTCATTTTATAACTAAATTCTAGATTTAATCTAATTGTTTGTTAAATCTATAAATTTACTTAACCCATGTTTAATTACATGAATTAATTCACTTAGCACATCAAATATCACTCATCTATCTCATTTTAGCTCAAAAAGATCCATTTCCTAAGCAAAAACACATTTAACAAACAAAAACAAGTTTTAACTTTGTTTTGGAAAGTGTTGCAGCTGGAAAGAATCAAAATTTAAGCATCAATAATTTTCGAATTTGTAAAAACTCAAAACATAAAAATTATAGATCTCTTTTTAAGCTTTCCAACGCAACTTGAATCACCTCAATCGGAGGTCGTATGAAAAAGTTATGACTAATTTACAAAACAGTGTCGCAACAGGGAAAACTATCCGAGAGCGAAACGCCCTAGCAAACGGGGCCGTTTGGGAGACCGTTTGCACTCAGGGAAAAAGAAATTTTTGATCCGAGAGCGCAACACCCTTGCAAACGGGGCCGTTTGCTCCAAACACCCCCCCAAACGGGGCCGTTTGCACCAGCGTTTGACAGATTTCGCGAATTCCTTGTTTCAAACACGAATTTTACAAAATTTTTACACTTCAAACCTTCTCCAAAACACTTTCCAACCATCATACTACACCCTACATACATTCTAACATCCTCAAACATGCATAAACTTCACATTCACCACATCAAACATCTCAAATCTCATCAACCTCCATAACCACTATTCATCATCTTCTTCCTCCTTTAAACCCAACTTCCATCAACCATGAAAGCAACAAATACATATATAAACAGCACTCTCAACCCATTTCAACATCAATTCATCAATTAGAAATATAAATAACAAGTAAAACAACAAGTAAAAACAAAGAGAAATAGAAAACGAAAACTTAGCTTTTTGAGTCTACTCATGCAATTGCTTCTCCTTCTTCTTAGGGAAGCTAATTCTACTTGATTCCTCCTTTCCTCTTATTGAGTTTGAGATTTATTGTGTTTGGATTTGGAGAAAGAAAGGAAGAAAGAAGGAAGAAGAAGAAGAAGAAGAAGAAGAAGAAGAAGAAGAAAAAGGGAAACGTAAAATAGAGAAAAGGAAAAAAGCATGGCAGCCAAAGGGAAATAAAAGAAAAGAAAAGGATAAGACTAAATATATATTTATTTTAGAAATAGGATATAGGTTTAGAACTATCAGATCAATATCTATAGTTCCAGAAGTATTTAAAAGTTTGTTTCCGAATCAATATGTTAGAAATTAAGAACTTGCAATAAGAACTTAATTTGAGAATTTATTTTAGATAAAAGATATTTAATTTGAGTTCGGGTTTAAGAACTGATATTTTAAGATAAGCAAATGAACTCAAATTTTACTGAGATTTAGGAATTAGTGTTTAGGCTAAGAATCAAGGATTTAGGAATTCTCTAAACATTTTTAGAACATGTTTAGAGATTTTAGGAATTTCAAATCTCAAAATCAACTTTATTACTAGCTAATTAAATTATATCAACTTGTCTAATTAAATCCTATTATTCATTTGATTTATTTAATCTATCTAAACTCAATTTCTTATCTTGGTGAAGATTTGGGGTATTTCATCCTCAATCCTTTTTGGCTGCATCTTCACCTCATGTACCTATCTCTTTTGTCGTCGACACCTTTATGACTCTTTCTTCGTCTGCTACAGCATCTTCCTCTACCAAATATCGAAAACGTCAAAAGGTTTAAGCAAGGAAATTTACTTGTTTTGTTCTATTTGAGAAGACTTTGTATTGTTTTGTTCCTCAGACTTATGTTTAGACATTGTGTCTATTTTTATGTTATTGGCATTCTGTTTCTTTAATTAAATATTTTGCTGATAACAAAAAAGGGGAGAGATATGTTAGTGTGAATGGAAGTGAATAGAATGGATGTGGATGTGTATGATGAGCATGTTTATGAATATGGATGCCATGTTTATGAATATGAGTGCTTATGAAATTTTTAATGTTAATGTTTTGTTATCATAAAAAAGGAGGAGAATGTTGATTCTCTATTAACGAAAGTTTTGATGATAACAAAATAATCAAGAAACTCATGATGTTATTTAGTGTGTAGAATTTATATATATATATATATATATATATATATGTCTGTGTGTGGTGTGTGTGTTGTGTGTGTGTGTTAGAGAGAACCTACAGAGCCTTTCATAGAATTTTAGAGAAACATGATGAGTTCAAGATGAATGGGTAAATGATGTTGTATATCGATAATTTACATGCTTTACTTATCATATAGAAAGAATACATAAGAATTGAGAGAAGCAACAACATTGTCAAAGAGTTTTTCAAGGAATAGAGAGTATACAGAATGTTCTCCCACTACAGGAATTTTGATATTGGGTGACGTTTGCAAAATTTGCAAACATCGCCCATCTTTTATAACTTAAGTTCATGAATTAAAGAATACTATTAGTCACATTTACGAAAAATTCATTTAATTTGTAACCCTTCTCCTATATTACCCATTGGTAATTCCCAAAAAAAGGTCCTGCCATTTGAGAAACAATGGACCAAAATAAAAAACAAAAAGAAACGTCCTATACTAAACATTACTTTTCACATTTCCTCTGGATCTAAGTGCAAACGCTCTTACACTAGCGCTCTCATCAGACTTTCATGCTACTACCCCCTCCAATGAATCTCCACCGTGTTGCTGCCACCTCCAATAGACCACTTGAGACGTGACTGATCTCTCCATTCCACTCCGATCGACGAGTTCACCGATGTTCCCATTCCATCACGAGAAGTTTAGTGGAGAAAACGTCTTCGGATTCTTCGACAACATAGACCTTTCACCAGTGCAAACACATAATCTAGGTTCGTTCATGCGTTTTTTAACTTTGATTAAGTTGTTCGTACACATTTGTTTGGTTCAACTATGTAAAGACCGTACTGTGATTAGGGTTATGACTAATTTTTTTCCGATACGATTTGGGATTTTATTCACATTTTTATAAAATCTACCGACCCACTATCATTTTTCATCCCTTCTTAATGAAAAATAAAAAATCTTTATTCCTGTACTTCCCTACTTTAAGTCTTCAACTCAAATTTTTTGGTCGTCTCTAGCGTAAGTTGCTCTTGTTCTATAGATCTAGTTTCAATCCTTAATGGGTAGGGGAGTTATCGTCGAGTTTAAGCATGTTATCAGTGCTGCATGTGTACCTATATGAGATTTATTTATTTGGCATAATATCGATTCCTTTCTTGAGTATTAATGTAGAGAATTCATCGGTTCTCGTTGTATTTCTAGTAGGTATGTGACTTTAGTGGTTTTTTTTTAATTATTTTTTCCTTTGGTTTGTAGTTGATCGGGTATGAATGCTAGGGTTGTGGTCGCTATTTTGTGAAGAATCTCATTTTTAAAAAATGTCAATGCGATTTTTTTATTTTTAATCTTGTGCATGCATTCTGTGATGGATTGGTGAATAATTGTTCTAGAGTTTGTTCATATTACCCAATTTTTTTTTAATTAGTTTTTCCTCAACTTGGAGCATGCAAAAGGCCATGTTTAAGGATTGTAAATGTGGTTACACTGTTTATGTTGCATTTTATATCAAAATTTTGTTTAGTATAAAAATCTTAAAGTCTATTAGATTTTCTATATAACCAATTGTTTTTTTTTTTCCCCTGTCATCCCATCTTTCAGTTGGATCATTCATGTATAAGTCATGCTGGGATATTAGGTCATTGCATAATTTGCTACTCCTAACCATTCTGGCAAGTTTTGGCTCACTAAGTTAGTCTAGTTTAGTTTCAGATCATCCGCATAGCCTTTTGTTTAATGCACTAGCTTTACAATAATAAAACTCGCATATGGAGAAAATGCATTAGAAGTAGCATTTTATAAAGCAATTTTCACTCGAAAAATAGAAGGAAATATATCTTTTTATACCAGCTTACAAGATGAGACAACATCCATGCTTGATTTTGTATTTCTATATATGAGTTGATTCTTTGTCTTAGTCACGTGAATTGCATGATGCATGAAACTTTGCTGATCAGCATTTTAATGAGAATTATGGACACAATAAAAATAAAATTGTCCATGCAATGGCCTGTGAGAATAAAAGAATCTTTTGCGTTTAAATGAATAAAACGATTAATCATATAGGATATTCTGAGATTATTAACAAAGCTTTGTAAACAATTTTGTTTTATCAGTCTTTACATCGTAGCAAATTTTTTTATTTCTTTAATAAGAGTTTGTTCATATTAAACAAATTTTGTTATTTTAGCCATAGAGTATAAAAAGCAATGAGTAATGGGGCATGCGCTTGAATTGCAACTGGTCATATTCTTGTTAGCTACATGTATAAACAATCCGAGTTCATTCATCTAGCGGATATTAAAAAGCTGTGTACTAAACGAAAACATTAGACTATAGTCACTTTTCTTTGATGTTACAGTTGTAAATTTTTGTAAAATAGATAGATCGTTTTTCCTTTAATAGTAAAACCACAATTCTGTTCGTTTGTATTTAATCAGATTGTTCTAGAACATGGTATCATCCTAATTATGTTGTGTAATTACGTGACTTCCTTATAGGGGACTAGTATGCTTGTTAAGAAACCTTTAAGAGTTCTGGAGGAGATTTATACAAGCCATGCCATCATCCATTGTTGAAAAGTTTACCTATGACTCACATAATGTTCTTACAATAGGTTTGAATCAATGTTGTTGATTATCCTTCTTCAATGTCTCATGAGCATATTTTATGAACTTAAGAGTGTTATTTTAGTTGGAAAAAATGGTGAATGACTAAGTTAATTAAACTTTATGGTTAAACTATGGTGAATGGCTAACAAGCTAATGGTATTATGGTATTAGGCTTAAGTATAATTATCAAGCCAATTTAGCAAGGGTAAGATCGTCTTCACTGCTCTCTGCAACACCAATGCCTCCACTTGGACTAGCAAGGCATTTTTTTTCTTGTTTTTGAATCTGATCAGTATTTATTTATTTATTTTAATTATAGAAGAGTCTGAATCTAAAATGGTTTATCTCTTTCTTAAGTGTTAGCTAAGAACCGATTCTGGAAAATTCAGGAGAGTTTGGGGAAGCATGTAATGCAACTAATGCCATGAAGTCATGTGGAGGTAAGCTTGATCTCTTTCCTATAATGCTTTTATTCATGTTCTTTGTAGAGCAAATTAATGGTGATTGGTTTTATGCTCTTTTTTTTTTTTTTTTTGAAGAAATGATGAAACATAAAGTCTATAACCGCATTCAAATCTGATTGTTAGATAATCCAATGCCTTCACTTGATCCACACTTAGTATTCTTTTTTCCTCACTAGCATGTCCAGATTCCTCCACATAACCTTCCTCATCTAATCCTCCAACATGGTCTGAAATTCTTTATTGTAGATGTGGTTGCTGTTTTTAGGACTGTGCTCTTCTATCATATCCATGAAAATGAAAAAAATGAAGAAAGAAATTAGATCCAATAATAATAATTATTACTGGGAATAGGTTATTAAATCCAGCACTTTGGTTACTATCAATCAGTTTCTTTGTTTAGGGAAGAAAAGTGACTAGATAGTTTATTATTTCGAGTTAAACAACCAGAGAATATTTCTAGTATTGGGTGATTATGAGAAAAAAGTTTCAGTCCATAAATGATAACAAAGGGCAGAAGCAAAGCACATGGGTGTCTTATATGCATGATCATCTTTCTATTTGAGCACACACAATTGTAGGGTTTTCTCTGCATTGATATTGTGTTAAGCTATGGTTTTATGTTATTTATTCTAATCAAGTATTGGATTGCTTTTATGCACCCTATGTCTTCTTCTTCTTCCCTGAGAACCAACCATCCACTTGTTTTTGTCTTTGAGTTTCTTAATTTGTAATACTTTTTGGTCAAACTGTATTTTGATTAGACGTTTCTGATTAAGTAAACCGTTTGACATCATCCATTCATTGTTTATATTCAGCTTATGTTGTATGCATCTACATGCATGCTATTTTGACCTTTTCTTTTTTGAGAAGAAAGAGGTGAATGTCTATTTGGTTTGCAGGTCTAGAGTTTTTGTGTGTTACAACCATATTCATAGGTCTTTCCACTATGACGGTCATCATGCATTGCCTATTTTGTTGCTATGGGTTAAACTTTGTTTTAAACGACCATTTAATGCTATCATTCCCATTTGGCTCTTTTTTTTTTCCCTGTGGGGTAAGGGGACAGATTGCTATGACTATTTGACATATTATAAGATGAATGCTTTGGTCTAAGAAAGGATCTAACATCATGTCTATTCTGGGCGTATATTTCCCTTTCATGTTATCAATATCCATTTAGGTCTTTTTAAGCCTGAATGAGTTGTGTTATATTCTTAATTGGAGCTATAAGTGACCATAGTGTCAATGGAAATCTTTATATTTGTCAATGGGGGGAAGATTCTTTTTGGAATGGGCATGAGAGGATCATGGTTCATTTCCTGTCTTTATCATGCCTACACAGCCACAACTAAGCTACAGGGGTTAATGTGCAATTTTAATGTTACATTTAGTTGTTACTCTAAACAGTTGATATTTGGTTGTTTATTGATTTATGAGCTTATAAGTTAAGTCCCATTTTAATTTTATTTCATTTTCTTCTGTTTTGTGGCAAATCCACAAATACTGACAATGATGTTAGCAAGAGCTGTGTTTTACAAAGGAGGCAGGTTTTAGTCTCTCACATTCACTAGAAATATGTATTTTCATACATCAAAGGACAATAATGTCCAAGTAAAATCCGATTGTAATTTACACCTAACTAATGCTTTGGGAGTGCTGTATTGTTAGATTCTCATTATGCTCTTGAAGGTAGCTTTTGGTTTGAAATCTTTGGAGATAGTAGATAACATTTGTGTGTGCGTGCGCATATAGGATGAGCTTTTTGGTACTTTTGTTATTAATTTATAGATTATTCGTCAATTTAATTAACTCAAGCAAACAACATATTAATAATTCATTACATCCAAGTAAGCAGTGTAATGTTTATTCACAGTCTATTACAACCTTGTGCAACTACAAATGGATATTTATTACAGTTTTATTCCATTATGAAATGAATGGCCTCTAACTATTTTTTGAGTACACGCATTGTAGCGGTTCATTGCCTAGTGTATATATACAAATATACTTATTCCAATGAAGTCCATATAATATATATATATATCCTTTCTTACTCTTACTATTCTTTTCCTTCTTCTCTAGACCTAACACTTGCCTCAGCAAAAATCAACATCTAAGCTATCTATGCTAGTGAGATCCAACTCAGCAAAGGCAAAGGCTAGCAACAAGAACTGGTTCGTTGTTATTATGATTTGCAATCTGAGAATTTAATTTTAATTTTTTCACATGGATTATTTTCTTGTTGAAATACCTATTTATTTGGTATGCCTTACCCTGGTTTGGACTATGAAGATTGCATAAAAATTCCCCTGTACTAAACATTGTACTGTACTTATTGATTAGTGCACATTTTGGTATTATTGGAAGTTGGGACCTTTGTTCTGTGTAGTAGAAAAAGGGTTGAGTTTTGTGTTGTTTTTATGTCATTGAAGTTATTAGAGTCATTTTGGGTTCTAAGTAGCTTTGCTGTAATACTTGCTGCTATGTGGGCATTTATATCATAAATTTTTTTTTACCAATTTCTTGGAGTAGGATTTTGTGAATTGTATTGTTGTTTAGTGGTAGTACTAAGATCAAATCCTATGATAGTGTTTATATTGTTAGGTCATGATTTGAAGACAAATAGAATGTACTTGGTCTCTCATTTTGTAACTATTGTATTGTGAAACCAAGAAAACCCATTATACCCTTTGAAGTTTTACATATGGGTTGGAAAAATAGAAATTCAATTACAACTCAATATATCTTAGCTTACAAAAAAAAAAGTGATATACGTTTATATCTTGCAATACCTATTTATTTTGTTATAACTTGTATTTAAATTTGTTATATCTTGTATTTAGATCACGATTTTACTACTATACATTTTGTAATTATTTTTAAATCGATCTTATTTAAGTAATTATTGCCAAGCCCTAAACAATAAATTATTTTATTATTATTATGATAATTTATTTTGTCTGGTGTTTTTTGGTGGAAAGGATACGGGCATGGGACATCAAATATCTAATTCTTGTTACTAAAACTTTTGATTCATTCTCTTGATAAAGGACGGAAAACCAATGAAGATTTTTATTTTTTTAACCATTTTAATCTTACAAATGTTTACACTTGTCCTTGTTACTTGCTTTGCTTTTTTATTCACTTACTCATGTATTTTGCATTGGAAGTCAGGACGGTAGACTATAATTTGAGTTGTTTGTGCATCACATTGTTTTGGAAAATGTTAAATAGATTGAACAATTTTTCTGATTTTCGTTTTCCTCCCAAGTCCATTAATAATATCATTCAATTATCTCTTTAAGCATCGCAAAGTTTTAAAACCATAGCTCAAAGGTTCATAAATTGCAACAATAGCTTTAGTGCCAATTGCGGAGGTACGGGAAAATTTTTTAATTACATCTTACTTTATTAAAATTTCGAAGTAATGTTTTGACAACTTGAAACTATCGACGATTCCAAAATAGCTTAAAAGAGTAACTGTTATATAATTTAGCAAATATTTACAGATGCACACTTTTACTGTAATAAAATGTAGGTTTTTTTTGCCAATTCCTTGGAGTAAGATTTTGTGAATTGTACTGTTGTATAGTGGTAGTACTAAGATCAAATCCTATGATAGTGTTTATATTGCTAGGTCATGATTTGAAGACAAATAGAATGCACTTGGTCTCATTTTGTAACTACTGTATTGCAAAACCAATAAAACCCATTATACCCTTTGAAGTTTTACATCTGGGTTGGAAAAATAGAAATTCAATTACAACTCAATGTATCTTAGAAATTCAATATAAGTTTTACCGTTAATCCAAAGATAGTAGATAATGGGTTTCTATTATATCCATTATACTTAGCTTGCCAGGTTGAACTACTCAATGTATCTTGTCTTTTTACATGTCATTCGACAAAGAGCTTAGATGGATGTGCCAAAAAATAATTATTTAAAAGTTGATTTGTCTTTGGAAAGACTATAAGTTTAGTTTTCAAATTTTTTACTATTAATTCTATTTTAGTTATCACTTTTTTTTTTTTTTGAATCATCAAGGTTTTCACAATTGGGAATTTTTTTTAAGGGATAATGCTACAAATGGTATATGAATTTTGGTAAAATATACAAATAAGTAATTCAACTTTAAAATAGTGCTTGAACTTTAAAATTGATTAATTTGATATTTGAAAAACTTTGAAATTGAGCAATTTAGTACCTATAAAAGTATTCTTGGCTTGTACGAAAAATTCTTTTGGATACTAAATTAATCAATTCCAAAGTTCAATTACTTAATTATATATTTTGTCAATGTTTAGAGCCCATTTGTGACATTAATCCCTTTTTATAATGCTTTCAACTTTTCGCTTACAACTCGTTCACTTCGCTAAATGAGTAAGCTTGTAATTCAATTCCTCTTATGGAAGAATGAAATAGAGTTGTAATAGGATTTTTCTTTATTTACAAATAGGTAGGTATGGCATTTTTAATGGTTAGGAAAGAGATTTAGAAATCAGTTAAAGACAGTAGATCTCCATTTATAGTGTATTTCACATATATTAAACTATAAAATGGTTGTTCCCATTGTTTAAAGTAATTTTCTAATCATATAATTTTTACATTGTGCCAAATCTTTTTTTTTCTTTTTTCAGTTTTATTTCTTTCTTCACCCGGTTTCTCTACAACATGCGAGTAAAGTATGGAGATATGAAAAAATAGTTAGGTGCTCAAGGTATAACTTACATATATGTAGTTTTTGTCCTTAATTTTTTTTTTTTACAAGTAGAACAATGAGGTGAGTATATTGATTCAACAATCTCATCTCTCATGCATAAATGGGTTTTATTGCTTTATTTCTCTACTTATAAAAAATGTAGTGGTTTATCCATAATCTGATATCAAACCTTTTTTTCTCCCTATGAAACAGAAGATTCATCTCTTTCTTTTTTTATTTTTGTTTGATTTAGAGTGTGTGCACTTGTCTTAACAAAGATCTTTTTTGTTATGTAAAGTACACGAATATCTATTGCAGATGTAGGTTATGAGGAACAAGGTTCTTTCTTTCTTAAGCTTTTTACTAAAGTAAAAGAAGGGTTAATAACCTTTGGCATGTATGGAAAGATGACATTAAGCTTTAAATGCTTTTAGTTACCAAGACCATTATGTTAATATAATTTAACAACATAACTTCAAATTTGGCTGTTTCTTCTTCTTCTTTTACTTTTTTTGGTACGGAAATTATGTTGAAAGTGATAAAGGGCCTTGTTTATGATACTTTAGAATTTAAGTTTTCCTTTCTTCTTGTTGATCCTATTAAGGGAAGAAACCATTGATTGTTTCCTTTTTGCTGGTTAATCATTGAGGTCTATTGCAACAAAGCTAGCTATTTTAGAGTTCCATTATTTCATATCTTACATGTACTATAGAAATAAATTTGTGTCTCTCCACTTTTACTTGCTAATACAACATATTTTTAATGATTTTTTTCCTATTACTAAAGATTATGTTTTCCTTTCTCTTGCCTGCCTCTTTGTCAGTGACTATTAATTGAAGCATAGACATAAATTTGTGTCCCTTGTGTGTCATAATTTTATTTAATTCGTTAACAAAAGTAGACTTGCACTTATATTTCCACTAAAAGAAGTTCTTGAAGCTATTTGCATACCATATATTATGCTTCATTTAGCTCTTTAATAACATAGTTTGACTCTTCTATCATAGTATTAGCCATATGTAAGTGCTGGAACGAAAACCAGTTCAATTTCTTACTAGTATGCATCCATGAAAACAACATATAAACCTGACTCCGGACCTTGCACATATAATTGTTTGATGAGAATCCTTTTATATTACTAAGTTATTGCTTCTTATTGTATATTTACACTTTTTACAATTGAAACCATCTTCCATGAAAACATACGAAAGATAGAAACAATTGATTGAGGTAAGAACAAAACATAGCATAACACATATATGGATTAGTGGATTTGACAATCTTGAAATCAACGAAAAACTATAAAAGTATAGAAAAAGATTCATATATATGTCATGCAGAATGATTTAGTAGAAGAAGAAACTGGTGGTGAAACACCTTTTGTACATAGCATTTGCTTTTGATAATTTAATATTTTTTGAACTGTGAGCTGGTTACTTGTTTACAAAACTTGGTGCCTATGCTTTACTATTAAAAAATAAATTAATTAATTATTCGTTGTTTGTTTTATTAAGGTTGTTCAAGTCTATAAAAGTTGTCTTGGTCTTTGGGTATTTTTGTTTTATATGCAGATTATGGTGCTAGTCTTTAGGGGTAGTTTTTGCACTTTCGTTTTCTGGTGCTTCCTATTTTCATGTAATTTCCATTATGGACATTGAAACTGAGAATTACTAACACTCACTAAATATAGAAAACTTTTATATGTAGATCTGTTTATATGTAGTAGTATTAGAGTTATAAGTTGCATACGTTTTCTACTTCGTAGAATATTACAAAACTGTTAGTTGCTGTTATTCGTTTCAATACTTACTGTGTCCCTGTCCACAAATGATAAATGATGAAATAATAATAATAAATTATGATTTTTTGAGAGGGGGATGTTTGGGTTCTTGAAACATGTGACAATGTGGGTACATAATTAATATAGTGATGGGTTCTCTCTCCTTCTTTTTTTTTTTTTTTGAGCTTACAATTTTGGGTCTTGAGTAGCATGTGGTTAGTGTAATACCGTTTAAATTCTCTTAAGCAGTATGTAAAAAAAAAAAAAAATTGAACCTTTCCTAGATCTCATTTTTCATGTGTTGAATGATCTATAGAAGATGCATCTATTTTCACATGCAATAAGATCTACCTATTTGTTTTCTTATGGCTATTAGCAAATAAAATGTATAGTATAAGATGAGTAAATAATTCATGGCTACCTGTCTTGCACATAGCTTTTGGTTAAATCTTCTGGGTTTCTAAGTTGCAACAATTCTCACCTTAAGAAATGTCATGTCCCAGATCTACGTATCTTTCTTGAGTGCCAATCTAAAGTTGAATAAAGAACCTACTGAATGAGTTATAGGGCACTCTCTGTTTGTGCTGAAGCACGCTAAAATATTGCCCTACATCTATATCCTAAGTGGACTAAATTAGGAAAAATATTTAATGGATAGTATACACTAACCACATGATGATAATAATAACATCATATTACGCTAAAAGATCTAAAGCGCTATGATTAAATGCAATAGATTTTTCCATAAAAAGACCACGCGGTGAACTTTGTAAAATCAGTAATAGTTATGTGCCATGAACCCTCTTATGTGCTGCTTTTTTAGTTCACTAATATTTTCTTCTTCTATTTGTTGTTGTATCTTTTTTGTTTGAAATGAGATGTTTAGATGGTTTGTCTCATTTGTATCTTGTATTGGTTTAAATTTAATATTGTCAAAAGTTGAATAGAAAAATTCATAAAAATTGCTTATGGTGATGATTGAAATGGTGAATGGGGGAAAAAGAAGAATGGGAATTATAATTTTCTTATATTAAAAATCAAGGGTTTTGGTAAAAGAGTTTGTACATTGGATACTTTGTGAGAAGATACTTGTCTTAGTAATGTTTATATTTGAGAGGTCCAAAAGCCAGAGAAAGCCACATAATAGCCCTGCCAAAGTATATCAGTCCAAATTCTTTGGATTTGGTCAGATTAAAGCCACATGGCTTGCTCAAAGCAAGTTACGAGAATTGAAAAATTATACCTCAACTTTATAGATGCAACTAAAGCAATATGAAGAAACTGTCTTGTTTGTTTACTCAAACTGTCAATTTTCATCATACTGAAATGATATAAAACTTCCTTTTGAGAAAAGAACTACTACTTGTTTTGGTGTGTGATGTGCAATTTTAGGTATCAACTAAACAATATGGAGTTATTGTGTGATGTGCTTTCATTTTTATGGGAAGCACACCTCTTAATCAACGTGAAAGGAGTGAAGAAGCACATTTTGATATTTTGGAAGTGGTTTGTTTAATCAATTAAATCATTCTGATATTGAAGATGTTGCACAATCTTTTCGACTGCACTATCAAATGCATGTTTGAGATAAGTGTAGATTGTTAAATTTTTCATTATAGTGTATTTTATTCATTTTATCAGAAGATATTTTTTATCTTCTAATTCTTCCTTCCTATGGCTTCTCTTAGAATACATGGATAAGAATTGGATGAATTGCGATATTGGAAGTGAAGAGTACCAACAAGGTGTAGAATTTTTCATTGCATACATGCAATTGAAATATGGAGGAAACAAGGAGTTAAATTGTCCATGCAGAGATGTTTAAATAACAACTTGTACACTGTGAATGTGATTAGAGCACACTTGCTTGTTGATGGGATAGACATAACTTATAAGTGTTGGATATATCATGGTGAGGAGCCAACTATTGAATTGCCTAGTAGACCTCGTGGTAGAATTCATCATATAGAAAGTGAAATGAGATCTAATGAGGAGGAGTACAATGTGGCAAATGATGATGACATTGATGGGCTTGATGAGATGCTTGAAGATTTAGGGGTTTTTGCTGCAAATCAAGCGGAGGATTCAAGCCCTACAGATGGCTTTGATATCCCAATAGATTTTTTAAGTGGTTTAAGAGTTGATTCACAACAAAAGCTCTATCCGGGGTGTAAGTTCTCTAAGTTCTCTTTTATAGTGAAGCTTCTCCACTTGAAGGTATACAATAAGTGGACAAACAAGTCATTTGACATGCTTCTACAATTTTTGCATGATGTGATCCCTAATGGAGAGTCTCTTCCTAGTTCATATTATCATGCAAACAAGTATTTAAGGGGATTGGGTATGGGTTACCACAATATTCATGCATGTAAATATGATTGTTGTTTACTTTGGGGTACCAACAATCATCTTACCAATTGCCCTACTTGCAGTACTTCTAGGTATAAGATGTCTGAAGGGTCTAGAAAGCCTATTCCTCATAAGATTCTACGATACTTTCCTATAAAACCAAGGTTGCAACGCCTTTTCATGAATCCTAAGATTGCTCAAAAAATGCGTTGGCATAAAGATGAACATAAGAGACAATAAAACATTATGGGCCATCCAGCAGATGGGCTGTCTTGGATTAATTTTGATAATGAATTTCCAGAGTTTACAAAGGATAGTCGTAATGTGCGGTTGGGGTTAGCTAGTGATGGCTTCAATCCTTTTGGTACCATGAGCCAGTCATATAGCATGTGGCCGGTGGTGCTTCTTACATACAACTTACCACCGTGGATGTGTATGAAGAAAGAGTATTTCATGATGACATTGTTGATCCCTGGGCCTAAAGCACTAGGGAAAGAGATCGACGTTACATGCAACCTTTGATTGATGAGTTGAATGATCTTTGGGTCAATGGACTATGGACATATGATGCATACTCAAAGTCTTCTTTTAAAATGCATGCTGCGTTGACGTGGACCATCAACGACTTTCCAGCATATGGGAATTTGTCTGGGTGGAGCACAAAAGGATACAATGCTTGTCCTGTATGTGAAGATCAAACACCATCAATACGACTTAATAGCAAGATTGGGTATGTTGGTCATAGGATGTGGTTGCCAAAGGATCATAGGTGGAGATGTAGCTTGAAATTTGATGGAATGCGTGACAATCGAGAAGCTCCCGAACAATATTCTAGTGAAGACATTCTTCGCCAATTACACACAGTGGCAGATGTGGGTATGGGAAAGCATCCAGGGAAAGTTAAAAGAGCCCATCATGTTGGCGGGTTCAATTGGATTAAAAAATCCATATTCTTTCAGTTGCCATATTGGTCAAAGTTAAAGCTTAGACATAATCTTGATGTCATGCAAGAAGAATATTTGTGAGAATATTGTTCACACAATTCTTAGGATTGATGGAAAAATAAAGGACACTTATAAAGCTAGGCTAGATCTAGAGGAACTTGGAATTCAGAAGGAATTACATCTACTAAAGCGGGCTGATGGCAAGTATTCCATGCCTTGTGCAAGTTACGCATTAAGTAATTTGAAAGAAAATTATTCTATTAATTTCTAAGGACTATTAGATTACCCGATGGTTATGCATCATATATAGCTAGGTGTGTGGATAACTCATGCTCAAAACTTTCGAGTATGAAGAGTCATGATTGCCATGTGTTGCTTCAAAGGCTATTATCTGTAGGTATTCGTGGCTTATTGCCTAGAGATGTCACCACCACCATATCCGAGCTCGGGACCTTTTTTAGAGGTTGTGCCGACGTATGTTGAATGTTGAGGAATTACAAAAGATGCAAGCGATATTGTCACAATATTGTGCAAGCTGGAGTTAATCTTTCCACCTATCTTCTTTGATGTAATGGTGCATCTAGCTATCCACTTACCTCAAGAGGCCCTAATGGCTGGACCTATTGCTTACCGCTGGATGTATCCTATTGAAAGGTACAATATGAATACAACACATACTATCTTTATTTTAATGTTTGCTTTTTCTCCCCTAATTTATATTTTACTATGTAGGTACTTAGGCTCTTTAAAGCAATTTGTTCGCAATAGAGCTTATCCAAAAGGTTCAATTGCTGAAGCTTGTGTTGTTCATGAGTGCTTGACCTGGTGCTTTCTTCACTTGGAAGACATGGAGACAATATTTAACCGTCCAGATAGGAACTTTGATTCTTTGGAAGATGGTGGCCTGGATATCTTCACAAACAAAGTTGGTTTTATTTCTCCACCCACATATGTGGTATTATCAGATGAGGAGGTTGAAATTGCCAAATGGTACATTATCAATAATTGTCAGGAGATGCAACCTTATTTAGCGTGAGTGGTTGTCACTACATCATTTTTACTATGTTACTGACTATTAAAATTTGTGTGTATTTCTTAACCAAAGTGAAATTTCTGTTGCAGTGAACATATAGACATTTTAAGCTCACAATATGGTGATGACGTAGATGAGCATCAAAAGTGAATTTAATCAATGGTTTATGAATAAGGTAAATATAATTAACAAACTCCACATATACTTACTTATACATAGGTAAAGGAAGTTTAACAAAATAGAATTGATGGTCTATTTTGCTTGTCATTACTGCAGATGAGTGTGTTGTATGAAAGTGGTGACCCAATCATCAGTGCATTGTATGCATTATCATTGGGACCCGATTCATGTTTCAAGAGATACAACAAATTGATATATAATGGTGTGTGATTTCATACAACAGAATTTGATGATAGGAAGAAGACTCAAAATAGTGGAGTGTTTGTAGAAGGAAATGAAAGAGACACGAACGTTGAATTTTATGGGATTTTGACAGATATATATGAGTTTACTTATGTTAGAAACAAAAGAGTGATCTTATTTAAGTGCAAGTGGTGGGACACTAACATGCAGCATGTTCGAGTTGATGATGGTTTCAAAAGCATTAAGATTACTCGTACTTGGTATGAAAATGATCCGTATGTGCTAGCATCACAAGCTAAGCAAATATTTTATGTAGAGGACATGAAACTAGGAACTGAATGGCATATAGTGTAACAGTTTGAGCATCGCCACATCTATAATATAGACTCACTAGAAGGTGATGCAAATTTGTTAACTGATGTGGAGGCCCGATTAGCAGATGAGATCTTAGATGAACATTTTATAGTAAATGATGGAGGAAATGAGTTACATCCAGTAATCGATTGTGATGTTGATGTGCTATTGAGAACTAATGTAGGTCATGAGACTGTTGATGGAAGGTTATTGAAAGAATAGTGCAAGGCCTAAACATGTGGAGCATGATGCCAGTATCGAATCCAGTGAAGATGAGGATGAGAATGAGGAGATGGATGAGACGTTGGTGGATTATGATAGCAGCAATGGAAATTGAATGGTTAGGTGTTTCTTTCTTTTTAAAAAATCTGTCTCCATAATTACGCTTGTAAGATCAATTTTTGCTTTTAAGTCGATGACATTAACATTTACATAAGCTTGTATGTTGAATGATGAGTTACCATGCTATTTTGTTATCTATTTTCTAATGACTAACTTATGCCTCTTGTGTTCGATTTATGGATTACAATGGCTGGTGGTCGAAGGAATGTTCAAAGGAGGGGAGGGAGGACTAAACGGGATGCCCGACTACCTATTCGTGATGAATCGGATTCTCACCATTCTGGGGATGATATGCGCCAAACACAATAAAACAACCGTCAATCTAATCCTTTTGATTCGTCAGGTATTCCATTTGGACATATCATTAAAGTAGAATAAGTTAGTTTAAATTAGTAACAAATTGTTTTTTTGTTGTACTGCAGCAAATGCCACTCCACAAGGTCAAGATACTAACATTAGTCTTGCAAATGCATCCTTACCATGTCCATTTGTTTTCACCAAGCACCATTTAATGACTAAAATATAGTAAAATCACAGCCAACATCCTCTTACATCTGCAATACAATTGAATATCACTTCATGTAGAAGATGGCTTTGGAAAATCAATTACCATAATAGATAGTTAATATTGAAGGGATTTTCTTTTTTCAAGATATAATATGATTTTACTTATCATAAGTTTAAGGGATAAAATGCAGAAAACGGGAACAGAAACACCCAATAATGAACATAAATAAACCATCTCTTTAGAATTTACTCTATAATCCTTTCACCATTTATTTAGCCGCGTAAACACTAAGGAAAGAAGGTGGGTATATATATATATATATATATATATATTTACAAGTCTATATATATCTTGAGAGTGAAGCAAAGGTACCTTTTACTTTGCAAATGAAAATCCGATTCAATTTCCTATGATTTGTTGGATTCCTTAGTAAACCAAAATTTATTTAAGCCATTTATGTATACAGATAACTCATAGCAGCACTATGGTCCTTTGTTAGATGTCATGATCATCATTTCATGCCAATTGCATGCCAATTTTTTATTTTGCTTTACTTGTAATATAGTAATGATGTCTCCCATGTTTAAATCATCAACAAAGTTACGACAAATATGTAATGTGATTTTTTGTTTCCTATTAAATGTAGAAAATGAAGCTTCACGTATACGGAAGTGAACAATGGTCAAGTAGATAGGTCCCAAGAGTGTAGCCATGCATCTAATAATATTGAATCTCCAGGTAAGCTTTATAATTATATGCAATAAAATGTTGAAAGTGTGCAAGTCAAACATATCCAAAAGTAATGTTCAACCTATATTTTAGCAGGAAAAGAAATATAATTGGATGCTTATTCAACAATTGCCACTTGGACTTTCTCTTTTTCTTTGAGCTTTGATGAAATGTTACCTTTGATGAGTTCTACAGATTTTTGCTTGCCATCAGTGAACTAAAATTCTCTAGCCAGGATTTTTGGGATTGATTAAATACTAATACTTAAATCCAAATTGTTGGACACAAAATTAGGATTATTTTATTGTGCAATGACCTACAATGTCATGGTATTTTGACGATCTTATGATGTTTGTTTGAATGCAATGCTATTTTCTTTTATCAAAATAAGAGGTGATGTAACAACAGCAATAAGCTGGGTTGTAAAGCGATTTGTCTCTCTTTTATAATTCGAGATTAAATTATCTCTAATAGAATAAATTCTCCAATAGAAAAAAAAATTGTATTATAATTATTTCTTAAGTTGAAGGGTTGAGGATCTAAACAGAATTAAACAAAGTTTGAAAATTCAAACAGAAAAATAGGTGATTGTTGAAGATTGATTGTGTAATTTTTCCTCACAAAAAAGGGATAAATTGAAAACACATTTCTTTATACATGTGCCCTATATCTCAAAGCATGAAGCACTAATTGTTATGGTATGTATACATTGCTGCATGCTCTAGGATCTTTTTACTGAAATTTCTTATCTTATATTTGTAACAACTGAGATCTCAACACGATCTGTTGGTAAGAGGAGTGCATATCGTGGTCAAGCACTTGAGCGGGAATATGAAGTGAAAGGGAAAAATGCTGATTAAGTTTACTATATCCGAGGACGTCTTACATCAGCAGACCAATCCTCAAAATTAGCATCTGAGATAGGGAAAGCATGTAGGGACTTATTGCCTCTTTATGGTGAAGATTGGAGAAAGTTAAATAAGGTGAAGAAACAACGGGCTTAGGAGAGAGTCAAGGTAAATACAGACTAAACTTTACTTTCATATTACTTACTTGTTATGTCATGTTACTAATCATACTTTGTCTTGACTGGCATGGTTGATGTAGAATCGACTGAATATTGATGATGTAGTGAACAATGACAACAAATTTGCCACTGCTGACAAATGGATGGGGAGTCTGCTTAGAAATCATCGAAGTAAAACTAAGAAGAGATGGATGAAGATTGGTGATGCAGCAAGACCTAAAGGATCAAATGAAGATGATTGGAAGAAGATGAAAAACAATGGATTAAAGAGAATGAAGAAGAGAGTGCAATTTTACAATCCAACGAGCCATCTAAGAAGGTAAATTGTACATACCAATTTTCGTGCGATCTCAATTAATAATTGCATAAATATGTAACCATTTTTAATTAATTGAGGACCAAATCAATGATTGGGAAAGAAGCACGTAGCTGTGTCAACTTACATAGGTCTGGCTCTCGATCATTTGAGAGCAGAAGGAATAAGCATGTAAGTTGCAACTTAAATAATTTCTAACATCTAATAGTAAGGGTGTTCGAGTGCTAAACATTTTTCAAACATATATATGTATGTATACCAATCAAAATCACCAACTTCCCAATGCTATCGAGTTCTTTAAGTTAACTCGCTATTGTGAACCAAGGCCTAATGGTACTGGTGGTTGGGTTTCGCAACAAGTGCTGTAGATTATGTAAGTCTATAGTTTTAAGTTATATCTTGAACATTGTATTTAAATAAGCAACATGTTGTGGATGTTATGTTTTGGTTGTTCATAATGTAGGATCAGATGGTGAAAATGTATGAGGAGTCGCAATCTTCTGACACACCAAAGACACCAGAGGAGATTGTCGACATGTTTATGAATGCAAGTAATAGATCTTATTACCATCTGGAAGAGGATACGGACCACCATCTATTGGAAAATCAACATGGAGACAAAATGAGATGGAGGAGTTAAGAGCTGCATTGCAAGAGGAAAGAACATTACACGAGCAACAAACTCAATAGGTAATTAAACTTTATGGTTTGTTTATTATTGCAATTTTTTTTCTCAATAAACTATGGGTGATTTTAAAAACTGTAAAAAAATATACCCATCATCATGTATATTTTTCATATAAGAACCACACATATTATAAATTTCTAAGCTATACTCTTGCAAGGAAGACCATACAACATGATTTTTATGTGGTTTCTTTCTAAAGCAAAGTCAAATAGTCAAATGGGTATGGTAGAACTAATATAGGAGCTTATGGAAAACATGATTGAGTTTCAGAAGTGTTTGGAATTTAATACATTCAGGTTTATAAGGCATTTACTATACCTTATCTATTATATGTGTATGTATATAAAAGTAAGTGATGGGGAGTTTTTGCACATTGCCCCTTCTATTTATGTCCCTAGATTTGCTTATGTGCGCATCAAGGTTGAAAATAGTTATTTTCAGGAATAGATTAGAAATTTATATTAGGTTAGAAATATTTACCTCATTCCTTTGTTTTTCAATGTTCAATTTAAATTATTAGGTTAGAAATATAATAACAATAACAATATATTCCAATTTGATCATTTTGGATATGGAAAAAGGTATTGTATAATATCAAGTTTATGATATATAAGATAATAGCTCATCATCCCATTAATTACCATCTTTTCGTCTAATTCTTGAATTGAATTTGCTATTCAATGGTATTTACAGCTTGCTCAACTAACACGACTTGTACAACAACTTGTCTAAAGTTTTCCTAGTAGTTCAGGTTAGTTGTCATGGGTCTTTTGGCATTATCGCATTCATGTTTTTTAATTATTCAATAATTACATCTACATATTGTGTGACAGCATATCGTAATGGAGATCCTTCTGCAAGTGCGCGAGATCATTTTCCAAATCAATCACTTAGAGAAGATAGTGACAATAGTGATGAAGAAAATTAAAGAGTTGGTTTTTTGTTTTTGGATGAACCAACTAGCATGAATGGGTCAAATTGATGTGATAAAATGTGGTCATATGCTCATTTTGATATAATTTGGAGTTTGTACTTATGTTTCTTCTAAGGACACTAAACAATGTTGTTCAGTGTTTTCTTTTTCATTACTAAAAGGATGGTCATGGTGATCTTTAAGTAATTTTTATATTATTAGATCTTATTACAATATTGAGAGCATTGTATGCTCTAAAATATATTAGTGATATTTATTTATACATAAATTTTATGTGCAGAAGTAATAGCAATTATAAATTACATTGTGATGAAACAGGTGTATATTACTAATTGTGCATATAATATACAATAAATAAGTATATATTGGCAAATCAAACCGAGTTAAACATTAATGCCCATGTCTTTTCAATAAGAACAGCCACGTGTAAACGTCGCCAATTGAAAAACAGCCACATTTACAAATTATTATTGTAATTGAATACCTACATGTAGACGTCGCCAATGTATTTGAATAGCCACGTTTAAATTGTGGTAACTAGGAAGTTTGCCACGTTTATAAATAGCTATTTTTGTCCAACAAACATATATAAAGCTTATTCAACCTATGCATGGCCACAGTTAAACAATGCCAATTTAGTATTTTACTTACGTGTACACGTTACTAATAATAATATTTACCCACGTGTAAATGTTGCCAATCATAAATTTCCCTCCTTTTATATTTGGTGGGGTTTGGATTAATCATATTTGGCAACACATAAGTATGACCAATACATGATATTAGGCCATATTTAAACCTGGCCCAATAATGTGTATTTGGCTGCCAAATTTATATTAGCAACGTTTAAATTTTTAACATGACCTATCAAATCTACGACGGACCTTTGGCGACGTATATAGGCTACGTGTAACAAAAGTGACCAAAAATCTTTTGCTACGTTTAATTAATGTCTAGCCACGTTTATTAGACGTGGCCAAAGGCTCATTTTGTTGTAGTGTCCAGAAGGTTAAGTTAAGGATGGAGTATTTTCTCCAGAAAACCAGAACTTTTACCAGAACCTTCACTAGAACTTTCGAAGAACAAGAATTTTCAACCATAAGTTACTGTTCATCTTCTTAAACAAGAAGATCTACTTTTTCAGAAAACTATATAGATTATTTTTAAGACCTAGCTCCGAGATAATAAGTATATTTGGGTAATATACTTATTTGATTCCACTAAAGTCGGAATTATATCCTAGGGGATTCAAATGTTTTTCAGATTCTCTCTCATCAATGAAAATATTTCTTCAAGACAAAGTTATATATTACGGGATTCATCTCAAGACAAAGTAATTATTTGAATTGATACATTTCAAGATAAGATGAAGAATATTTATTATCTAATTTCATGGATTTGGCTGGTAAGAACAAATCAAGATAAAACATTATCTTGAAAATGAAGATCACGGTGAAGACCAGAATATCGGAAATGGATTTATATCTAAATCTATCTCCAGTAGAACAACGTTATAGAGGAATTTCAAAATAGATACAACCATATTTTGATAAATTACGAGAATCAAGCAGACCTTATCTTCATTTTAATGTTTCAAGTTATTCAAATTCAAATAAAGAAGAATTACAAAAGATAAAAGGAACATCTTCAGTTCATTAAGGCAAGTGGCTGTATTTCAAATTCAAAATAAGGATCAGGGACAACAGATCTTTATCCGAGATATTTGGTATATGAATCTATCCTCCAAACAAGGACTTGAACGTTAGAAGAAGATGAAGGATATATGCGTTAGAAGACAGAGAGAGAAGAACAAAATTTTTCTCTATTCACGCAAGAAAACAAAAAGCTTTCATTTACAAAAGATACGGAATCAAACACAGTAAAAATTCAAAAGTTTCACTTCATCAAGATTTTTCATAATTTCTCTACATTTGGATAGCGAGCTGATATTTAGCATACATTCTTTAGCTATTTGATTTAAAGATCTTATTTTGTAAACAAGGAACGTGTTGTTGCCTTCTTAGTTGATAGTTTAGTCACAAGTTTAGACTCTATAAATCGGTTGTAACTAGAAGATAGCTGGAGAATCAAGCAGAAAGGATTGCACAAGCTTGTACTTTAAACTTATTGGATATAGTAGAATAAAACTCGTAGGATAACAGGGTCCCCGGCTCGGAGCTAGAAGAGCGAACTGACGCACTAGGCAAAACCACTATAAATAGCTGCATGATCTTCTTTTTCCCTCATCTTTTTATTTTTCAGCTATTTTTTATTGTTAATTCGTTTAATTGACATATTGTTCTCGTGTTTAAAACTTAAAGGGAATTTTTAAAGACAAAATTTTTTTAATAATCAATTCAAACCCCTTCTTGATTATTATTTGGGACTAATAGTAATGACTCCAAAATAGGAGGTACCATGAAGGCAGACAACTGGTGAGAACCTGGTATAAGATGAAGTAGCTACTGCAATAGAATTTCCTACCTCTCGATAATGAGCAAATCCCTTTTTAGCACAGAGGACCATGCATGAATATGCCATAGAATTCATGCAGTTGGCAATAACCCAAGGGATAGTGATGGTCAGTAGGCGGCTAGATACCTAGACGGGTTAAAACTGCAAATTTAGGATAAAATCGGAGTCCATATTCTATGGAATTTAAATGAGGTTAAAAACATGGCTCTTACAGCAAAACTGATGTTATAAGAGAAGAGTAGTCGATTTGTTGGTGATAGTAGGAGATTCAGGGCTGAAAGTTTGAGCAGATCTATGGTTGAGAAGGGTAAGATGACCCTAGAGATATAATGATGAGTTAATGATAAGAAGAAAGATAAAGTAGTGGGCAAGAAACCAATTGAGATGAAGGGCACACCGAAATAGAACAATCCCTCTGTGAAGCCAATATTAGGGAAGTGTTATCGTTGTAACCACCTAGACCATCAGTCTAATGAGTACCCCAACAAAAGAGGAATTAACATAGTTAGAAGTGATGATGTAAACCCCGAGATTTTTCGTATAAATATAAATAAAAATAGCTAGAAATGTAAAATAGAAAATAGATAGCTAATTTTGAACCCAATTGAGACTCTAGATTGAAACTATAAGTAGTATTAGTCCAGTCTATGGTTTTGAACCTTTAAATAAAACTTTTAAATAGATAAAATATAATTTACGATAGTAGGTATAAAGATAAAAATTAAAAGCCTTCAACTTAAGACTCTATGTATACCATAGTATTAAGAATATTTAATATCGATAATATGTAAATTTTCATCAAAAAATATTATCGAATAAATATTTATCACACGTGTCATTTGGAACCGCAAAATTGACTTTTTGCATAAGTTCATATTTTTGTCCACTCCTTACACAGTTGTTGGTTATAAATTTATCATATTCTCTTTGTTTTTGTATTTCTATATATCTTATCCTCCTCACATTTTTTTTTTTCGTTTTCACACTCCTCATTTCTTCTAAAAAATTTTGGGGCTCCTCTAAATATTGGTGGAATGGAATGAAAAAGGATATTGTAGAATTTGTTGCTAAGTGTGATATGTCAAAGGTTAAAAGCTGAACACCAAAGATCCGGTGGATTGCTGAAACCATTGCCAATTCTAGAATGGAAATGGGACCAAATATCTACGGATTTTGTATGTTCATTACCTAAGACAAATGCAAGCCATGATGCTATCTGGGTCATTATGGATAGACTCACTAAATCAGCTCATTTCTTCCCAATCAACATGACATATCCATTAGAAAAGTTAGCATGAATATACTTGAAGGAGATTATGAGACTACATGGTGTACCTGCAGGTATAGTGTGAGATCGAGATCCACGGTTTGTTTCTAGATTTTAAGGATTGCAAAAAGCCTTAGGGACACAACTAAAGTTCAGTATGGCTTATTATCCTCAAACTGATGGATAAACCGAGAGAACTATTCAGACCTTGGAAGACATGTTGTGTAAACCCCGGTATTCTCAGTAATTAAGAAACCTCGAAGTTGAAAAGCGAAACCCTAATCCGGTCCAGTTTAAGTCTAATGAGAGAAGACTTAGAAACCCTAAATCCGGCTTTCCTTTGGTTTCATAAAAAAGAAGTTTTATAAAGTAAATGAATACGAATTATTATTCTAAAGTATATTTTAAACCTTTGAAAATTTTAAATTCGGAAATTTTTCAATTCCGGACCTTCCCGAGCTCAATTACGGAAAAAGCGTGCCCCGGGACCATGAACTCAGAAAAATGTTCTGAAATATTCATTAGAACCGTAATTTTATAAGGATTTCAAAAATATCAATTTTATAATTTTTCGAGTTATAAAAATTACAGTTATAGCCTTTTTCCCATGTTTTCGTTACAACCGGTAAAGTAAATATCTTGTCTACTATTCACAAGTACAACCTACACTACATACTACCCATATCCTATTCTTACATCCTTACAACTAATTACAATTTTCTTTTCCAACAAATTTTGTTTCCTAAATAATTATTACATTTATTACATTTTAATTACACAAAATACAAATTTATCAAATTTCAACACACACCCCCCTCCCCTCATGGCCGCGCGCCCTCCCCCATTTTTCCCTCTCATTTTGTTTTAATTTTGCTATTTTTATTCAATTAAACCCTAATGCATCTAATATATAAGCTCATATTCTCTCTCTCTCCTCATTTTTCACTTGTTCAAATTTTACAAAAGTGAAAACCCTCTCCTCTCTCCCTCTATCTTGCCGTGACCCACCTCCCCCTCTCACACTCACACACAACTCATTTCCTCTTCTTTTCATCTTCAAATCTTCATTAGGTGATTATTCTAAACCTTATTCCTACATTATCTTGTAATGGCAAAGCTATTCTTGTGTGTTTTTCACATTTAATCCCAATGAGCATATGCTAGGGACATGAAAACACTTATACAAGAATATCAAGCCATCACAAGAAGTGGATCTAGAGTTTAAAAGAGTTTTTGATGAGATATTGTGATGATCATGCATGTAAAGTAGGAATCTTGCATAGAAATTTATGTTCATGCCATGAAACTCATGATTCATGCATTATATTTGGTAGATCTAGTGTTTAGACATTCATATCTTCATCTACATTTATGTTCATATGGTTATTTTGATTTTCATGCATTGATGATCATAAAAATGTAGCCTTGCCTATGTATAGATATGTTAGATGGTAGATCTTCATGTATAGAAGACAAGAAACTTGGAAAAGAAAATATTTTGTGAGAAATGCTTAGTTGAAAATTCGGATGATTTTGGAACCCTACTTTAAAAACCACCAAAACCACTTTAAAACTCATATTTTTCATTAAAAAAAATGGAAGGTATATGTAATAGATACCCTTAAGGAATGATTTTCATAAGTCTAGATGAGTTTAAGCATGAGTAAAATGTAAAACAAGTAGTGGAGTTGGAATGAAAAATTTTGAGTTAGTGGTTAGTTTGTTAAATTCGTATTTTGGAATAATGCCTACATAAACACCTAGTATCCAAGCTTAGATTGCATGTTTTATGAGTCAAATGAAGTCCTTAGACAATAGATATAATGAAGCTTCAATTTTTGATGCATTAAACAAGTTTTCTCATAAAGAAAATGCAAGAAAAGGAAATTTCCGAAATTCGAATTTTTGTGAAAAGCTTGTTTAAAAACATATTTGCCAAATTAAAAATGTGAATTTCTATGCATAAATGAAGGTCATGATTAGTATAGATATTGAGAACTCATTTTTATTTAGATAACAAGTAAATTCCAAGAATAAAATCATAAAAACCCTAGGGAATGTAAAGTTGGAAAGAATAGCTTTTCATAAGTGACCATTATGGAGTTCTTAATAATTAGAGTTCATAAGAGTTCATCATCAAAGATCATCAAAACCATGCATATATTGAGCTCATTACATGATATTCATATTAGGAATTCATTCATATACCATCTATACATGAATCATCAACTAGGAACATTTTTATCAAATGCGAAACAATTTTTCGGAATCGGAAAAGTTACAGAACAGTCTGATCCCACTGTTCCATGACCTTAATGTTTTCAAAATTGAAAATAATATTAGAAATAGTAGATCTTTCGAAGTAGATAGAGATCGATATAATTTGCGAAATTCCTAGTTAAAAAAAATTGACCAAGTTTATGGCGTGTTTTAGTGGAGCTTCGCAATAGCGAGATTCGATTTCGTGTAGTTTAGATGCATAGTTTGAATTAGTTTAGTGATGAGATTCTTATTAGGTTGTTCTTATTTAGTAAGTGATCCCGAGCAAGACGATACCCTACCACCCGACTACTATTACTAAAAGACTGGCATACCATGGCTGAGTGAGTACTACTTCCACTCTCAATTGTTGCTTGTGATTGTATTGATAGTGGCATTAGTTGTTTAGGCAAAGATAAAACTTGATATGCATGATGGGGTATATGGGAATTATATAATTGTCTGCTATTGATATGTGAAGTTGAACTTAAGGAATATCGAAACCGGGTGCTAAGCTGCTGCTTGTTTAGCTAAAATTTATATTGATTGTCTGCAAATAATTGTTGGCCACCTAAAAGAATTGGAATAATCCATATTGGACCTCAATTATAATTGGACTCATTCATTTCACGATATGATGGACCATTAGCATTTGTTGGTTTTTCGTGACCCATAAAACAAATATGTTGGTTAATCGTGATTGTTGGTTAATCGTGATCCATAAAAGGAATTATTATTCAATTGACTGTGAGCTTAAACGGCATCGTACCGCATGATTCGTTAATCTGCTAACCCGGGATGGAGGGCGCAATTCCATCCACATATGATTTCCGGCTGGTCATATGTTTGATGAACTCATTTGTTTGATGTATACCATTTGCTTGAATAATCACTTGTTTGAATGATTTGTCTTAATTGTGATATGGAAGTTCTTACTCACTAAGCTAGTTAGCTTACTTCCGTTGGAAACTAAAGGACTCTGGATGACTGTAATGGACTTGATATTATTTTGTGGGGGAATGCCCCTTAGACTTTTGTAAAGTATATATATGTGTTTCGATTTATCATCTATGGCTAGTGAATGGCACATTAAACTTCTTAACTCCATTGATTGAGTATTCGATTGTCGTAAAGGGACGCTTTACATCTATACAAGGCTCCCGAAGAGCTCGGATAGGGATTTCGAGAGTCTTATATAGTATGTGGCGAGCTGTTACGTTTAGGATACCCTATGGGGCGTGACATGTTAAGATCTTGTATTTTGGAATTCAAAGGAAATTGGGATCAACACTTACCATTAGTGGAATTCGCATACAATAATAGTTACCATTCAAGTATTGGGATGCCGCCATAAGAAGCATTATATAGCAGAAAGTGTAGGTCACCATTATTCTGGGATAACTTAGAAAAAGTAATAATTAGACCTGAATTAGTACATGAGACAATTGACAAAATCACTATGATAAAACGAAAATGAAAGAAGCTCAAGACAAACAAAAGAGTTGGGCAGATTTGGAAAGGAGGGAATTAGAATTTACCAAAGGAGATCATGTCTATTTGAAGATAAGTCCGATTAAAAGTTTCATAGTGGACAAACAAAAGGAAAATTGATTCCTCGATATATTGGACCATTTGAGATATTGGAACGAGTTGGAAATCTGGCATATCGTCTTTCATTGCCACCAAACTTATCTGGTATACATAATGTTTTCCATGTATCGGTACTAAGAAAGTATGTACTAAATCCAGATAAAGTAGTTAAGTTGGAACCAATTGATTTGAAAGAGAACTTGATCTATGAGAAGGAACATGTTCATATATTAGACAGAAAAGTGTAAATTCTGAGAAACAAGGAGATTTACTACATCAAAGTGTTATGAGATTCCCGGACTGAAGAAATGACTTGGGAATTGGAAGTTGAGATCAGGAAAATCTATCCTCATCTATTTGAAAATTCAGGTATGCATGCAAGCTTTTGAAAAAGCTTATTTTAAGAGGGGGGAGAATGTAAATCCGAGATTTTTCATATAAATATAAACAAAAATAGCTAGAAATATAAATAGAAAATAGATAGCTAATTTTGAACCCAACTCAGACTCTAGATTGAAACTATAAGTAGTATTGGTCTAGTCTATGGTTTCGAACCTTTAAATAAAACTTTTAAATAGATAAAATATAATTTACGATAGTAGGTATAAAAGCTAAAAAGTAAAAGCCTTAAACTTAAGACTCTATGTATACCATAGTATTCAGAATATTTAATATCGATAATATGCAAATTTTTATCTAAAAATATTATCGAATAAATATTTATCATACGTGCCATTTGGACCCACAAAATTGACTTTTTGCACAAGTTCATATTTTTCCTCACTCCTTACATAGTTGTTGGTTATAAATTCATCATCTTCTTTTTGTTTTTATATTTCTATATATCATACCCTCCTTACATGTTTTTTTTTTTTTTCATTTTCACGCTCCTCATTTCTTCTCAAAATTTTTGGAGCTCCTATGTACGCAACCAACGGATCAAAACTCTCAAAATAAACGATATATTTGTACCCGATTAACTTAATAAACTACCCAAAAACTAAGATAATTATTTACTAATAAATATAATAATACTTTTCTTTACAAACTTGTCTAAATTTCAGTGCAAATTGCTCAAGTTTATGGCTGAGAATTTCTTGGATGAGGAGAGTCGAATTCTTCACACAAGTTGGTCTAAATTTGCTCCAAATTGCCAAAAGAAAACACACACAATCCAATCAAATGAAGCCAACTAAGAAGCTCAATAAATGCAGCAAGAACAACTTGATAAACAGTAAAATATGGGGAAAAATCTAGACAAATTCTCGGGTAAGATGTTGTCTATTCCTTCTTCTTCTCCTCTTATGTATATATACATGTCTTGCTTCATTATTAACAAGCAAACAAACCCATTAATACCTATAGAACAACAACACCCACAACAGCAACCACAACTCCGAAATTATCCAACCCAACCCATCAAAACAAATCAAGCATTCAAAAACAAACTCAACCTCCATTAAAGCTTAACTAAAAGCTTGGAAACAAGAGTTAAGGTAAGGATGAATTCGTTTTTAGTTAGTTTAAGTGTCAAACATTATTCTAAACAATGTTTCTTGCTGTCTTAGGTCCGAAACAAGCTTTAGAGTGGAGTTTAGAACATCCAACTTTCGATCAAAAAGGTAAAACTTGCAAAAACTCTAATTGCACTTTTCCAAATTCGAAAATTAAAGATCACATACATGTTGATGCGTTATGAGTTGATATATATAGATATATATCACATAGAAACACTTAGGAATGATTTGGGAATGATTCTAACGGGAAAATTGACAAAATATAAACTGGTTCATTGGAGAAGACGATGAGAAGTTCTAACGCCGGCCATACGCTAGTAGCATATATCACTACGTCAGCTGCTTACAAGGATAGGCTGGTGGCATAGATGTGGTGTAGTCTGAAACAAAGGCTACGTAAAATCTCAAATCACATATAATGTGCAAGAACGCCACCAACATAGCCATAACGTCGACGGTGTTTGTAAATGATAGCGGCCTTTGAGCCAGTATACGCTAACATTTGAATTGTGTAAAAATTTACACGAACGCCGACATCTGAGAATCCATGCCGGCAGCGTAGCATGTCGGCGTACATGTAAAATTTTCCAGATTAAGTCTATTTCATCCAAAACCAGTATATATATATTATATACATATTTATTTATATATATATGTGTGTGTAATAAGAGAAATAAAATAAGATTTAGAAAGGAGATTTAACTACAAAGATCTAAAGATTAACAAAATGTAATAAGTGTAATTTAGCAACTTCTAAAATATTCTATTATTTAGATATATAAGAATGGAAATCTAAATAAGCTAAAATGATGAATAATATGATATAAAAATGATAAAATAATTAAATGAAGTAGATTAGGATAAACATGAAGAAACTAAATAATAAGAAATAAATACTATATTTCCTAATGTGATAACTAAAAGAACGATATGAAAATAGAATAATAATAACTATAAAAATATAAGCTTATTAAATATCAATTTTTCGAATACCCAATAAATGTATATAATTATTAAACAAGATCAAGACAAGCAAAATGAAAATAAATATTAAATAATAATTTATTATTATAAGACCCATGGTTGTCAAACTCGAGTTTCTACCTAGAATCGCTAAGGGATCCGTAGAATCGGAACGTAAAATCGAAACGTAGAATCGTAAGATTCTACAACTAATGTAAATTTACTTACAAAAATTATTGATGTACTTACTAAAATAATAAAACTTTAAATAAATTATGAAAATAAAGAATTTAGTATTAAATTAGTTATGTACAACCAAAATTTAAGTTTTATCAATCATAATTCACATACTGTCATTAATATATTTAGTGCAATTTTATAATTAAAATAATTATTTTTATTTAATGATGATTTATAATCTATAATTATTAAGATGTATTGCAAATCATTTAAATTATCATGTGTAAGTAGCTAGTTTTGTGTAGTGATGAATATTTTCATGTTCACTATATATTTGCACAAAAAATCATTACATAAAAATTCATTATATTTATGGCAAATATATTTATAGATAAAAAATTATTAAAAAAGGGAAAAACATAGCACTGTATATTATTTTAATTTTCATTCAAAATGTTCAAAATATATCATTATCATAGTATATAACCTAAAAGAAAATAACTCTCTAAAAAATACAAAAAAAAGGAAATAAAAAGAAAAAATTATTAAAAAAACTAAAATTAAGTTAGATTAAGATAAATATCAAGAACCAACCCCAAAACCCCTAAATTAAAAAAATTAAATTGATTGCATTTTTAAAGTTCAAATAGAAAAAAAAAGTGTAAAATTACAACTTTAAGATTTTACTACGATTCTACTTACGATTCTACTACCGATTCTACCACCGATTCTACCGTTTCTACTCACGATTCTACGTTTCTACTTACGAGTTTACTCAAAAAACGATTTTGAATGCGAGTTGAATCGAAATATCATCATCAACTCGTAAACTCGTAGAAACGTACGAGTAGACTCGCGAGTTTGACAACCATGATAAGACCATTAAAAGACCAATATAGTAATGGAAACAAAACCAAATACTAATATAGGAACTTAGACACTCATAGAAGTTTAGTTATACAATTCATGCCTTATTGATGAATATTTTTATTCATCTAGGTGACTTTGATACTATAGAGGACTATCCAGCTGATTATTACGACTAGCCAACATAAACAGGTGAGTAACTCAGTCATGTTATAATGCTTGTGCTTGTAATTAGTTGAATATGTAATGCAAAGATAATAATATAATTGTTTTGATTGACATATGTTGTTATCTGATTATATGATTGTTAATTTACCAACTATGAAAGTGAAAATATAATGGTATGATGATGTGAAATAGTATGATGATTATTGTATGTAATGTATGACTGCCATGAAACTGAATAAGAATTATTGATTTATTAAATAACCCAGTCATGCATTATATGTACTGCATTATTACATACATAAATAGATGACAGCCTGCTACGTATTAATATTTCGGTTCTCTATTAATACTTTGTTTTTCTAAGGTGTTAGTTTTCTAAGGTTTTCTTTGTTCCATCGGTTCCTACGGGAGAACTAACTGGCAACGAAGAACGCCTCCCGTAGTATCGTTTTGAAATGATTCTTAGGGAGTTTCTAAGATTGATACAGGAAATGGTCAGTTAAAACATCATTAAGATAAAAATGATAACCCTAAGACCAGAAATCGTTGATTTTCTTATAAACTTAATCTCTTTAGGCAGGTGGGTCATAAAGTAATTGTTCTTCAACCCTAAAAAGAGTGTAAATCTTTTTCCTGTTTAGATTCTAGATCATCCAAGCTTATATTTTGAGCATACGTTTGAGTGATTGCATTATATATAATTTGCTAATAAACTTGTTTGGTGTGTAATATATCTGGTTATTCACTAAGCTCGTGATTTCGCTCACATTCTAACAGTCTTTTCAGGTTTACGCTTCGACCTTGGTTCAGTTACTTATAGGAATATGGCTCTAGTAAGGGTTTAAAAGCTGGAAGCCTATAGTTATATTGGGATAAGTGGTTTATATTTTCCTAGAATAGATAAGCCAGTATTATCTTCTCAGTTATGTATGTGGAGAATTATGAAAAGACTACATGGTTGTAATAATCTAGAATACTATATGATTGAGATGACAGTTATTTTCTAATTATATATTGCATGTATTTATCCTTACTTATCCGAGCAACTGAAACATCATGTTATTTGGAAAATATGTCACTCTTCGAAGGTAATCTAGTGATAATATTCAAATGTGACTTGTTTATTACTACTAGGTACCCTTGAGGCGTGACAGATGAAGAAGGTAAAGTTCACTTTGAACTTGATTGAGGTGATGAATACTATAAGGATGAAGACGAGGATGATGGGCAAGGAAAAAACTCAACAGCATCAGTTGTTCCACACTAGATATACAATCGACAGCCGAGACTTTGAATTAACAGTAGATAGTGGCAGTTATGAGAACATCATAGGGATGGAAAATTGTGCAAATGTTGCAATTACCAATTGAGAAACATCCTAACCCATATACCATTGGATGCATTCAGGCAGCATAAAAGATAAGGTTAAAGAACATTGCAGAGTACCCTTCTCCATTGGCAAATATTGGGATGCGGTGCACTGTGATGTAGTAGATATGGATGCCTATCATCTGTTGTTTAAGAGACTTTGGCAGTACGATGTCAACACCCAACTTGTGGGTAGAGAGAATGTGTACATATTGGAGAAAGATGGAGTGAAGTTTACTCTCTTGCCCTTAAATTTAGTGAGTCGTTCCAAACCTTTCAAAGTAAAGGGACATTCCTTCCTCACAATTACACAATCAGAGAAGGAGATGGAGAATGCTATAAGGAGTCCCAAACTGCATATGCATTGATTGTGAAAGAAGGGTTGACAGTTAATAAGGAGGAGAAGACTAAAGAGGTGCCAGACAGTATCAGGGGGCTATTGGATGAATTCATCGAAGTGTTACCCGATGACTTACCAGATGGTTTGCCTCTCATGAGGGACATATAACACCATATTGACTTAATTCCTTGTGTGATTTTGCCAAATCTTCCACATTATAAGACCCGAAGGTGACGAAAGTGTTACAAGAGAAAGTACAGAAGTTGCTCCATAAAGGATTCATTAGAGAGAGCATGAGTCCATGTATTGTACCGCATTGTTGACTCCAAAGAAAGATGGAAGTTAGCAGATGTGCGTGGATAGTAAGGCCATAACAAAATTATCATTAGTATAAGTTCCCGATTCCTAGACTAGAGGATATGTTAAACCAATTGAGTGGAGCTGTGGTTGTCACGCCCCGAGGGGTACCCTAAACGTGGCAGTCCACCGTACACAATATTAAAGCCTAGGAATGACTACCTCAATCACGCAAAAGCTTCCATATTATGTACAAGGCATACATCACAACCAAGGAAACGCATTGGAGTAGCGTAATTTATATTGATAATAAATAAGTAGCAAGGCAAAGAGAATACTTAACATAAAACATAAACATATTACATTTCAATTCTTAGGGGCATATTCCTCTATTGTCTTCAAATAAATAAACATTGCCAATCATATAAGTCATTATATATAAAGAACCTTACAAAATTATTTCATCTTATGATTCTATTTCCTTTATAAAAGCTTAAAATCTCTCCATGACTTCCTTAATGTCATGATCCTCAATTTCTGCCACGGGTATACCTGTTTCAACAAAATCTATAAGGGTATAAGCTTCAACTAGCTTAGTGAGATATTCATTTTCATTCGCACCATATATTCAAACAAGTTCATTTAGATTTTCACGCATATGCTATGCATACAATGCAACAACCATATGATTACGCAAATATATATAGTTATCCGGAAACCATATATAGAACGGATTTACCCTTCCATATCAAAGGTTAGGGAATCGGGGTTGAAGGTCATCGACCTTCTACTACTAGTCCCCAGGTCCTCACCCACAGCGTTCGGTTGGCTCGGCTTCGAACCTAGAGTCGCTTTCCCCAAGCGATTTGGATTCTCCAGGAAGGAACATGGCCCGTGGCACCGCACGATCACAGCCAATCCAACTCTACGCATAGGAGTAGCAACCTTCCGAAAAAGATGTGACTCGATGGATGTTATGTGTGAGCGTTTTATTTTTCTTAAGCCAAACCTTATTAAGGTTTTATTAGGGGCGATCAATCAATTTAGCAAACAATAAACAAGCACACAAGTAAGTAAATAAAATTATTTAAACAAAAAGTTCGAAGTTGCGATATTCTTAATTCTCATTTCACGCATTAACATAGAATCACATATATACACATAATCCCGAATTCCACAAATATATATCCATTTTTATCTTTTCTTAGTATACTAATGCTACTACTTTACAAGCACAAGCAAGATGACGAAATTAAGAGGAATAACTCACTCGTCCATTTTGCAATCTTCCTAGTCGTAAGTAATCCTCGGGTAGTGTGTTCTCATATCCTTCGTCACCTAGAAATAGAAATACCCGAGATGAGTCTTTCATGAAATTTCTATTCTTGGAGATATCTAAAACTTTTCTTAAATCGTGGTAAAATCATATAAGAAGAAATTCCAACTTAAAATGGCCATAACTTGCTCATTTTAACTCGGAATTTCGCATATAATATACCATTTTCTACCTATTCAAAAAGATCTATCCATTTCTAAACTTATCTTTGTCAAAAAAAAATTCATTTGGTTTCGAAAACGTTGGGTACAGATTAAAACGAATTTTTCTAAACGTTTGCAAATCCACTTTCTAACTCAACTTCATTAAAAAATCCTTTAGTAAACATATAGATATATATATATATATACCATTAATAAATCCTTTGAGTATATAGATAAGCTCACTTTTTATATGCAAGATTTCTAATTGTAGTATCTCAACAATTTATTTCATAAAACAGTTCATTTTGATTTATTTTAGCTTCGACAATTGTTTCAACTCGTTTGAAGAAACTTTATATCTTCATAGGTTGTTATAATTTGAGATATTCTTATTTTATTTTCTTCATTCTTTTTCAAAACAAGTTAAATTTTCTTTTAACCTTTAGTTTGCATAAATTTTATTCCTAGTGATTAAAGATCAAATTTATCAAAAGTATATTAAGTTGATGAAAACATTTTCATAATTTTGTATTTAGGATGGTTTTTAGAAAATGAGTCTTGTCTCTTATATTTATTTCTAAAATATAAGCTTTTGCTTTCTAAAACTTGTTCTTTCATTTCTTTGAAAAGAATCATCTTTATTGATAAAATCCATTATTGTTAATCTTCTTTATTTATATTCTTTTGAAAATGAGTTCCTTTTTAGAAATTTGGAAATCATTATTTTTCCTAAGTGGGTTTGTAATTTTATTGGTTGAATTCATCTTAACTTTAAAAACTAGTTTGTTTTTTTAGTTTTATTATGAAGTTTAAAAGAGTTTAAATCTTAAGCTTTTTGTAAAAACTTTTAATATAAATTATTTTACTAAAGCTTAGGTTAACATAATATACAAAGAAATATTTATTTCTTATGTTTCCTTGGTAATCTATCTTTGTTATTTAAGAAAATGTTGAGAAAACTCTATTTTTATGTTGTTGATAATAACTTCATGATTTTGTGATAATTCATATAATCGAAAATCTAGCTTTGAGTTCATTTAGTAAAGTAAAATTCTATTTTTTTAGATTAGTTGAGACATTAACATTATGTAAATGCAAGTATCATGAGCATATAAGGTAATAAGAACATAAGAAAATACTAAAAACAAATAATAAGCAATAAAATATCAAGTATTGAGAACCTTAGCTTCATCAAGGTATCTCAGTCAAGTATTGGAGCCTCAGCTTTATCAAGGCATCTCGGGACTAAGAATGGACTAGTCCCGAAAGATTAAAAAAAATAAACAAAAAGATTATTTTGACTTGATAGAGACAAGTCTAAGACTAGAAAGACTAGTCTTAATAATAAACATGAATAAATAAATTGCATAACTTGAAAGTAAATAATTAACAAATAAGCTTATATGCTCTAAAATATATATATACATAATATAATATATACTATAATAAGTTAGATTAGAAGCAAATAATAACAATAATAAAACAACAATAAAATAGAAAGCTTATGTACAAGAACAAAACAAACATGTGTTACTTTTACTACCATATGAGTTTCAAAACAACACCTTAGTCATGTGATTACATGACATGAGTAAATAATAGTTGGAAGAATCTTTACCTAAAGTGTGTAAGTGGTATGAAGATGGTAGATGAAATGGGTATTATGGGAGTAGTAATATGTGTAGAAGGTTTATGTATAAGGAATGAGTTTTGTGGAAATTGGTTTAAGAGAGTTTTGTAGAGGAGAACTCTGATGAGAAGATTTGTGGAAAGATTTTGAGAGAGTTTTGGTAGTGAAATGAATTGTGTGAAAGAATGAAGAGGAAAGGGGATTCATAAAATTTTTGAAGTGAATTTTTGATATAATTAAGCGGGAATTGGGGGGGGGCTAGCGCCGCCATGGCTTATTTAGAGAGAGAGAGAGAGAGTGTTGAATTTTGTTTTATTTTATAAGAAAATAATTAATATGTAAGATATTATTTGATATAAGATGTATTGGAAATATAAAAAGTAAGAAAATAGGTATGTAGGTAGTAAAAAATAGGTGTAAGAAAAAGTAGAGATAATAAAATAGTAATGAATAGTAGAAAAGTACTATGAATAGTATACTAGACAATTAAAGTACCGGTAGTAAAAAATACGCATAATAATGCGATCTCTGTGATTTTTAGGTACCGAAAAATTCTAAAACTGATATTTTTGGAATCATTGTATTTTTACGAGTCTATTGGTATAAACGAAATATTTTTGATATTCCAAGCTTCGGGACACGTTTTTCGAGAAGTGATCCCATTTGAGTCCGAAAGACACTTGAAATTCGCGAATATGATATTTTTATGTTACCCTATATTATTATTACAAACTATTTTAAGCTATTGGCTTAATTTCGTTTTCTAGGGTTCGAGAATGCAGGATTGCCGGATCTTAAACACTAAGGTTCTTTATAGGCTTTGTTGACCTTTAGGGTTCCGTTTTGACTTTCAATTTTATTGAGTTATTCGTGAGATCATATAATTTTCGAGTTTTGATATTTTTAGCTCCATATCTATAGTTTATCTTATTTTATTTGTGATTATTTAATAGTTTTTAGTTCTCGGGATCATTTAACCGAGTCTATGATTATGAGTTCACTCAATTTGACTTTTGGTGAAAATTGAAATTTCTGATTCTGAAATTTACCGAAAGATTTAGGATCTTATCATTTTGTTGTTAAGCGGTATTTGGATATATCATTTTGATTTACGTTTTAGGAATTGGGTAGATGATTTGATTGGGATACGGACGTTTATTCAACCGATGGTTAGATTTTCTATTTTTTTTTTTTAGGGTTCCCTATTTCTCAAATTAAGATATCTCGTTTTTTATTTTATTTACAATTAGGTTTTAACTTGGTTCACGTTTTAGGGTTTCGTTTCTAGTGTTTGACTTGCTTCAGTTTTTAATTAGAGTCGATTTTCGAAAATTTAAATTTTGATATTTAGACTTCTAGGATTATTTTTAAGAATTATGAAATTTTTGGGGGTTTACAGTGGTATTCTCAAAGATTGATCTGAGAAGTGGCTATCATCAAATCCAGATTAAACCAAGAGACAAGTGGAAGACAGACTTCAAAACCAAAGAAAGGCTTTATGAGTGGCTAGTCACACCTTTCGATTTAAGCAACATACCACACTCTTTCATGTGTGTCATGGACTAGGTACTGAAACCTTTGATTGTTCCTTTTGTTACGGTTTACTTTGATGATATCCTAGTATACAATAAATCAAAAGAGAACCATGTTGAACATTTGAGAGAGGTGATAACAATTCTAAAGAAGAGTAAGCTTTATGTGGACTTAAAGAAGTGCATCTTCATGTCTAGAAATTTGCTAATTTCGGGCTTTGTAGTTAGTAGCGACGAGATTCAAGTAGATGAAGAGAAGGTGAAGGCATTTAAGAATGGCCTATTCCAAGAACAGTCACTAAATTACGAAGTTTACTTGGGTTTGCTAGCTTTTACGGGAGATTTATTAGGCACTTTAGCACTATTACAGCTCCTTTGACTAAATGCTTGAGGAAAGGGAAGTTTCAGTGGAGTGAGGAAGATAAAAGCAGCTTCGCTATTCCAAAAGAAAAGCTATGCAGTGCACCCATCCTTTCATTACCTGACTTTAACAAGTTGTTTAAAGTGGATTGTATGCTAGTGGAGTCGGTATAGAGGTTGTGTTGTTTCAGGAAAAGAAGCCAATTGCACTTTTTCGTGAGATACAATGTGATTCCAAGCGGAATTGGTCCACATATGATAAGGAGTTCTATTCAGTTGTGCATGCCCTGAGGACTTAGGAGCATTATTTGGTAGGCAAAGAGTTTGTGTTGTACTCAAATTATGATGCACTCAAACATCTAAATAATAAAACCTGGATTAACAAAGACAAACATGTGAGGTAGATCCAATTCTTACATAAGTTTCCTTTCAAGTTGAAGCATAAGTTAGGGGTGCAGAACAAAGCAGCTGATGCTTTGAGTAGGAGGGCCAATCTTCTTGTGACTTTAAATGCTGAGATTGTAGGGTTCGAGCATTTGAAAGAATTATGGGTTCGAGCATTTGAAAGAATTATATGAGACTGATGCTAATTTCAAAGAGATTTAGCCAAAATGTGTGACTAAGAAACCTTGTGATGATTACCATATCCATGATGGATATTTGATACAAGGAAATCAAATTTGTGTGCTTAGGTCTTCCTTGAGAGAGAAGTTAATTCGTGACCTGCGTGGTAGTAGATTGGTTGGCTATCTAGGGAGAGACAAAACGATTGTTGCAGTTAGCAATAGATTCTACTTGCCTTACTTAAGGAAAGATGTTAGTAGGAAGGTGCAACATTGTTATGTGTGCTAAACAGCTAAAGGGTAGTCCCAAAACACTAACTAATATACGCCGTTGCCTATCCCCAAGAATATCTAGAAAAACTTATTGATAGATTTTGTACTTAGGTTGCCTCGTACTCAATGGAGCATGGATTCTATTTTTGTAGTTGTTGAAAGGTTTTCTAAGATGGAATACTTCATCCCATGTCAAAACGTAGTAGATGAACAGGCCATTACTAAGCTGTTTTTCAGAGATTGTCCACCTCTATGGAGTACCCAAGTCTATGTCATTTCTGGAGAACTTTGTTGCAGATGTTTGACTCATCCTTGAACTACAACAACACAGCTCACCCTCAAATGAGAATTTGTGGGGAGAATCTAAAGCAGTGGATGTTACACTAGCTTAGGTAGGGCTTGCTTATAACAGTGTGATTCACAAAACAATAAGGAACTCTCCATTCTATGTGGTTTATACCAAGATTCTCCGACATGCTTTAGATTTGATCAAGCTTCCTAGGAGTTCTGAGTTTAGTGCTACAGCAAAGAATCAGCAAATGTAATAGCAAAAGTGCCAGAAAAGATGGAGCAATTCAATGCCAAGTATAAAGCAGCCACAGGTAAGCATCATACAAAGCAATTATTCTTAGCTGGTGATTAGATGATGGTGTTCCTACAAAGGGAGAGGTCTCCGATTAGGAAGTACAGTAAGTTACAACCTAAGCAGTATGGCCCATACCAGATTTTGCAAAAGATCAATGACAATGCCTATGTGGTTGGACTGCCTAATAACATGGGCATTTCAAAGACGGTCAATGTAATTGATGTATTCCTTTCTACCCAGACGATGGACCTTTGTATCCATAAGACAATTGGGGGTCAAGTTCTTCTTAGATATGAGAGAATGATGTAGAGTAGATTACAGACTGATTTTTGGATAAACGAGATAAATCCATAAAGCTAAGAAGAAATAAATGCATTATCTATCTTTTAGAAGCCATGGCTTTTAGCTTACAACTCTGTTTCTTATTATTATATGTACACAAAGCTCTTTTAGAGATCTACAAATCTTCATTTAGGGCCCTAAAACGAGCCTCGAAGATTTAGTTTCGATTTTTCTATTTTTGACACTTAAGATTTTTTTTAGAGATGATATATAATCGTCCTCTTCTTGTTATAGAATGGCTTTATCACATAATAATATTCTACAATTCCTAGAGTGAAGATTTTCCTCAATTTTGATTTAGTTTCTAAGATTAATCATTAATTGATCTTGTCTGTTATGCTACTCACTGCATCAGAACTACTGTAACTAAATGAATCTATTGTGATTAATTTGGTTGAGCTTAGTTACTAGGCATTTATATGTTTTGTAAACTATGTTTGTCTTTTTGCAGGACTGCTATAATGTAATTGGTGTTATTTTGTTATGTTTGATTGTGGCTTATGCTTCATTGTTGCTGGAGTATATTCTGGATTGTAATTGCAATTAATATATAAATGATAAAAAGGTATAAATCAATTAATTGAAATGATACTAACACAAAGAAAAATCTCTTGAATGGACTAGCAAAATGTTGTTTTACTGTAATAAATTGAAACCAATGCAACATTTATCTAATATGGATTAAATAAATATAAGTGAAATTAGATTCTATCTTCTTCATTGATTTGTGAAATAAGCTTTCTCGGTGGAGTGTTATGAGGTGACTTGTTTTGGACAAATGAGGTCCTTAATATTTGAATGAGATGGAAAACATCCGATTTAGGAGATTTCTTTGAATTAATGCCAAAATTGAATCCATCTTAATGTCTACTTTAGAAATCTACATTAAATACACCAATTTTCTTTCAACACTAGTACAAGCAAAGGGAGAGCTATAACAAAAGATGGAATAAATCAAGTTAATATAATAAGATTTTTTTTATTGAGACTATCCATGTAATATATTTATCATATATAAAATTGGTTTTTAGTTCTATCTTTTATTGAGAACTAATACTTGTGTTCTACTCCTCAGTTGTCTTTTGAAAATTGAGTACTTACTTTTAGTTTTATCTGTGGGACCTTTAACTCCCTTTGGGTACTATTAGTTTAGTTTTTTAATCCATGACCGAAAATTCTTATGTTGAGCCAATGTCAATGGCATAGGCTAATGGAGGTGGAAATACGGTTACCTCTAGGAGTCTTAAAAATGTATTGTTTTGGTGGTTGAAAACCATACTTTATACATGTGACTTAGGGAAATTGAACTACTCTCTTTTATGTCCATAAAATGAAGATTTAAACTAATTGGTTTGCATTCACACTACTAATAATTTGTTCATTATTTATTTGTCACCAAGATTTACGACAAATAGTTATGGAGTCAAGTCAAAAGGTATATCAACTTATCAATAGCCAACGCCTAAGCAATCCTTTTAGGTTTATGCAACCATATGGTTATATGGTCCCTGGATCTTACCTATGGGAAGATATAGGTGGTTCATCTATGCTATCCATGCATGGAGGATTTGCAGGAGGATAACCACAACCTTCTATGGGTCAATTTCATCTAATATTTCTGTTACCTCACGTGCAAGGGGATTGCCTAGTAGACAAGGTTTAATGTAACCACTAGACTAAATTGACCCTGAGTAAGAAGATGGATTACATAGGCCTTGTGTTGAACATTCGTTTAGGCATTATTCAAGATAGATTGTTACTTTCTTTTGCTTATGGTGTTGTTTATGAACCAATGGAACTCTCTTAGACTTTATTTAGATTGTTACTTTCTTTTGCATATGGTGATGTTTATGAACTATTGGAACTCTCTTAGAGTTTATTTTTTATTTTCATATTTTATTGTTTATGCACTAGTGGGACTAATGTTATGTAAGATCACTTTACTATTTTAGATTTTATCATTATTATTTTATGATCTTTGTAGTTCATTGAAATTTTTTATTTATTTTTTTAGTATTAAATTGATATGTAGAAAATATAATATGAAAATTGGAAATATAGTTTTGAGTCTTAAAATATTTGATATTGAAAATATATAATAATTGCTTCCAAGGAGTGGCCCATTGTGAGAACCACATGCCCAGTATTTTTGTGCACTTTTACAAGGAATAGCTTGCTACAAGAAGTCCTATTCTTGCAACAAGCATCTTGATGCTACTAACTTCTTGCAAGGAATGCCCATTTACATTAATTTTAAAAAATGAGGCTAGCTCAACAAAAAGAAGTGACAAAAAACTCCTTGCAAGAAACTTTTTACAAGGAATTCTAGCACTTTTATAGCCATGTCTTCTACTTGTAACAATCTCAATTGACATTGGTTCTTTGGTAAACAAGTATCTTCTATATCAAGTTTTAAATATGTAGTGAATTACATGTGACTTGTTAAGATAGACATCCTAAAATAAGTTAATACTTGAAGATGACCTAATTAACTGCTTGAATGTGCTTTCCGACGTTTAATCTAATCTAGGAAGCGATAATCTTGTGTGGCAATAATAGCATCATAGTTAGGTTTTTAGGCCATTATTGATGGCTCGCGAGTAGCTGATAGATCAAATGATATCGGGATAACGTCTATCTCGATCAGAGAGAAGTAATATAGTAAATTCCATGTTAATGGGACTGATGGAACCATATTATATTATCAACTGTGATAGATAGAGATGAGTAATGGCTGTGACCTTAAATGAGGCTACTCACTTATTCGTATTTTTTCTAGGAGATATCAATATTTGGATTGCCTATAGCCCCTCTATAAGCAATTGCTACTAATCAGGACTCCTAGATTCCTACTATGTGTAGCTAGAATGTGAGTACTCCACTGTTATTTTGCTACACCTAAATTAATGATTTAAATTATTGGTTATTGCATTTCATTTGAATAAGTGTGTATGATTATATCATGTGTCCTTGTGTTACTATATACTGGGTTTCAACTCATTCCTTTTTTTTCAGGTTATGAAGACGACTTGATATAGATGCTATGATTACATGGTCTATGGGTTGGATAATGGTGAGAGACTAGACATTTAGATATGTTAGATATTGTATTATTATTTTCTAAGAGTACAATTATTGTATTGTGAGGTTTCTATATATTAGTGAGAGATTAATTCTAATGATTCGGTTACATAATTTTATTATGTACTATTATTTACAAATTTTATATAAGTTTTCATTAATCTAAAATTTGTTAGAAATTCAATTAATGATAATTTTTGTGTATAACATTTAAGCGTTATGCACTGTGGAATTGTCAATACTCTAAACCGTATTTAGATTGTGGCATTTATTGTACTTCCGCTAATTATATTCAAGCCAAGCACACCATTAAAACTCATGTTAGTGCTTAAAAGTTTTCTGGAGTGGGCATCTGTAGGATGTTCAGCTAGTCGAATATGGAAGACGAAAGAAGCTTGAAGGGAGAGATTTCATCAGCGGCTCATTGGGGTGTCCAAATGCCCATTTCCTAGTATCCATCCTTATGACTGGCAAATTTAATTGTTTGAATATAATAACTATAATAAATAGCTATAATAGATAATAAATATAAAATTAAAATATTATAATCATTTTATCGATGTACGTGGAATTGAATAAAGTTTATCAACTTAATATAATAAATAAATACAAGCATATATTAAAATATTATGGTGTTGAATTTTTGTTGACTTAATGGATAGATAGATAGATGGATGGATGATGATGATGATGATAAGTGAGAGAATGTACGGAGAGAGGATAAATAGGATTAAAATAAACATTTTAAAATACATAATATGAAATTGGAGTCGATTAAATGCTTATTAACTTAACATAATAAATGACAATGGAGAATAAACAAAATGGGTGGATGCCACCTAGTGTTTTTATACTTTGGTGCTCATCACGATCCATAGAACAAAATTTTCGAAAGTAAGTAAAATAAATGAAAATTTGCAATATTTTATGTACTGCTTTTCTCCCGAATTATGCAATAACTACTTTGAAACTCGTATTTTTCTTTATCTAGTAGGTTTGTGAAATGCTTACTCCATAAAGAGATCCTTTACCAATCAACATCTTCCTCTTCCCAAGACTACATTTACTGATTAATAGTAAATTTACCCATATTGGTTTACGATTCATTCAACGGCATTTTCTCATCATTAAAAGATAACTTTCTTATTTGAAAATTTCATCTTATTCTAATAATTTTAGTTAATTTAAATTATTTAAATAATTTCATACTTTCAAGACTCATTCAAGGCACAAAAATTAACAACAATCAACACAACACCAATTCAAGAGCAAAGTTGGATGTCAAAATCTGAGTGTTGATCATTTAATTACAAAGGTAATGTGGCTTCATCCTAAAAATTTGGTTTTTGGAATGTTACAAAGATGTGTTTGGGTAGAATTCTACAAATTGTGGTGCTGGAATGACAACACCAAGTGTTAAAAGGGTTTAAATTTATTTTGGAAGTGGAAAAAAATATGTAAAAGGGATTAAAAGAAGTTCTCAAACGAAATAATGAAAAATTAGTAAAAAAAAAAAAAAAAGGAAGGATTTTTTGATATACACGACCAATGCACAGCCTATATGCATCATGTTGTATACCTCTCTAAGGTGGAATGGTGTAAAACCTAGAAGAGCACGACCCATGCATCAACTCTGCATCAGGTCTTGTATCTTTATGTATTTTTCAAAGAATCAGGACTCTAAAGGTATCCATGCACTAGGTCATGTATCTCCTTATAACTTAAAATCTTATGTCTAAATGTGCATAACCAAGTGCATAAGGCTGTGTTCAACTCATGGACAATCCATGTATGCTAAAACCCTCTGAACTCACCTTTTCCAAAAAGTAATTAAAACTTATTTAATATCTTTCTTTAGTATTTTTCAAACATTCTAATGTACATGTTTCAGAAGTACGTATACTTTGTTTGTTGTTTGTGGTTATCTAGGGTAGAAACATAAACACACTAACTAAATATTTGACTTTAAATTTGTTTTGTTACTTGTGCTTAGCTGCTAGTATTAGTGGGAAGTACTCACACTAGTATCATGACAACCTAATGATTCTGATATGACATTGTCTTGAGTAGAATAACACTAGAAAAGGATCTAGGTAAATCGGTTGTGTCGACACTGTGATTATTGAGGAGAACTCAATAACCAATTATGAGTGTGTTGGAATATTGAGTTATACCTTTACCGTTTGTTGGACTAAATTCCAAATAAATAAATGAATGATTGTTACATCTACATCGTAAATTACATGTAATTTTGTTATTTCATGTCTATATGCATGTGGTTGTTAGTATACCGTATTAGACTTCGGCTCACTCCTTTTGTTTTTTAGGTACAATGTAGACTCCTTTAGCGTTGGATTTGTCTGGATACGATATTATAGTGAACTATGGGGAGAATTCTAGTAGAGAAGACTATTCAACATATTATTGGAACTAGGTATGTTACATTTGTGGAGATAGGAACTCCTATGGTGTGTGTGCTATCCAATGTGTTATATTTGGGCGTGGACCATCCGGTTGTTTGGTGTTAAATAGTGTCAATTTAAATTGATGGACCATATGAGCCATCTATATTTGTTGCTATGTAAGTTGTGATTAGCATTTACTAGGTGAAGTGGAATTCTACTATGTATGGGTTTAATGGAAGTTAATATGACATGTGTTTGGAGATTAATGGATGCCATTATTGAAGTTATATTAGAATCTAAATTTTAGCGTGTTTATATCTTTTGTGAATATATGGAAGGTTGTAAATATTTCTAAATTTAGGGTGTTGCAAATTCACTATGAAACATCTTTCCTCTTTTTATCTCCATGATTATAAGATAATACTTGTTCCTTAGTAATTTGGAAAATACATTATCTAAATGGTCATATGGTGAGACACATATAAATTATTACTTAAGAGATACCTAAAATTTAATTTCAAAACGGTCATATGGAAGATATATATATATATATATATTATTACTTAAGCCGCCATATAAAGATATGTAATTTTTTAATTAAGAACTCATATTATAAGTGTCAATCAGATTTGGACAAAATCTTAGCTGATCAAGATTATCCTCATCAAGTTGCCTTTCAATTATGAGGCCAAATCCACTTTTTTCTTTTCGAAACAACCTTATTTACATAATCATTGACTCTTTTAAGGAATCCTTAATGCAGGTGGGGGCTTACACTGATATTACATGCAAATATGTCATCTTCCAAATAATGGTACCACGTTGCCTGAGTTACATATTATGGGCTGCTAGTCAATGGAGCATGTCACACCATCCATTGTCGGACAATAATTTAATTTCCGTTTCCCATTGACATAGCTCCAAGAGAAAAATGTCTTGTAATATAATGTCAAGACATTAACAGTCTATAACAGTGTCCGTCGGCAGTCCCTTGTAGCTGTCAAAATTAAAAATTTTGAATAAGATTAGGTAATTAGTTAATCACATTGACAGATGTTAATAACCATGACAGGGGATATGACACTTCAAAATGCTTCAGTTTTGTTGGGATTTGATTTTTTTTTTTTTTTTTTGGGTATTTTAATTGTAATGATAAATTAATCTCCATCAAATCGAATCACAAGCAAATTGTCTCTTGTCCCGCATGTCATTTAATAAACTAATTCAATTTTCTATGTTTCCTAGCATGCAATGTCTGTTAAATGCTGTCATATTCTCCAACAAGCTTCACCGCAAAAACCATTTTAAATTGAAAAATCAAGGACATCTTACCACAAATTTGTCTGAAGATGCAATGAACTGAAACGATTTAAAGCAAATTTTATCTCTGGATAGGGTGCATCTTTTAACCAACAATGTCATATGATTTGAAAATAAATGATTAGATAGAAAAACCATTTCCTTCCAATTCAATGTGCTAATATAAATAAACACAACGATTACTTCTCAATATATAAGACACAATTAATCTCTTTCAACTTGAATATTGATAAGAACAAATTGTAAATATACCTTAAAAATTAATGGCCTATCATTATTAGACTCGAAAACTCTTAATCCATATACTCATTATCTTCATTACCTTTAAAAATGTTTTTTTCCAATTCTTTTCCCGAAAATTGCCCAAACCATTGTTAATTTCCTTATTATGTTTCTTTTGGCAATAAATTTGGGGTTTAAATAACAGTTTGAGAAGTATAAATCTTTTAAAGTTATAAGAAGTACATACCACAAATTTTTCTCAAGTGTATTTGCAATTACCCATACTAATAATTAATTATCCCCCGTATTCTTAAATACTTAAAAAGCCTTTTGAAGAAGATGAAACTTCTATATCCATGCATGGTATTGTGTTTTTTTTTTTTTTTTCTTTTTTAGATGAAAGGCCCGAAGGCCATCAATCAACAATTACACAACAACATTAACAGAAGGTCAAAAGTCTAAATCAGTAGATAAAATATTAAGTGAGTGGGCACGAGGAGGATGATGGAACAAGCAAAGTCCATTAGCATATCCAAACCCCTTCTTAGCTAGCTAATCAGCAGCTTAATTTCCTTTACAAAGAACATTCAATATCAATACTTCCCAGTCTCGTCTTAACAATTCAGCTACCAACTGTAATTGATGGGCTTGATATCTATTAGAAGTGCACTGGTTTACTAAGTCGAAAACTTCCTAAGAATCCACTTCTAAAATTAATCTCCTTATATTGGATTACCAAGCCACCTCTAAGCCATTAATAACACTTATAATCTCTATGTCCAAGGGGTAACTCTTGCCATATTATGATAAAATCCTAAGATAAATTCCCTTTGTGATTTTGGATTAGACCTCCGACTTCAGCTTCGTTATTTATCATAAAAACTGCTCCATTAACATTTATAGCTCGTTCATTTCGTTGAATGAATAAGGTTGTAACGGAATTTCTATTACGGAGGAATGGAAAAACGCTGTAATAGGATTTTTCTTTATTAATTTTTTACTTAAATGGTAGTATTTTGAAAAAAAAAAAACTGTTCTAGTATTGAATTAGTATTCATAAGTTTGAATGAAGAATGACTATTCAATAATTTATGTAATAGGGATTCATTATGAAATCGTTATCCAGTGAACTAAACGGTGTAATAGCTATTCGTAAGGAATAAGACTATAATGGAATTGCAATTACAGTGAAGTGAACAAGCAGTTAATTTAAGTCAACCTTCTTGAGGGGATTCCAACATTTATTAATAGAATTGGTGCTTTGACTTCTCCCTTGAGCATGGAACCTATTAGAGTTTTGTATCTCCTATGCTCTTTGAATATGCTTTAAACCAGATCTAAGTAGGCAAGGTTATTGTGACCAAATATGAAATTATTCCTCCAATACCAAAATATTCCAAACCGTTAGTCCAAATATAAGACTCCAGGTAAGTGATCCTATCCTTTGTTGAGAACTACTTGTCAAGTTTACATTAATCCAATCCTTCACTTCTCCAGTATATAACTGACTGGTATTAGTGGTCTATAGTAGTTGATTCCATATCAGCTTTGCAAATTGGCAATCATAATGTGCATGTATCACTGTTTCAGGTTCTTCATTACACCATTGACATAAATTAGATGGGATTAACTTTCTCCAACAACAAGCTTGATTAGTTGCCAACCTGTTATGGGCACCTAGCCAAAGAAAGGAGCAGATTCGTTATGGTCTATTCCATTTCCATATACCCCCCTACCCTAGGATCAATAGAAGACAAAATCCTAATCAGTAACTAGTCGGTACGCTGCTTTAATAATGAAATTTCCAGATTTTCAGAACATCCACAAAGGTAGGTCTTCCCTATTCCTAGCTGATGGAGGAGGAACTGCCTCAATAAAATGACATCGTTTGGTAGCATCTAATGAAGTTTCCGCCAATCTTAGTCTCCTGAAGCTGTGACATAGTTGTAAACATATTTTTTAAGTTCAACATTATCCACACTAGTTGTAACATAAGAAGTCAAATGAGAGAAGCCTTCCAACCAATTTGAGGACTAGAATTTAACCTTCTTCCCATCACCTGTTGACCAAGAAATGCTTTGAAGTAACAAGTCCCAATAAGCACAAATATTGTGCTATAAAGGGGAGGCTATGCGACTAGCCGTTGGTTTGATTCTCTAAATATCATATTTGCAATACTTTGATAAGAGCACTTCTATCCATAAAGTTGTCGGTTTTATTATAATGTCTTATCCCAATTTTAAAATAAAATGCAATATTATTTCATTTGGCTTTCCTAATCCCAAGTCCTCCTATACTCATTTCTTGACAAATTTCATCCCAACAGATTAGGTGTAGTTTCTTTTTCTCTCTTATGGAACCCTAGACATAGCCTCGTACTATTTTGTCAATTTCATTGCATACATAGATCAACAGTTTAGATGTTTGCATCTCGAAGGTGAGAATTGATTGGGGATAGACTTGAGCTAGAGTCACCCTCCCTACAAACGACAAGTTCTCTGCCTTCTAACCCAAAAGCTTGCCGCTCATTTTGTCAACAATCTCAGCATTCGTTTCCTCAGTAACACATCCATGAAGCAGAGGGAACCCCATATATAATTCAAAACTTCTCCTAATTGGATTTCTCAAAGAATTAGAGATGTACTTGGAGAAATAAGTTTTGGTTCTTTGTCTATTAGTCTTCTAACCTGAAGCTGCACAGAAGCTATCTAGTATAAATTGAATAATTTCAACTTAGGACATCAAGGCTTCTGTAAATAGTAAGAGATCATCTTCAAAGAAAAGATGAGATAATTTTAGACCATTTTTCCTGTCACGTCCTAGAGGGTACCCTAAACATGGCAGTCCGCCGCATATAATATTAAAGCTAATAAATGACAACTTTAGTCATGCAAAAGCTTCGATAGCATATGCAAGGCGTGCTTCCAAGATAGTAGGAGACTCATAGGGGTATTATGTTTAAGTAGATAATAAAAGCATACAAGAACTTATATAAATAAACATGGAATATTCATTTGGATAACGAACTCTTACATCATCTTAGGGGCATTCCCCCGTCTTAAATAGTCTTGATTCAACTAAACCATTAACAAGGTAAACATAACTCTAACATAAGCCTACTATAGAAATTTTCTTAGAAGTCTATGTTCAAAATTAAATACATATAACTTCTCCCAAAAACTCCTAGTGGCTTTGGCTCATACCTGGCATACGGGCTCCTCGGTGCCAACCAAAAATAGTCATACTGTAACAAAAAGTTATAGGGGTATAAGCAAATCTAGCTTAGTGAGATAATTCCCATCTACAAAACATTTCCATAAATCAAACAAGTATTTAAACAATCATATGAAAATGCATCAAACACATGAGCAAACAAAATACACAAGATTAATCAAAAATCATGTCTAGCATGGATTTTACGCCCTCCATGTCGGGGATTGGGAGGTTACAGGCCCATATGACCATCAATATTTGCAGATTTGCTGGCTCATGCTCGCCCTATAGACTTTTGGCTTCTACGGGCCCATGTAGATTTTCCGGCTCCTACTAGCCACCACTACAACTTCCTCGTTTCCCCACATGAAAAATATTAGTGAAATAATTGTGACCCACAAATATGATATGCATGCATCATTTTCAATATAATTTTAACCGATAAATGTCGAGTTCAAGTTAAAGGCGATCAAAACAATATTCATCATATCAATGCAAGAATCACAATTTATTTATCAATACCTCTTTCGATATTCTTAACTTATATTCAACCAATTCATAAATCCAAATCATACAATATTTGTTCATTTATCGTTTCCTTATTTTCTAGTGTTACTACTTACAAGCACAAACAAGAAATGTAACTTAGTAAAGGATTAACTCACTCCATGTCGGTAGCTCCTAATCAAAGTAGTCTTCCGGGAAAGTGATCTCGGTTCCTCCTTCACATAAACAAGATGAAATACCCACAATGAGTCTTTCAAGAATTTCTATTCTTGAAAACTCTAAGTCTATCTTAAAATCGAGGTAAAATTGGATTGGAGGAAATTTCCAACTTAAAATGGCCATAACTTGCTCATTTTAACTCGGAGTTTCGTATATTATATACCGTTTTCTACCTATTCGAAAAGATCTGTCTATTTCTAAAACTATTTTCATCAAACTAAGTCATTTGGGTTCTGAAAAAGTGGTAACCAGATTCACCACGAATTTTCACAAACTTGAATTCCTTTTTTAACAAAAACTCATCTTGAAGAGATGTATATTATAATAATTTGTAAAACTTTTGAAGTGTATATACATATATTTGTTGACTCATATCAAATGTATGAAGTTAATGAAGTTGTCTCAAACCATAAATTTTGTAAAAATAAAGTCTTCTAAGGAAAATGAAACTTTTGAAAAATTCCTCTTTATTCAAGTTATTTTAAATGAGTAAGTTCCATTTTTTAAGGAATAATTTTATTTCTTAGTTTCTAATAAAATTCTATATTTATAGAAATAATTTCCTTATTTCTTGAGATTATTTCATTTTCATGAAATGAACTTCTAGTGCTTGATGAAGAAGTGGAGTTTTAGTAAAACTTTTGTTGACTCAAAAAGTTTCCTTCTATTTCATGTATGTTTGTAAAAAAAATTCCTATGAACTTCTCTAGATTTCTAAAAAAAATTTGTTAAGACAAATCCTTAGTTTTATGAAAAATTACTTCTTACTTTTATTTCTAGAAAAGAATCTCTATTTTAAGAAAAAACCTTTCCTCATTTATCTTGTTGAGACAAAATCATTATGTTCATGCATGATTATGAATCACAAAGTTATGAAACATAAGGAAACATAATAACTTTAAAGAAAATAATCAAGTATTGGAACCTTATCTTCATCAAGGTATCTCGGGACTAAGAATAGACTAGTCCCATGAAGAAAAAGAAAATGTTTTGACTTGATGAGGACAAGTCTAAGACTAGAAAGACTAGTCTTAAAAACAACATGACAGTAAATAAATTGCAAGGTAGTATATAAATTGCAAGGAAAGTAAATAAATTACAAAACAAATGAGCTTATATGCTCTAAAAGATATATATTATATATATATATAGCTACATAGATATATTTAGTAACATGTATATAAAAGCAACATAAAGAAATTAGATTCATGAACAAAAACAAAGTATGACATTATTGTTACTTTCTTTAACCTTCATGGTTTAGAAAACACACACTAAGCTCATATTAAGTAAATAAACACTTTAGAAAGCTAAAACTATTACCTAGAGAAGAAGTAGAAACTAGAGAAACTTGAGAGAGTTTATGGAGAGTAATTGTAGTGTATGGAAGTTGTGAAAGAAGTGGAAGGAAGAGGGAGTATTCATAGGAAAATGTGGGAGTAAAATTGTGTTAATTAAATAAATGAAAAACAAAACAAATGGAGGAGAAAAGAGAGGGGGCCATCGCTACTTGAGTGTGTGTGAGGGAGTGAATTCTATTTTTTTGTATTTTTGTTAATGAAGAGTAAGATATGAAAGATGTGAAGTTGTATTGGAAATGAAAATTTGTAAGAAATAGAGGTATGGGTTGTAAGAGTAAGTTGTAAGAAAAAGTAAAGATAGATGAATAGTATAGAATAGTAGAAAATAGTGTAATGTAAAATAGACATGATAATTTAAATACCGGTAGTAAGAAAATACACATATAATTGCGATATCAAATATTTTTAGTTACCGAAAAATTATGAAATTGATATTTTTGAAAACCTTATTTTTACGAGTCTAATGGTATATTCGGAATATTTTTACAAATCCAAGCCCGGGACATGTTTTTCGAGAACTGTGTCCAGTTGTGCTCAAAACGAATCACGGTTTGACTAATCTGATATTTTTAAGCTTTCTCAGGTTATTACGAACTATTCTACATACTAAACTCTTATTAACTTTCCTAGGGTTGCTTAAACAGGAATGTCGGACTTGAACGATTACAAAAGACTAGGGTTTTATTGACTTTGGGATTCCGGTTGACTTTCCAATTAAGGTTTAAGCTTAAATAGATCACAAAACTTTAAGGGTTTACATTTCCCTAACTTGATTCCTTTCTACTCTTGTTTAGAAAAGGATGAATAATCTCATGGATCAATCTCTCCAAATAAAGTACAAATAGATATGAAGAGATGCCATCACCCTGTCTAACACCTTTGGTCGGGTAGAAGGACTTCGTTATGCCCCCATTCCAAAGCACCCTCATTGAGGCTGTTGAGACACAATGCATAATACGATCAATAAGAAGCAATGGTAAGTTAGCCTCCTTTAGAGTTTCCTCTAAAAAAAATTCTAATGGATCCTATCATATGCTTTTTCAGGGTCCACTTTTATAATCATCCATCCTTTCTTCCGGGTCTTCTTTCATATGGAGTGTATTACTTCTTGGGCAATAATGGAGTTATCTATGATCTACCTTCTTAGTACGAAACTAGTTTGGTATTGACTTACAATTTGTTCATAAGAGGCTTAAGCATATTAGCAAGAATCTTGGTGATGACTTTATAGATCACATTACAAAAGCTAATAAGGCGCAAGTTACAAAATGATCAAGGATTAGAAAATTTTGAAATTAATACCAATAGAGTGTCATTTACACCAGCTAGGAGAGTTCCTAATCCGAAGAAGTTCCTAACAACCTGAGTTACTCTCTCTCCCACTACATTCCATTAGGATTGATAAAAAAAGGGGGTACCCAACCATCAAGCCTAGGGGATTTATATGCCCCCATATAAAAGACAACTTTATGAATCTCCTCTACACTCATGTCCGCCACTGGATTAGCAATCTCAATCTCGGTGCATTGAGGAAACACGTTATTCCAAGGTAGAGAAATATTATTATTACAATTGTCGGTATGTAGATCAGCATAAAATTGCACCACCTTACTTTTTAGTACTACTTGATCAAGACACCACCCTCCATTAATGTGAAGACCTTCAATATGATTCCTTTTCCTTTTAGCTAGAGTATTAAGGTGAGAATACCAAGTATTTTTATCATCATGTTGAATCCACCTATATCTTGATTTGTGGCACCATAAAACTTCCTCTTATAGCAGAATGTCTTCATATTGTTGTTGAATTTCATTTCTTGTAGACATGAGTTGGGATGATGAAGAGATTTCATTTCTTCTTGAGATTACCAAACTCTTCTGAATTCCACTCCTTCACTTTGGTTGTAACTTCTTTGTTGAGTTCCACATAATCTAGGTTCTCATCCCAGTTTGTATTAACAACTTCCCAAAATTTCATATGTGAGATCCATGAAGCTAGAAAACAAAATGGGAGAGAATCTTTGGATGGAGTTTTCTACTCCTTTCATTCAAAGCATGATTGGGCGATGGTCAGACTTGAGTTTGGGGAGGTGGTGAATAATACTCTTAAGAAAAAAGTACTTTCTAAGAGTTATTGCACAAGGCACGATCAATTCATTCTTGCAATAAACCTTTGCTTTAGGTAAATCTAGACTCACAAAATCAATTTCTTAAAGTCTGTTGCAATGCAACTTTCTACATTTAGCTGTGTTAAACAGCTCACCTCCACTTTTATCACTAGCTCTTTTGTAAGTGTTCAAATCTGCTAATATAACCTAAAGACCATAAACATTCTTATGGATTCTATAGAGATCCTCCCATAAAGCCTTCCAAATGTTATAATTAGGATTAGTATAAACAACAGTATACAATATACTTTGATTCCCTATAGACAAAGCCAAATGAACCCATTGTCTCCTTAATTTAATTATATCCACTTGGATAAAAGAATTATTCTAGAGAATCCATATTCCACCAAAGATGCCTACCACTTCTTCTTTGAATCACTTATCAAAGCCAAGTTTGTTAACCACTCTATTAGCATTTTCTCCACTAATTCTAGGCTCTAGAATAACAAAAATATCTAGCTTGGCGCGAGATATTAAATCCTTAACAACTCTGGTAAAAGAAAGGCTAACAACTCCTTGTACATTTGATGATATAATTGACATAACAAATGATAAAGATGGAATGTAGATATGGCATATGCTCATGAGGATATCAACGGGATTTGATTTTTGAATTTTCCCCTAAAAGCATAATAACCTCATCAATTCGTTGAGAAGAGTTTGCTTCCTCCACGACCTTTGATTCCTCTTGATCCAACTGCATTTCCACAGCCTTTTGAATATAATTTCCTCTGTCATGTCTTGATAGAGATATAGTTTTAGATAAACGAGTTCTCTTCTTCCCAATATCTAGAGGTACTCTATCTTCTATTCTAGATGTGCTTGACAAGTTACCATTAGTAAATATTGGGTTAACATAAGAAGTGCTTGGACTCTGCATAATATTAGTGATATCTTGGAAGGCTTCATGTTGGTTGTGGCATTATCATCAATATTGATCCCCTTGTTGTTTCTAGGTCCTGTATTAGTAGGTTTTGTCTTTTAACTTGATGGGCCCATTTTTGTCACAACTTTCTGTTTGTTCTTCATGGTTTTCTTCACACCAAGAGTAATAGTAGCTCTAGTACTTATAAAATCTAGAACATCAGTGCTCTTTTGCTTTTCTCTCTATCATTGGAGCCACTTCTTTTATTGGCTTTCCAACATTTTCCAAAGAACTCTTTATCTTTTTGTTTCGCAATCACAGATTCATGATTATTTACTGATTCAATCTCATTGTCGTCAATGTTTAAGATTCAAAATCTACAACCATTAATGTGCCAATATTTTTAAATATGTGGCATTAATAGGATTTGTTTTCCTTATACCTTGGCTTGATTTGTGTTGAGCAATCATCTACGGCCCATACACATTATCACTGGATGGCAGGCATTCTAAGCTATTTTCCGGTGTCTTGCTATGTGATTATCTTGTTGAATTAGACAAGGTAGAGTTATCAGCATTAAGGACAACATTGGAGCAAACAGAATTGATATGTCCTGCCTTTCCATAAACAAAACAAATGTTAGGAACGTCTTCATATTCAATCTTCTACCAAACATTGTCAATTTCAAATTTTGGGATGAGCGACTCGAACAAGTCTGATTTAACCGCTACACAAGAAAAACTGCCCCGTTGGGCCATTCTAGTATTGTAGTCTACCTTAATTGTCTTCCTCACAACATCACCAATCTTTGGAAAGATGGGTTCATGGCAGTACTGTAGAAGTATATCAGGAAACCTAATCCGAACAACAACTTTGGAAACTGCAACCGATGAGGTTCTAAAGGAAGGCTCCCAATGTTGAACAGATAGACAATGCCCCATTATTAACCATAGACCATCTAGTAATGCCTTTGTCACATCAGAATCATTAGATAGCTAAATCAAATAGAACTCATTATCCAGATCTATGATCTTATATTCGCCAACTGGGTTCCATAATTCTTGAATTTTTCTATGGAGCATAGGGTAACCAATAAGTCTACCATTAATTTCACAATCACAACATTTCTCCATCATTTCTCCATAAATCAATGCAATCGCTGAGAGTAGAGATGCTAGGACCATCCGATTCATTCAAGATGTTGATATCTCCTTCCTCAATGACAATGTCAAAGCCATCCAGTTTATCCTTTCACATAATTAATCCCTAAGGAGTCTTGCACAGCTTGTGTGGATTCAAATTCAATTTCCATCCCTGTTTTGTCCTATTGATTAGCAGCGTCTCTCAGATATTTCTCCAAAAATTTCACCTTTTTCGTAGGATCATCGGAGTTTGTAGTCCCATCACCATAAGGTTCTCCACCGAAATCCATATTGCGTTGTATTGTTCATGTCTTGGCCAATCATATGATAACATCCATGATAAACATGATGTAGCTTAAACTTGTTCACAGATTCATACTTTTTTTTTGTGGTTGTTAAGTTTTTTCTAAACTTTTTAGTTGAGATTTATCTAGAAACATTACTTGTGATATTTCTAAATGATATAGTAGGAAAGGATAGTTAGTGAGGTTATACCACTACCAAACCATATTAGAAACACCCTGTAAATAAATCCTTTTATGTGCAGTAGTGATCATAAAATATACACAATAATCAAATACTAATTCAAGTGTGAGTATTTGAAAGATAAGACTTTAGGTGTATTTGAGGTTTGGTTTGAGTAATTTCTTCTTTATAAATTACTGGGTTAATGTCACATTTTATATCTCGAATTATGCCAATTTGTGTAAATAATTGCTTGAAGTTTAAAGGTCCAATTTACTACCCATAATGAGTAAAATTTAAATAAATAATTTTAAAAAATGACAAAATGCTGGAAATTCATTTCAAAAATAGATAAAGTCTATATATCAAATTGACAATTTGAAACTTCAAGTAATTAATTGCAAACATAGACAAACTTTAGTTACCAATTATGACAATTGCCCTAAATTATTTGTTTTATCTCTTTAGTGAGATTTTGCTCTTACTTTCTATATTATAAATTTTCTTTCTATTACCTTATCAAATCCCAATATCCTCTTTTATTTTTGTCATTATCTATTATAAACACTTTTAATCTTCTTAGGTCATAACAAAGTAGCACTAAAGATGAAAATTAGGTTGTTGGTTTATAATGGCAAAAAAATTTAATATTAAGAAGCTCAATCACAATTCTAGCTCTTACCTTATGGCAAATCAAGACGTATAATATCTTACTTTAGTATGGATATCATAAGGCTTTACTAGGAAAGGTAAAAATGCCCAAATCCTGAATTAAGGAGCAAAAGAATGATTTGGATGAAAATATTGTGTCCACCATTCAACTATATTTGTCCAATCAAGTTCTAAGGAAGATCATTAAAGAGAAAACCACCATTGACTTATAGACCGAATAACGTTGCTTTACATGGAGAAATTTTCTCATAAATATGCTTATAAGAAGTTTCGATTTTATAGCTTGAAAATTTTCTCATAAATCCCATAATGACACTTTTGTGCTCATTATTTTCATTTGGAAAATGTAAGGGTTGAAATTGGTGACTAAGATCAAGTCATCAAGTTGTTGTGTTCCTTGTCACCTTTATACTCACTTTAGAGGAACCTTGCTATATGGTAAGACAAATGTAACTTTGGAAGATGTTACATTTGTCCTTTTATCTAAACATCCTGTTGACAATATGTTGTCAAATAGCAATAAATGTAATAATCCAATAGAAGGATTAACTGTGAGTGGAAAGGCTCAAGAGAAAGGTTCAAGTAGCAGCAAAACAAGGTAAAAATCAAGGTCAAGCTCTATGTCCAAATATAGGAATTTGACCTATATCTATTGTCACAAGAAAGGTAAATTTTGCTTTTAGTTAAAGAAAAAGCAATCAAAACATGATAAGAAAGGAAAATCTACTAAAGTTAGCACTTGTAGAAGAATCTGCTACTAATATTCTTCTGGTCATTATAGATGCCAATTTTAGATCCAAAGATGAGCAAATCATGTATTTGGGTTATTCCTATCATATATGTATGAATCAGAACTAGTTTTTAACATATGAATATTTTATAAGTGGAACCATGCTAATGGGCAATAATGTTACTTGCAAGGTTATGGGTAATAGAACAATCTAGATTAAAATGCATGATTTCATTTATTGAACTTTAATTGATGTTCGTCCCATTCCAGACTTGAAGAAGAATGCCATCTCTTTAGACACCCTTGATGCCAATAAGCATAGATATTTAGCTGAAGATGGGAAACGAAAGTTGTAAAGTTAAGACATTTATACATGTTGAATGGATTTTCATCATATGCAAACACTAATGTCATAAAATTGTGGCATATGAGACTAAAACATATGAGTAAGAAAGGTATGTCCTCATTAAGTAAAAAGAGATATGCTCTATGACCAATGTAAGGAAAATATAGATTTCTATGAATTGTGTCTCAAGGAAACAAAAATGGGTCAATTTTAATGCACCCACTCACATGATCAAGGTATTTCAGATTATATTCATTCAAACCTTTTAAGTCCTTCCTATTTCCTTCAAAAGGTGATGTCAAATAAATGCTGACCTTTATTGATGATTTTTCAAGAAAAGTCTGAGTTTATTTCCTGAAACACAAGGATCAAGTTTTTCATTATTTTCATGTAATAAGAAATTTTAATAAAAAAAGAAAGAAAATAGGGGAAGCAAATTAAGTAACTAAGAATAGACAACGGTTTGGAATTTTGTAATGAAAAGTTTAATGAGTTTTAGAAAAATGAGGGAAATAGTCTAACACCAGATAGTTAGAAATAAATTCCAACATAATGGAGTTGTCGGGTGCATGAATAGAACACTCATTGAGAAAGCACGTTGCTTTCTCTCAAATGTCAATTTGTTAGAGGAGGTCTGAGCAGAGGTTGCATCTATGCCTTGGCCCTTGGTACATCGATCACCCTTGATCCACTTGGTTACAAGACTCAAGGGAGGTTTAGTCTAGTAATTTTTCCAATTACTCAACTATAAAGATTTTTGTTATCCAGCTTACATACATGTCAGTAATGTCAACTTAGATCCATCTGCTAATAAATGAATTTTTCTTAGATACCCTTATAATATGAAGGGTTATAAATTCCGGTGTCCAAATACTAAGTCACTTAATGTTATAATTACCAAAGTTATGACTTTTAATGAGTGGCTAATGCTGAACCCCAAGTCTAAGTCATCTGAACCAATAGAGACCATTTTAGAGAAGCTAGAATCAGAAGTAACCATGCAAGACATTACTTTAGAAACCACTCAATGAGATGGATCATATAATTTAAGTGGAATCTAGGCAACAAATCCCTTACAACATGGCTAAAAGAAAGGCATAAAAAGAAAGTGTGTTAATCATGTTGAATTAGTTACTTACGCGTTATTAATAACAAATGAGATTAATAAAGATGGTGAATTGTCAAAATTTTTTTAGGTATTTCTAATGAAGACTTGGGGGGGCGGGGGGTGTGATGTTGGGGCGTGGGGCAAAGGGTAGTGATCATGCAAGAAGAAATTGAGTCTTGACATAGTAATAGCACTTTGGAACTAGTTAATCCACCATAAGGAAATAAAAAAAGATTATTAGTTGCAAATGGGTTTTCAAAAAGAAAGAGTTTTCTCCACTAGACAAAGGAGTAAGATAAGGCTCATCTAGTTGCAAAGGGTTATAATCAAATGCCAAGAGTAGATTTTAATGATGTTTTCTCACTTGTTGTAAAACTTGTTCCATTTGAGTATTGCTTACATTGATAGCCATTTATGATTTGGAATTGGAGAAATTAGACGTTAAAACTACTTTTCCACATGGTGATTTAGGGTAACAAATTTATAAGTAGTAACCAACAGGTTTTATTATTAAAGGCAAGGAAGACAACTATTGTTTTTTGAAGAAATCCCTATATGACTTACGACAATCTCTACGATAGTGGTATAAGTGATTTAACACATTTATTACCACTAATGGCTATATGTGGAGCATGAATTTTACAAAATTATCAAGTAGGTCTTTCATTTATTTTACTCTTATATGTGGATGGCACGCTTGTTGTTACGAAAAGTACCTTTGAAGTCAACTGTTGAAGACACTATTAAAAGATGAATTCAAAATGAAAGATTTTGGAGTATTTTGTGTAAAAATGTGAAACATATTAGTATTCAATTAACAGCTCATTTCAAGCTTACAATAGTATTATCTCCTCAAACAGATGAAGACGAAAGATTTAGGAGCTGCAAAGAAAATTCTCAATATGGAGATATAGAGAGACAAGACGGCAAGAAAGCTATTTCTAACCCAAAGAAACTATATTGAGAAAGCCTTAGAGCATTTTAGGATGAAAAATGTTAAACCTATTAGTACTCCACTAGCAACTCATTTCAAGCTTTTAATAGCCTTATCCCCTCAAATAGATGAAGAGTTTAGTGATATGACAATTCCTTGTGCAAATCTAGTTGACACTGGCAGCATGATGTATGTCATGGTGTGTACTTGTGTAGTCATTTCCATAGGCCATTATTGTTGTTAGCAGATACATGGCATACCCCAATAAAGCACACCAGCAAGCAGCGAAATGGATTCCCAAATCCTTGCAAGGTTTAATTGATGGATGCTTGGAATTTATAAAAGAAAACGAGGCTTAGTTTCTCATTGTTGATTTAGATACTATTTGTGAGCTTAACAAAAAGAGATCATTTACTAGTTTCATATTTTGACCAAGTGATTTTTCCATCGATTAGAAGTCAACCTAATAAGCTATAGTTGCTCTATCTACAATATGTTGAACTTGTATGTTCAATGTAGATTTTGATGGGACAATATGATGCATAATTAACTATTTAATCATTGCAAACTGCACTTAATTAGTCAAAAACATATATGTATATGTTGTGCATCTTTGTGGAGTTTTTTGCAAGTATTTAGCAGGAACACCCTGGTCGTGGGTCACATCCAGAGCTAGACAACTTCACTCAAGACTAAATCTTGACAAGCTAAAAATGCAGAGACATTAGTTGAGGGTCACGTTGAGGGGTCAACAAGTCAATTAGTCAAGGCACGAAAAAGTTAATACTAAAGCTCGTTAAGGTCAAAAAATACACATCCTTGGTCAAGTTCAAGGGCTCAACGAATCCATTGTTCAGGGCTCGACAAGTTCAAAATTGCACAGTATTGGTCAAGGGTAAATTTGAGGCGTGACACATGTAAGGTGCAACAAGTCTTAAGGTGCGATAAGTTTGAATTCAAGACTCGATGAAGTCCACATGAGCAAAGACTTGTCGAGGGCTAAAATAAAGACGCAACACTTTAAGGCGTGATAAGCATTAGGCGCAATAGTTTTAAATGAATGAGTCGATGTAGCAAAAACAGTCGTTGAAGCAAGCACATGTAATGCTTGGCGACTTAAAACATTATCTTTAACGGATATTTGAATTCTTAAAGACTATATATACTCTATCCTTGGGAGATTCAAAGGAAGGGTGTGAATTGAAAGAGCTTTTACTTGCAAACAAACAAATCATTAATTTTCTTGTTCTCTTATTTGTTAAATTATAAATATTTGTAAAGAGAGAGAAAATCATTTTAGTGCTCTGTTCTTGCATTTTGTTATCTATCTGAGAGCATTTAGGGAGAGAAAGGAAATTGTTTATTTATGTGTATTGTAAAACGTTGTATTACTCAACTTTGGCATGTGTTTTTGGTGATAAATAACTGGTGGTGAAGTCATCGATTAGAGGCACTAGCAGATTGTGGAGAGTAGGAAGTGAGTTGAACTCCATGTTAAAATCTAGACTAATTTCTTCAATCCCTATCTCTTTTAAATTTCATATTGCAATTACTATTGTATACCAGCTGCCATAAAAGTTTGTTTTTTATTTGTTGCATTAAAATTAATTGTTTGAGATTTTTAGGGCAAATACTCGATTAATCTCCCCTCCCCCGAGTATTTTATACTGTATTTTCACGTTTTTCACAATAGAGGCAGAATATATGGTGTTAACTAAGGCAATTAAATAAGTTATACAGTGATGAGACTTATATAGCGAGCTTTTTTCGGATTTGACACAAACAAATGTCTTTTGTGATAACCAAAAGGTTATACATTTGACTAAAGATGTTTTAAGGGAAATCAAAGCGTAATGACATCATATATCAATTTGTTTAAGATGTGATTCCCAAGGCAACATTTTAGTGAAAAAGATTAGTATGAGGACAACATGGCTAATGTGTTAACAAAGCCTCTTCTATTAACCCAGTTCAATTATTGTTTGGACTTAATTTATATACATACTCTTAATTAAGCAATTTGAAGTGGTAATTTAAGCTAAGGTGGAGATTTGTGATGTAGTTGTGGTAGTGAAGTTTTTTTCCTAGATGTGCTAGTTGAGTTTTATCTAGAAAAATAGTTGAGATATATCTAGATTATATAGGAAAGGGTCGTTGGAAAGGTTATTGTCAACAACCATTACAAAGTCATATTAGAAGCACCCTTTAAATAGATCCTCTTATATGTAGTTCTGGCATAGTGATCACAAAACAAATACAACAACAAAATACCAATTTTTAAGGCTATGTTTAGCGCCCCGGGGGGCGAGGGTGTGTGGGGTAGGGTAAGGTGTGGGTGGGGTGGGGGGGTGGTGTGAGGGTGGTGGGAATGATTGATGAGGGGACGAAATCAAGGGGGATTGAGTTCTATTCTCTTGTTTGTTTTGAGGGGGAAAAAAAGGGAGAAGGAAAATAGATGTAATATTTTCCCTAGGTCAAACAATTTTTTTATTCCCTCCAAAATGGAGAGAATTAAGAGAGAAAGAAAAAAAAATTTTAAATTACTCTTATATCCTTCTTTTTAAAATTACTTATTATCTTTTAGAGGCGTATAAGTAATTTATCATTCATCATATTTTGTATTTTATAATAATTAAGATTCCACATATTTTCCTTTCCTTCATTACCCAAGCACATAAATTCATCTTATAATCATTCCCTCTACTTTCCTCCTTTTTATAATCTTTCCTTCCTAACTCATTCCATCATGCCAAACAAAGCTTAAGTGTGCATATCTTAAAGGTAAGATTTAGGGTTAATTTAGGGTTTGAGTTTTAGTTTGATAATTACTTTTTCTTTTTTTTCCTTTTTTTGTAAATTCTTTGTCTTATCTCTTTAGTAAAATTTTACTCTTAATTTTTATATTATAATTTTCTTTTTCTTATGTCATCATTTCCCAATCCCCCACACCCATCTCCCCCACCCCCTCCCTTTTTTTTTTTTTTTTTTTGGCTATTATCTATTATAAACACTTTATCTGTCTAGGCCATAGTAATAAATATTTAATATGGCCCAATCTATATTTTGGATCATAGTGACTAGGCCTGTATGAATATATGAAAATCACACCCTTTTACACCTTCCTATGACCGTCATTATTAATTGTCTGGACAACGTCTTTCCATTATAAAATACTAAAATTCTAACCATATTGCAATATTTCAGAAAAAACAAATTATATGAAGGAGGGAAAACAATGTAACTTTTGAAATATTTTTGGCAGACTTTTGGGAGATCAATGTATGTATATCCCAACCAATCACATGAATAATCTTATTTATAATTTTAATTAATATGATTATCATCCACAACATGACCATAAGTAGTTAATCGTAATCCGCGACAGGAATAAGAATAATGAAAGTTTAATCCACAACCCCTATTACCTAATTCAGCAAAATAATTTGCATATTTTAACTTTCCATTATAAAACCCTTTAGAAAGTCTAAAATTCTAATCGCATCACAAATTTTCATGAAATCATATTCTAGGAGGGTTAAAAAAATAAAAATATATCATTAAAGTGAGACAGCGTTACGACAAGTAAAAAGAAAAGGAACGAATAGGCTTAAAATCTTAAAACTAAAGCAACTTATTGTCTGTACTAATCCCTAGTCAATTCCTGTAATTCCTCTGATGTCTCCAAAAGTCAGTACCAAATTATGATTATTAACATTAAATTAAGTTTCTTAGGCTTTATACTCCAACATTAGTCGGCTGATGACACATAAAAAATACCGCCTATGCCCTATAGAGCTATCGGTAATAATCATAGATTTTGTCTCCTCTTTGTTCTGAAGTTAAGAAAAAGGAAAGTGCTTAAGATTTCATAGGGTGTACAACTAACTGGTGTCCCCGGAAGGTTTCTTAACAGTTAATCATTCTTCTGCTTATCCAATCGAGCAATATGCGTGATTTAGGATTATGAGAATAAATAAACTAAATTATTTATGAGTTTCTCAAGGCTAGACCTCTCTAGGAACAGGGCTTGAATCGAGAATCTAATCCGATCTGGTCATGCCGAGTCTGATCCTTCAATTATCCACTAGGTTCATGGACCTAACTAGTCCATATGTGCTCTATTTCTTAAGAAAAAAAAAAAAAAAAAAAGTTGTAAAATAAATATATATTGTTGATTATAAATATAACAAATAAAGACAAAAATATATATAATAATAAAAAAAGTTGAAAAAGAAATAAATAACATCTAATATTTAGATTATGTTCATGTTAATGGAAATTATCATTAATTCATAAGTATTTGATGCATTATCAATAACAATACATGTAATAAAAGTGGCAGTTAGAACCCAAACCAAACTCACCAGATTCACGAGTCGGGACCGCCCTGCCACCCTACCCCTAGCTAGGCTTGTTATAGGTCCTATATTTTCAAAACCAAACCTAGCCGGTCCGAATCAGGTCTTGCCAACTCAGCCAATCTAACAAGCTCACGTATGTAATTGAGCTCTAGGTTATTTAAATGTTAATAGAGTTAAAATCTAGCTTAAATATTATATTATTTTGATTTGAATAAAAAATTACATTTAGATAAATTAAGTTTAGATTAACATAATTAAGTCACTCTCAAGTTTTTTTCATTTTAAGTCAAGTGTAAACTTAAATTTTTATATCCGACTAAGCTCCGTATAGATTTAAACTTTGAAATTTCAAGCCAATATCAAACTTGAATTATAGCATACTATTTCAACTCAACCCATCTACTACAATTGTGCTTTAGATAATTTGATTAAAGAACATCAATGAATTCATTGAGCATGCTAGAAAAACCATGTCATTCTTAAAAACATATATTATAATTAACAGTGAGTATGCACTTATAAAGGAGTAAGTATATGAAAAAGATTAGGAAAAGAAACTAAAACCTTTTCATTATTTTACATTTTAATAACTCAATTGACGCTCCTTACACTTGCTATAAACATAAAACCGAGTGCACCGACGGTATTTAGATCACTATGTCAGATAATTTTGTTATTGAATTGCCAAGCACTACTGTCCTTGTCATGACTTATTAGAGTTGCCCCTTTCCAGGATCTTTTTAATCACCAATAATAACATTGAATTATTCAGATTGTCATGTTTAAATTGTCCTCTTTCTTTTTTCAGGCCGGTTCAAGAAATTTAAAGATATGTTGATTTGATAGGGCAATGATATGATTTGAAAAAGGAAAATGAAATTAACTTTGAACACATCTTTTTGATGGGATTATTTTGGTCTTGTCTGCTCCATAATATCAAAAAAGTTTGGACTGATGCAATCAGAAAATGAAATATTTTCGGTTCTTATCTGTTATGGATGTGTAATTCTCTATTTTCTTATTGAATTTTAGATGTGATACGTCCAATTCAATGTTAACTTAGAAGGATAGAGTTGAGTGATAAAAGTATGGAAATATATTCTTTTTATATTTAGAGTATGTTTGGATTATTTGATTTTCATCCATATCTTCTTTATATTTAATTCGTATTTGTCTTTTATCTGTATCTGATTTATTTGAAAATAAAATTAACTTTGAGCACTTTTTTTTATAGGATTATTTTGGTCTTGTCTGCTCCATAATTATAAAATAACAAAAAAGCTTAAACTGATGCAATCCGAAAATGAAATATTTCCGTTTCTTATCTGTTATGAATGTGTAATTCTCTATTCTCTTATTAAATTTTAGGTGTGATAAATCCAATTCAATGTTAACTTAGAAGGATAAAGTTTAGTGATAAAAAGCACGATATATAAATGTATTCTTTTATATTCAAGATACTTTTGGATCGTCTAATTTTTATCTATATCTTATTTATATTTAATTTGTATATGTATCTTATCTATATCCAATTTGTCTAATCTGTTTATAAATAAAAATATTTGTTCTTCATCCGTATCCATGTTTTGATAAATAGTTATTATGAATAACTTTTCAAATTCAAAATTAAGCATTTATATTTTAAAATCTTTATAAAAAAAAATTCCTTATTTATAATCATATTGAAGTTTGCTAAAATTTATCGAAATGGTAAATGAACACTATGGAACCAGCAAACAAATCCATTCAAAATGAACAGATCTAAGTCTATGTGAGCACATCACTCGCATCACCCCCATCCAATAAGAACATGATCGTCCTTGTAGTATCCTAGTCACGTCAACGTATTAATGAAAATCTAGAAAGATAAAAAAAAGTGAGTAGGTAAATTGCCAACAGCCCGCCTAAAAACTTTAGAATTACACCCGTTTCGGACTTTTAGAAGCTAACACTTAACACCCACCTCCAGCAAAGCTGACGTGATTAGTTAATTAATTAAATCAAACTTGAATCCCTATTTAGACTTCAGAATTCATTCATTTAAACTTTAAGAATTACCTTGTTTAGACCCCTGAATTTTATATGTATTATAGATTAGTAAAATCAAACCTGAACTCTCTATAATATTTTATATGATATTATATTATTTATGTCATATAATATGTGTAAACTAATCTTTTATTCATCATTTACTTATTATTTATATATGTGTTCATTTTGCATATTTAGATTTTTAGGTTTAACTTTATATTATATCTTAAAGCTATGAACTAGTTGTAATCCATAAGCCAAGCCACTAGTGAGATATTCGAAATCAATTTACTTTAAACTTGAATAAGCTCATTTTAAGCTTAATTCAATTCAAACTTGGTTTGTAAATGGTTGTGCTTGAATTTGTTGATCAAATACTACTGCACTTAAGCTTGGTAATTTTTCAAACAAACCGAGTTTACTCTTTAAAAGCCCAACTTGTCTTGAGTCTGTTTATTGGATGACTAGATTTAAGTGGCCAAAAATACATCTCCTCTTGGAGTTGCGAGGAGCGGCATTAGCTATTTCATCACCACCAAAGTATGGAATTTGCCTAAGGCCTTGTGTTGATTAGTTCTAACATCTATTGTAGTATATATTTTATTGCCATAGCAATTTCAAAACATTGTAATAACCAGCTATAGTTGCTTTTATAGGTAGTTGATGGTCAAATGTAACCATGGTCCATTGCCACAAGAAGAAATGCCAATAGCAGCTGAAAAAAGCAGAGATGGTTCAATTATTAAAATAGTTGTTTTTTCTTACTGATCTAATCCTATATCTAAAGAAAGGACTAATTATTTTATGAATAACCTATCATTACAAAATGAGAAATTGGAAGAAGTATTAGCCATTGTAAGTACTAAAAGAAGATCAAACTCAAGGAACACATTTTAAGATAGAGACTGTTTCCTAACAATACAACCAAAAGAATGATGCAAAACTCATGATAGAGACAGCTGAGAATCCTATGAGAATAGACATTAGCATACCATCAAAATAACACAAGAACTTGCAAGCAAAAAAGTTGATGCAAATCCAACCTCTGGATTTCAACGTACTACATCAGTACAAACCCATATACAAAGAGAGAAAACTGAAATTCTACACTTTCTACACCTCATGAATAATCTATCTACACAAATAGATTACAATTGCATGTGAACTACTAAATCCTTTGTTCTTACTAACATTATTTCTAACGCTAAGTATGTCCAAAAAAATTTTCCTGGGGGACACCCACGCGAGACGCCCTCATGGTGTTGCATATCGAATTATGTCAATAAAAAAAGCTCTCGTGGGCACTAAATAACCCATGAAAGTTGGTCATTTTCCAATGCCTGGACTGAGATTTTTTGCCAAGCGCATGGACAAGCACAAGCGATAAAATATGTAAATTTTGTTAAGCAGCCGGTGACCTTTCATTGATGATAATACCAAAACATCAGGTGTGACGATTGACCCTACGACGACATCAACCCAAATGGCAGACAAACATTTCAATGATTCAGACAGGCCAACATGTTTGTTATGGTGAAGTCCCCCCCACCATATTGTGCAAGGATGAACAAGAACCACCAGCTCTGGATACTCTATCCCATCCCATTTTAGAGAATAAAAAGGAGTGGGTTTCCACTAGGGCCCATGCAACCTCTATTATCATTGAGTAAATCTTCAATTGGCTCTTCAAGATACTGCTTTACGATGTCTTTTCCCCGGCAGCTTGATACACAAATTCATATCAAACATATCAATGTATGTATCATCAAGGAAAATCTGAACAAGCGATCTCAACCACTTGCTGCTTCTGAGTTGGATAACAGCAAAGCCACGAAACCACTACCAGTTGTCATGACTTTCTAGACCGCTGCTCATAAGACTGGCCCATGGCTACATATTACCAAGGTCACCCCAAACTCAATGTGAATGCACAGCTGATGTCAAGGAAGGTAGCCCTTTATGCACCCTTTCCAGATTCAATGAGGGAGAGCCAAAAGTAGAGAACCAGAGAAGTTACATTGTGTCACAACCCACTAAAATTCTCACAACGGCACTGGTAACCCATAGTTGATGAAGGATCTTATCTTTCCATCCCAACCTCCAGTCACGATAACCAAGCCCCATGCATGAGAACTTGATGTGCTTTGACAGGAATTCTTCAAGAACTTGTACTGGGTTTTATGCAATGCTGGTGACAAATCCAACTTGCTCGAAGAAGGAAGCGTCTCCTCAGGCCAAGTAGCAGAGCCTTTTGGGAAAGTCTCTAAGAAATATTCTTGCCCGAGAGAGAAATAAGCAGGCGAGGAGGGGAGGGTTTGTGGTGAGTCCTTACCCAAAAGACCAATTGGGCATTCATTTCCAGAATCATTTTCCTTCAATCCACACCAAGGAATTGCAACAGAGGCATTGGTGGAGAAACGTTCACAAGATCTGATAACCTTTGGATCAGACTGCTCATAGTGGTTCACACAATTCCACATATACACATTAGAATCCTCACATGTCGAAATTATATGCCTTCCATTTGATGTAAAAGATGCAAAACTCTGACTTCCACCTCCACGAGCACCTGTGAGCAGTAAATAACTCTCTTCAGTTTAAGAGTTGCCATATTTATTTACGCTAGTAACAATGCAAAATAATGAGAGACAAAGTCGCTCAAAAGATTAAAAAGGGAAAAAAATCTCAGCATATCCTTTCTGACCATCATTAAACCTTTTCGATGACAACAATACTCGAGCCTTAATCCCACTAGGTGGGTCAGCTATCATTAAATATTTTCCAAGATAAAGATGATAACCATCAAACAAGAGGACACAGGTTTTAACAGGGAAAGTAAGGAGGACCACAACATGTCATTAAGACTAAGACAGACAGACAGGCCATTAAGAGTAAAATAAACAGACAGGCGTAATAATCAAAAGGTTTCAAATGCCATACCTTTGTATCTGGAAATTACATTGACCCCATCGAGAATTCTGATTTGTGAATCAGCACAGGTAACCATAACCCTACTTGAGTCTTCAGGGAAAAACTGAAAGGAAGTGCATCACAGCATTTAGTACATATTCATAAATAGAAATCATGTATAACCAAGACCAACGAAAGAGCAGTCATTATACCTCAAACCCAGTTATTCTTCTCAATGCTGACTTTTTCTTACTGCATAAGCAGGTCTGAGCATCCAATTGCAGATGATTATCTAACATAAACAGAAAGTACAGTATGAGATTCTGAAACAGTCTGATCAAAACATCATATATGGGGATCTAAGGCAATTCAATCAAACAAGGAAACATAGGTCTAAAATCAACCAAGCAAAGCAAATTATAATTTACCAATACGCAAGTACTTTATGGAGCAAAGAGGTCAATGCATTACTAAATCTGTTAAACCAGTGTCTGTATGGCAAGATAATCAAAAATTCTTTACACCACATTGGAAGTAACTTTTCAGAATTACCATTTACAAAAAACTGGGAAAATGCTGGCGATCAAGAATTTATCAGCAGAAACAAATAACAGTAGAATTATTCTTTGGCAATATTCAGCAAGTACAATAACAAGGTAAATAAAATAAGCAGGCAGAGATGGAAGGAAAAAAGAAAAGATTGCCATGCAAAAGTACCTGACACATTATAGAACCGGCAAATTCCTGACATACACCCAACAATAGCCCCCTGTAGAAATAAAAATGATTTAGACAGAATATTCTAAGTCTGCATAAATCTTTGATTTGACAAACAGAATGGCAGTGGACAAGAAAAGATATGCACCTTCCCATCAGGATGGTAACAAGCAGCAGTAACGATTTCTCTTATGTCTGTCCAGTCAACAACTTGGCATCCTGAAATTGCCCATATCCGCACTTTCCCATCTATTGAACCGCTAATGAAGTAGTCATCATCAACGGGATTAAATTGGACACTAGTAACTGCATCAAACAGATAAATTTGCAAGGAAAGAATCCTTTTAGTATTGCTATAAGCCAAACGGTAAAGGACTAAAGAACAATAGCAACAAGGTCCAATACAGACCATAATTACTGTGCTTAAAAACACCAAGGCAGTGGTTGCAACCTGCTTTCCACAAGCGAACAGTTTTATCGACAGAGGATGACAGTAAATACTGTACCAAATACAAGAACAGAAATCATTAGTTTGAATCCACAGTATCAGCCAACAATTTTCCTTTTACGTGTGAATTTGAGAAATTTGATTTTAGAGTAACATACATTGTTGTTTGACCATGCAAGGTCTAATATCTCGCCATTGTGCCCATGGAATTCATGCAATGGTGTCTCCAATAGTCGGAAAACCTTGGGAGGGAAAATGATACAGGCTGACTCTGATGTTTTCCTCAAGCTTCTTGGTTTCCCCATTTTCTCTTTATCAGCAAAAAGTGGAGTAAGTTCAGAGAGGTGATTCACCGTAAAGTAGACACAAGATGGGTCTATTTCTGGAACATCCAGTTCATTGGATCTTTCATCCTCCACCACTTGCCATAACCGTACAATCCCATCTTCGCCAGCACTTGCAAGGAACTGACCATCAGGACTAAATTTCATTTTCAAAATGGCACCACTGTGTGCCTGAAATTCCTGTCCCATATACAATCCTGATAGTTCCTTCAATCGCTTGTTATTATGCCGAACCTTGACTTTCTGAAGTCTAGGCCCTTCAAAAATGTGGTGATCTATCGGCCCAGCCTGTTCATGGCTGTCCACCACACATGCTAGAGATCGTAATCTATTGAACCACCCCTTCTTGATTCCTTTCATTGCTCCAACAGAATTCTGCTCCTCAACATCTACAGTCTCCATAGTATGCTGGAATGAAGGAGACGTTCCACATGTGTTTCCAGATTCCCGCCTCTCATTCAATTCCCCATCGTGATCACTACCTCTAGACTCTGTTGCCTCATTAGAATTTCCATCTCTACTTACAAAATTCTCCTCCTTCATCGGTAACTCCCTCGACCACTCAGTTTCGTTACTCATCCAAGATGAGATCGAACATCTACTCGAACGAAACTCCTCTTCAAAATCCAGTCTCAACACAGCACCACCAGTTTCCATAATCCTCTCCATCTCCACTCTTCCTAATTCACCACATACACCTTCGTTATCCTCACTAACAATGTGACTCAAATCCGCCTCCATCCAACTCAAAAACTCATTCCTCCGCTCCTTAACACTCTCGGGACACCGTCTCCAAACATCATAAACAACACTACTCGAGTAGTCCCACTCACTCACCACACAATCCACATTACTAACCGCAGTTCTATCAATCGAATCAGTATAAACTCCAGAAGCATGAGACATGTCCTCGTGAGCATCGAAGAACCGGTAATCCTCATCTTCACTAAGACTACCCATTATCCTTTCAAGTTCAACCCATGAAAGAAAAGAACCCGCAGCTTCCAACTGACTTTAAAAGCCCAAGACAAGGTGCTGCAATGATCTAACACCCCTCCAAACAAGCAAACCAGGAGACTAATAAAAAAATAACACACAAAACAAAGCACATTACTCAAGATCAGTTTTTTACGCACATGAGATTAAAAAACAAAAGTATATTAAAATCAAACAAATGACTGTAAAAAAATATATAAACACAAGCAAACAGATCCAACATGGATCCCAATCCAAACTCATTGAACCTAGTCCTTCCCTATATAGAAAGGAGTAACATACTATATAATAAAATAATTAAATAATTTACCCAACAACCCAAAATTCTGCAGCACATTAAGGGGCATGATATAATAATAATAATAATAATAATAATAATAATAATAATAACAAGTTACAACAAACCAAAAAAAAAAAAAAAGAAAAACTAGTTAGTACAAGGACAAAAACACAAAACCACTTAACAATACTATCAATAGATCAAAAACCCAACGCGGAATTGAAGATCACAAGATTGCATTACAAGCAATAAATCTAGATATTAATTTGTTAAAAAATTAACAAATAAAAAGAGTACTTTTTCACGCAAAATTAACTGAAAAGCAAGTGTATTAGCATAAAATAATCAAAAGGGCATAAGAAATAATAAAATTTCAGAGATTTTCCTTACATGGGTAGGTTTGATTCTATAAGATGCGTTTTGGATTCATGATGAGTGTTTTTTGTTTTAAATTTTTTTCTGAGTGGCGTTTTGTGTTCTTCTTGGGCTCACACTCTCCACGGAGAAGAAGAAGAAGGGGGAGAGAGAGAGAGAGGGAGAGGGGGGGAAGGAGGGAGGAGAGAGAGAGAGCGGAAGACCAATGGATTAGTTTTCACTGAATCGTGGGAAATAAAAATAAAGAGAAATTAGAGCGAGGAATAAAAGGGTAAAAGTGGAAAAAAAAAGAAGAATTTAAGTACCTTGATTTTCGTGAATACATGGTCCAAGAAACGAGACTAGAAGGTGTATTTGTGTTTGTGTCTATGTTTGGTTTCATTGCATTGAACTAATATTTAAAATAATATATAAATAACAAGTTTTTGAATTAAAAATAAGTAGAGTTAATGAAAGTATTTCGAATTAATTTGTCCACATGTGATCATTAGTATTCTTAGATAAATATTGCACATTGTAGGGTAAATTTTGATTTTCTAAATACTCTTACCAATTTTAAGGCAACTTCACTTATATATCGAGTTATTTAAATTAAAGATGTTACGAATGGATATTAGACATATTTTTTGATTTTATAAATATTCCTATTAATTTTAAACACTTGGCTATTAAACCGAGTTATTTAAAAGTGGTTACAATAAACATGAAGTGTTTTTATTTATTTTGTTTTCAAATATATCCATTCTATATGGATATATCTATTCGCAAGGATGTAACCGGATCGATCATTAATGGGTTTTCGATCCATCCAATCCGATAAAAATAATATAGGGTTCATAACCCTACAAGGTAATAGAATCAGGTTTGGACATATGTAAAAAATCTTGTAGGGTATTGCGTTAGGTTTGAATATAACTAAAACCGATAAATATCCAACTCGTATCACTTGACCCATTAGTCCTAATAAAAAAAATTATAATGTAAATAAATTTACTAAATGTATTCATAGTAATAGGATTAAATTTAAAAACAGATTAGCAATGAGAAGGTAAATTGCTATATTATTAGGCTATTATTTTATTAGCTTAAGTCTATTTAATCTATAAAAAAATAATAAGCGGATTAATTTGGATTGATAATCGCGAGTGGTCCGAGGGTAATCGGATTGATACTAGGGTAAGTAATCGGGCGATGGCAGGTTTTACATAAACACTATGACAGGTTTAGATATAGAAAGAAACCCTATAGAGTTACAAGATTGGGATTTGATATGTCGTATAGTGTAGCGGAATCGGGTTTGGGTTCATATGACCCACCCGAAACCCGACTCAATTGCATCCCTATCTTCCTACTTCAATTATATAATATATTTAATTATCTATCATTTTTCAATATTAATGCAAGTGCAATAAAATATACATACTGATAAATATAACACATACTTAACTTAATTTACACAAATAGCCCAGTCAACCCATTTTAGTAGCCATGCAATTAAATGGCGAAATAATAAAACCTTACAAAATTAATCAGTGTTTTGTTAAAATGAAAGTTTTAAATTTTTTCTAAGTGATTTGAACTCAGTATTTTCAAAATCGTAATATTTTTACATAACTAGATCTAATATTAGTGGACTATGAAATCAATTAAAAATGTGTGCAAATCTACATTGGCTTTGAAAAAGTTGGATAATTTTATATTGCAATTTTAAGGATTTGCATCTATAAAATAACATTCAAGATTAAAAAAAAAAAAAATCTCTTTCTTCATGCACCCGATATCCATTTATACTATCAAAAATTAAGTGGAAATTTTGTACTTAAAAAAGATTAATAAACACAGCAACAATAGAGAAAAAAAAATAAAGGAAACTATATTTTCCAATTTTAAAGTCATATGCCTCTCTAGAAATGGCAGGAAATCAACAAAAATAGATTAAAACTCATAAAATATTTCACAAAATCTGACCCATAATAAGAACCGACTAATGAAATGAAACTAAATAAATTCTACAAGAAATAAAATAAATGCAAAATTCGTGTTGAAAGATTAAAATCAACAAAGAAAAAAATGTAATAATGGAGATTGCATTGTCCAATTTTTGAAGCCATATATCTTTCTAAAATATGGCAGGAGGCCAATGGAAATAGATTTAAACTTACAAGAAATTTCACAAAATCTAAGACCCTCTTCATTATTTCCTTTCACGTTATATTATATATATTCAAGTCAAAAAGAAAATTGAATCTATTCTTTCTTTTTAAATTATTTTTTTCTATATTCATCAATTTCTACCATATAAAAAGAAAAAAACAATCACACTCAATTTTGCTGGGATATTTTACTTTATTTAAATTTTGGAGTTATAATATTTGATATAACAATTAGAGGTCCCTGCATATTCAAATAAACACACATCACAAATAAAAGCTTAAACTAGTAAATGAACTTTTATTAAATTAGTCTTAGCGTAATAAAATGCTATTAGTAAGTATTATGTGCCTAATAAATATAGTTGTTTTAATTTGATCACTTAAATTCTTACTTCAAAACATGATTTCAGCAATATATATAACTTATCCAAGTTATTAAACCTAAAAAAATATTATATAATTTAATGCACCCTATTAATATTATCAACAATAATTAATGGCTTTATAGTCTAATAATATTATCCTTAATCTCTCAAGTAAAAGTACCATATTCGGATTCCCTTTTTCATTATAATAACAAAATATATATATTATGGATTATAGTTTTGTGATATATATTTTATTATTCATTGAAGATTAGGGCAAGCATTATTGGATTAACCATGTGACCCATGGCAACCTATCACTTGACTGAGACAACAATGTTTTTTAGCAGTATAAATTATTTGTTCGGTACACTACGCGAACTGTGTAATGCGACCCCAAGTCCAATGTCGTGTTGGGTAGGAATACCATAAGAAAATAGCTTTTTCTCCTTTTAGGCCAACAACGATGGGATGAGCATGCCTTAAATTAGCTTTTAAGCTACGTACTTTACAACGATTACATATGTCCTTTAATCGTGCTTTTTCAAGAGCCACTACGTATGAATGTGCAGCAATTTGGTTGATTAGATAAATCATTTTGCCATCGAAGTTTTGGGATTTTTTTTTGTCAAATTATATATTAAGATATATATATATATTATTGTATAGATTGAAATAAATCTCTAGGTCTTTGATTCTAATCCTAACAGGAATGTTAATTTGGCCTCATTAGCATGTCATTGTTTTGATTCAGACTATTTTTCAAAAAATATATACTGATAAAGAAATATATATACTTTTACTCTTAAACAAATTAAACAAATTAATACAAATCAAATACTGATAAGATACAAATATAAATGCAGGTTAGATACTGATAAGATACAAATATAAATGCAGGTTAGATATAGATAATATACAGATGCAGATTAAATACAAATAAGATGTAAATACAAATTAAATGTAAATATAGACACAAATGACTAAGAATTGATATAATGAGATGAAAGAGTCTTTGTCAGACCAATTTTCCACCCTCAAAATTTTTTCCTTTAAGCAGGTTCATATGCTTATAAAAGCTTATAGCGAGTTTGGATTCATGAGAAGATGATTTATCTGGGTGATTGATCACTAATACAATTCGACATATATTGTTAATTGCTAAAGTATATATATAATGAAGGATTTTTTTTATGTGATGCGAATCAGAATCAAATGACGAGATAAATGGATAATCAAGACGATCCAAAGAGAGAAAGAATTAGTGAAAAAGAACTTGGGGTCGACTTCTTTGTTGATGGGAGAGAATAATGCAGCAGAATCTTAATTAAAGTCAGTATTTATTACTGACACTTTCAACTTTTGGTTTTGAAACTACTAACATTAATGATAGGCTGCTAGTTTTTATTTCCAATATTAATTGTCAGTTATATTATTTATTTGTATTTAATTGTATTTATTATTTGTCTTTTTAGATCTTGTCTTTTAGAATTCCTCATATAAATATACTTTTTAAATCCAGTTTTCTATGTGAATTTGTAATTATTTAGTAATTGTGTGATTAAGTTCACGTGTTGAGATTCACTCATTGAGTGTTTTTTGTTTATTACTCCAACTCGCTGCTTCACTTTTTTCTTATTATTTGACAAGAATGCAAAGATCAAGGAGAAGCATTGTGTTGTTAAGTTTATGCTCTTCAATATTAAGCAAGGCTCAAACAAACAACAAAGCTACTTCTCCTCATGATAAAAGGCTACTGATCGAAAGAACGATGCCCCTACTCTCAGAAAACATGGAGAAGAGAAAATATGTTGATAAGGGCCATTCAATTTTGATCTGCACCCAAAAAAAATGTTACTTCAATTTTTACTAACCCACCTATAATTTCTTGATTTTCAAATAATTTCGTATAACCATTTAAATAATTAGTTGAAAAGTTATGTAAATAACTACATTTACATTGTAACAAAGATGAAAGGAATTCCACCTTTTCTTCGATGGGAATTGGGAACTAGGAAGAAAAAGATTTATTCAAGACGCCTTTACATTTATTTTATGTTTGCTTAGCCTCCTTAATTTCGAAATAAAGCATTTGTATCCTTGAATCTTCAAAATACTTTATAACTATTCTATTTTTATAATACTACGAGGAAAATTACAAAAAAAAAAAAACTACATAAAATATAGAGATAAATAACAACCAAGACTTGTTTCCCAGGCAAGCAATAGGATCCAAAAATTAATTTTATGAACTCATGATAACTTACTTGAAGATTTTACATGGTGGACTTGAAACAAAATTTATCTAATAGTTTGTCAACCTCTTAATCTTGCTCAAACAAATTTATGCACTCAAAAAAACCCATAAAAAGGATCCATCAAGAAAACGATTTATCATCGACCATTAAATATGTGCAATTTAACAAATATTATCAAAACCATAGACCAAACTCTATAAGTACTTGAAAACTCATCCCCATTTGTAAGATTTGAAAATTAGTTCAAGCTTTTACTCTCAAATATCAAATATGGCTCAGATAAAGAGCAAATCATTTATATTAAAAAATAAAGAGGTTAATTTTCTAAACTCCTTTTTATCTTTATCTTTTTCCACCTGTGCTTTGAGCTCCTAAACTATCTATTTCCTTTTTATTTTTTTTTTCAATTCCCATCTCCAAGCCATAGCCTTAATGTATTTTTTTTTTTTTCCATTTCATTCTTTTTGTGGTCCTATGTGAATATCCTGACTTGGTAGCGCCCCCAGACGTAGTCACAATCCGTGACAAACTGGGTAAACAATTTTGTATCTTTATCATTTCAATCTTTATTTTTCGTCTTTATTATTTCGTAACACTATGAAGCATGAGATTCAAATCAGTACATGTGCTTGACATCATTGACTAGATTCACATATGTACAAAATCAAAAAAGAAAAATAAGAAAACTCTTTTTTATTTTATTTTATATATTTTTTTAGTTTTTGAATACTTTGATATAATTGGTGTTATTTTTTCCATTTTTATATCTTTTAATCAATCACGAAACGATCGTATAGAGTGTCAAACAAGTTTACATAAGATTTTAATACTTGATGAAACGCTGAATGTTAAATATCTAAAAATTGCCAAAGCATCTGAGAAAATTAAGTTTTGACTCTCTTATAGACGTCGTCATAGTTTGGTTCGGGTCTGAAACTGGACCGCCGGTTGGCAATTCCAAAAGTGATGGAACCAGAACCGGACCCGTGGGAGCTGATCCGGTTCCCGGTTCTTAGGAATCGCCGGTTTCCACGGTTCGGTTCTGGTTCTAGAGGAACCGGGAACCATTAAAAAAAAATAAAAAATCAATTAAATAATTTACTTAATTTAACTAAGAAAAAATGTAAAATAAATTTTTAACTTAAAATAACATTGAGCCGAACAATAATTGCTTATAGCATTAGTTAAAAGAAATTCTATAATTATGTATTTATTTATATATAATCACTTGCACTTTTTTAATTGTTATATTAGTAATGTGACATTATAAAATATTCAAAGATATAAATAATTCTCAATAACAAAAAACGAATCACACATTGTTAAGAAAGAAAGTCTACTTTGATTAGAAGCCTGCATAAATTTAACAATATATGATCTCAAATGTATTTATTACTTGTATTGTTAATAATAACACATTAAATATTATGAATAGGAAATAATTTTTTATTATTTATGCGAAAATAGTTTTAAATATTTATTTTATAATTACAATTTTTTATACTTTTCTTTTCTTTTTTTCTTACTTTTTTTATAAATTTTATGGTGTAGAACCGTCGGTTCTGCTAGTTCTTGAATCGACTATTTCAAAACCATCGGGTCATACGGTTTTTAAGGATGAAACCGTAAGGACTCGTTAGAACCGACGGATCCTTTATCGATTCAGACTCGTCATTCCTGGGCCGGCTCTCGGTTCAGAAACTGCCGATGACAGGTCAGATCGGTTTTCGATTCGGAATCGACCTGTGATGATTTCTATACTCTTATTTCTTAAATTATACTTGGTAAAAATAACTGTTCAATGATAATATCGGAAGATCATAGAATGGATATACGCAGTATTGCCAAGAAAGGCAGGAAACGCATGCGTGCAGTACAAATTGACTGGTGGCAATATTTGTGAAACATGATGATATAAGCATGCAATTAGGTGAACCTTGACAAGGTGATGAGAACAAGCCCTTCAATTTTGGGATGAAAATTTGCTGCTCATTTACTATATAAATAAATATTCATCACGTGTCATAAAATAATAATTATATTATAAAAAAAATACTTTTTACATGTGATACGTGTTTATTTACGAAAATATCAATGTGACAACATTTTCGAGAGAACCGATTCTCGTCCTCAATTTTCTAGTATCTTTCTGTTTCTGCCCCGGTAGGTTTCCCTTTTTCCTCACCAAACCAAATGGAGTATATAGTTATATATAGTCAATGGTCAAAATGTTGACTGATATTCAACCTTTAATTTAGAGCAAAGAAAATTCAACTTAATTCAAGCTAAAAATTTTGACACACATATATCGTATGTTTAATACGAGTTGCAGAGTATTATATTGTTTATGTGACCAAAATGGCAAGGTGTAGTTGAACGAATTATATATTCATAGTACTTTGTTGGTTTTTGGTTTCTTACTATTTTTAGATTAATTAATGGTGTCAGAAGTTACCTCGAAACAAATCTCGAAAAGGTTTGGATAATTCAATTATTTTAATTTATGTTTTATGCACAAATGTACCCAATTGGAACATCTCTCTATCCTCAAGCCAATGAAGAAATTTTGCTGGGTATGATGCAGCGTTCGTTTATCAATTACTGAATATCTTCTATTTCTATAAATATATATATATAAATAGGACGGTTATTTTTTTAACTCCTTTCTCTCTTTTCTCCTTTTGTTATTTCACAGGTTCTTTGATTAAGGGGAATGGGTAGGAGCATGGGATCTTGAATTCCTCGAACTTATATATGCTCGAGTAGATTTTAAATAATAAGAAGTAATTAGATACATCCTAAATTTAAATTTTCAAAACCTTTTTATAATATAATACTGTGGATAACTTTTTACTGCCTTGAAACCTATTTGAAGCTTGTATTATGCTTAATAATTTTTTTTTTTCAGTATGTATAAGGTATCCTTGAAAAATATAATGAGAATTTGACTAAGTCAATCTACCTTATGACCGATTATTTTATATCACCATCTTTCGGTCAAATGATTAGATTTCCTTAAATCTCTAATTTACATCGCTATTTTAATTTATCTTTATTGTTTGTGATTAAGAGTTCAAGAGCAAGCCGAAACCTATATATATATATTTTAAGTGGACGACACGAGATGTTAAGTTTCGTAGAAGCTCTACTGATAGGATATACACTTCTCATTCTTACCTACTCGCAATAAATCCTGACTAAGAGCTTAATAAATTAAAAAGGATATATATTTTTGTATAAAGGACAGGCCTTAAACTTTTACGCTGTGTTTGGTACGAGAGAATTGGAAGGAAATATTGAGAAGGGGAGGAAATGAGGGGGTTTGAATTTTATTTTCTTATTTGTTTTGAGAAGAAAAAACAGATGTAATATTTTCTCTGGTTTCACCACTTTTTTATCCTTTCAAAATGTAGAGAATTAGGAGGGAAAGGATTTTTTTAAATTACTCTTATGCCCTTCTTTTTTAAAATTACTTATTATCTTTGAGAGGTGTGTAAGTAATTTATCATTTATCGTATTTTGTGTTTTATAATAATTAAGATTCTATTCATTTTCCTTCCCTTGCATCCTAAACATATAAATTCCTCTAATAATCATTCCCTCCTGACTATCTTAATACAAAAAGATAAATAAAAGGAAAAAAGGGGTATATCAATAATTAGTTTTTATTATTTACGTTACACTATGATTGAGTTTAGTTGCAAGATTGGAGAGCACAGTAGAAGGAGTACTAAATAGAACAATTCTCTTTTACCACGTTTGATATATATGGTACTAGACAAGGATTTTTGTGCTATTTAGTATACACAAGTAGAAGACCAAGATATCATATTTTGACCATTATATCATTATATTATAATATATTTATTTAATTAATTCATTATATTATTTAAGAAAGAAGAAATGGATGACTAGAAGTAGGGATAATTTTGGAATTTTTCAAATTAAAGTTGTTTGTCCTATTTATTTAATTTGTATATCATGAAATATATGGGACAACTTTTTTAAGGCTTGTCATGTACCTCAGGATTGTTTCTTTCCTTTTTTTTTTTTTTTTTGGTCCAATCTAATAAATGTAAAGAGAAACCAAACAGGGACTTATTAATGTAATTTCTTTTGGTCCAGTCCCGTTTATTTAATGTTTATTTAATTTTTTTTTGTCCAGTCTAATAAATGTAAAAAGTAAAATAAATAATTATTAGAATAAAAGATAAAATATCTATAATTTTTCAAGTATTTATTACAGAAAAAGAATAATTATGTAGGTGTTATTTTCAAAACGGGATATTTATGATAAAATTAAAAAATAAACTATTGAATGACAATTCATAGGATGAAGACATAAATTACTATTCTTCATTTAGTCATTCATTTTAAATGAACATGTAATATGAATTTTACGTTGAACAAAGAAGAAATAAATAGCTATTCATGTTAAGTGAATATACTATTAGAGTTTTTGCCTGGTCATATCTCATATAATTTCTACAACCAAACCCAAAATTTTGACTAGGGGCTAATTCTCACTTTTTGTTTCTATCCTCTTTTCGTAATTTACGTATCCATTTTAGATTTGGATCCCCTAACTTTAGGAATTAAATTATTCTAACTTAATAATAATAATAATAATTTTGATGACATATCAAGATCTTTTTTTTTTTTTTTACTTTTTTTTTCTATTGTTTTAATTGATAATCTCTGATCTTAAATATATGAAATGACTTCATGATGTTAAATAGAGACAATCCCATTTATAAAAGATGTTGAAAATAGTATCTATCTTGTCTTTTTAATTTTCACGAAAATGTTTTTTTATCATTTTATTATGTATACTAAAAGGTATTGTACTCGCGTTACAAGTTTTTATATAAGAGTAAATAATTGAAAAAAAATATCCAAAATACCCATTCAAAATAACTTATCAATATAACCATCTTGAATAGCTTATCTTTATATAACTATCATTGAAAATTAACATATATCTAACTTATATCTCTCTATATATGTATCATTTTCTAAATTGATATTTAACCATAATAATGTATAATGTAAAACAACCCTATTCACTATTGTATTATACTAGTGCACATACACCCACGATACATACATGAAAATCAAATACAGAAATGTAATTAAAATTATAACAAAATAATTTAAGAAGGATAAAAATGATGCATAGGCAATTTGGAATATGCTTAAAAAAAAGAAAAAGAAATATACAACTACACTCACATTTTAATTTAAGAAGGATAAAAATGAGCTTATGTGGAGTAATATTTAATTTAGGAACCACTTTAAAATAGGTTACTAATAAATAAAACATAGTGAAAGTTTTCCACTTTAATATTACAGATCAAATTATATAAGATAACAAGTACCTTATCCCTATCTTTTATTTCAAAAGAAACTGTGTTTTCTTTTTCCTTGTTAATCTCATATTTTAATTTGTGCAAAAACAACAAATTACAAGAACAAAATTAAACCCAAAGTTTTGTACGCTATTATCATGGACCACATACCGACCCGAGTTCATAAATTAACATCAGCTAGATGCAAATCCAGCTTCAATATTGTATGACAACAATTGAAAATAGATAAAGGAAAATTAGAAAAAAATAACACATCATCAGCACCCACGCTAACTCATGTGCGATCTGGTTGCATTCTCTAGTTATCCACCTCATTCTTACCATCATTCCACTCGAGATTAATTTTTGTTATCCATGACTTATACTCATCCTATATATTTATAACTTATGAAAAAAGAAAAATAAAAAAGATAAATTTGCTTCTTCTTTTTTTTTTTTCAAATGACATCTCTTGATAAACTTTTAGAAGACAATTGTGAATATAGTACATTGAATGAATAAAACTTTATCATTATGTGTTTAAACATAATTAAAAAAGCATAATAATTATTTTCTTGACCCTCAACAAGTGATTCAAGGCAAAATTCGCAATTATTGAAAAATTCCTCAAATAATCATTGAAAAATCTTTCAATATGCTAAAGTTGCCAATCACAAATTTCCAAGTCCATGTCAAAAATGCCAGCCAGCTTAGAAAAGAGACAAGAGCAATGAAACATTTATATTGCGTGTGTGTGTCTATACATACATACATATATATATATATATATATTATTTTCCCAACTTGTTTATCGTATTGAAATAGCAGTCAAAATAGCATCACTTCAGTGGTCTGGAATTTAGCTACCACAGGAATAATTGGACATATTTTCCTCACTGACAAAACTGTCCCCAGTGTATTTCCAGATCTACCCAAAATTGCCATCCCGACAAGTCAAAGCAGTGTGCCTTTATAAAAGCATGGCCTGTGCATTTGCCCATAAATGTGCAGCTGCACTCGTCTTCCATCATATCATGTTTTATCTTTAAAGGGACCCCAAAAAAGAAAGGGGGAATAAAAATAAAAAATAAAATAAAACCCACTAAATTTAATTATCAGTGATCATTACATGGAAATAAATTAATATTTTTCTTTTACGAATGGTCGTATAAAAGACCGATGGCTAACTATTCGTATGAGTTGAAAACAGTATAATTTCACATTATCTCGGTCATTATAAGACTTCAATTTAGATATTTTAATATTTTTGAATAAGATGTTAATCATTAAAGTACACCTCATTAATATAAATAAGGCTTATTTATTTATTTAATATAAGCATCTCATTATGCCAATCCCCATAAGGGTTACATGTAGATATTTTAATATTTTTGAAGAAAATGTTAATCATTAAGTTACACCTTATTGATATGAATAAGAGTTTCCCCTTTTTTTTTCCCTTTTTTAATAATATAAGTGTGTCATTAGTTATAAGTCAACATTGTAATGTTTATGCCTCCATTACGGCAATACAAATGATGTTATAGTCAAAGAGTAAAAGTCACTTTTGCTATCAATTAATCCGGCAATTTAGTTGTTTTTTCTTGTTGATCGACCACCAACTTTGTTTAACAAGTGACTTTAGGAGGTCCTGAATTTCAAATCCCAAATAAAAACAACTTTTCGAGTTACTTGAGTAGAAGACATACGTTGGACTTAACCGGTGCATTGGATCTGTTCGTAGTTCGTATGACTAATAGAAACAGTAGGTAGGTAAAATGCGGCTTGCATGCATGGTTTTGTTATTTTAGAGGTCGAACTGAATTGGAAATGAAATATAATTATATAAGATTTGATGGCTACCTCTTTTAGAATTAAACCATTTTAAATGATTCGAGTAGCCAATAAGAATTGTTTAAAAATAATATTTTATTCTAATGGAATTGTTTTATTTTGTTCTTTTTAAAAAAAAAATTTATCATCTCTTTTTTGGTTATATTTTGATATATTTTATTTTTATTTATAATTGATATGTATTCTTTTTATATTCATGCTATACTGTGATGAGATACAACTACCTTTTTCACTCATTCAGTAAACAATATGTCGAGAGGTATAATAGAGTCTTTAATTTAGGACAAGTTGGATTCGTAACTGAGTAGTTTAAATATAATCAAAATAAACTCTACAGCATACATTATAAAGTTAAAGTTCTCTTTTTTTTTTTTTTAATAATTAACAAGTTTCGGTCCGGTTTATAATGGTTCATTTCACATGGGATACTGGCAAACTACAATCTAAAATTATATTGTAAAATATATATATTCTATTATAGCCAATTTTCCTATCAACTCGATTCAATTCATTTGACACGTGTATATTATCCAATCATACATTTGAAAAAAGAAAAAAAGAAGAAAAATAAATCTTTTCTGGGATAGGTGGAACCTTTAATTTACTTTTTTAAAGAAAAAAAATCGGACAAATGTCCTGTAGACTAGGGACCATCCTAATCCCTATTGCATGCATGGACAAGCCTTGAATTTAAGACCAATTAAGCCATGCAAAGCCAGCGATGGTTTCAAAATTTGTAACCCTCTGTGAAGGGACCAATAAATATTGAAAATCATATTATAAGCTATCAGTGTAATTAACTATTTTGGCTGTCGACTTGAAATTGATCAATCGTCGGTGTTCTTCAGGGTCAGGAATAGCCAACAAAAAATCGAAATCAGACTGACAACTCCACCACTGAAGATGCGTTTGGAGTCTTTAAAAACATTTATTTTGGTGAGTAGACATCGAACAACCTTGTTTTCTACGAGGTTAGGCCTCAAAAGCTTCCGTGAACTGTTACTATCTATAAAAAGGGTGTGGAAATTAACACTTAATAATAGGATAAAATCATAAACTAGCATATAACAAAGTCAAGTTCAAATAAAAATAAAACTCGAAGTGATTAAAATAAATGAAGAAATGTTATATTAAGTTGTTCAAACCGAGATCATGTTATGATAAGGTTAAATTAAATGGCTAAGGCATGTTTACTAAGTAGTGAGAAGATCCTCAATTTAAACCGGTTAGCATAATATTAATTATTTATTTTTAACTATTTAAATATTCGATGATCTATCCAAACCACTTATCATAATGTTAATTCAATATTTCAATCAGTTCAAAGTTCAATCACTTTTTAATGGCTTAACTCCGGATATTTATTAATTCAGTTATGATTTCCCAAGTTTAAAAATTTTGAAGTTTGAAAAAACATTGTGTAAATACGTATGGAAAAAGGTACCTTATAATGATTTATGAGTAACATATAAATAGTAAATACTCTCATCTCATCAATTACTATGGTCAAGAAAATTTTATGATTCCATATTTTTTTAATGGGATTTATTCCAAAATTCTTAATTTTTTATAATTCATTTTATAGAAATATTATAGATCAATGAGGGACTGTAGAGGGCCCATCATCATTGTCAGGAAAAGAAAAAGAGAAGAAATATCTCCTCTACGTTGTCGACGAGCATATCATATAGCTAGATCGTATCTAGAGTAAATCCTCAAAAGGTGCAAAGCACGATGTATTCGTACGTATATGAATAGCAATGTAAAATAAAAGATGTGTTATGGGATAAATTATTTTTAAAATAAGATATATGAAAGTCGATCGTAAATATAAATAATATAATAGGAGCCTTGAAATATACGACGAAAGGTGGTATATATCTCATTCCATCGTCACTGATGTGATCATTCATCATGTCATTGCATGTAATTCAACATGATTTTATATTTTAAAAACACCATGGGAATTAATAGCCAATGAGCCATCCAACCCCGGACGCAATGGAGCTCTCAACATTAAAAATTTTCAACATTTAAAGTGTTAATCACAAGGAAAGGTATGAGGATTTTTATATTAGGTTTCACACAGTCAATATTTGTACCGACAGGAATTCTACACATTAAGCAACAATCAATAGTCCACTTTCTTTTGTGGAGTAAAAGATAGTATTAGCTCAAGATCTATCTATTTTTTATAACACTGTTTATTGATGGTGCATCATATGAGAAATCGTATACATACTCTTAACAAAAGAGGTTGTTAAAAATTAAAACCGATGATCCCTTTTCTTTTCCCTTTTATGCTACTTGTTTTCTAGTTGGACTTATGAGGATCTCCGATCCATTTTATCAAATGGGTCTTAGTAGTTAAAATTTTAAAGGAAACATACTAAATAAGAACTTTAGAAGTGCTCTTCTATAGGCTTAGAAGTAATATTATCATGTGGTATTTTACCTTCAGTTAGTACTTTACTATAATAACACCACTTATAATAATCGAAACTTTGTATACATCAATCTTGAGGGTTCTTGCAACTAAGCACATCTAATTTTAGAGGTCTTATGAACTCTAAGCATTAAATTAGAAAAAAAAACATTAATGATTATTTTTAAAAGCTATAACAGGATTAGTGTTTGAAATACAACAATCAAGATAGACTTTAGTTCAAGCTACTTTAAGTGTGTTAGAGCTAGAGTGTTGATAACATTTGGCTCAATAAAATTACAATACATTTTATTAATTTTATAGGATAAAAATAAACTACTATCCCTTTCTAATAGAGCTATTGCTTCTTATTAACGTTACAACATAATAACTATTAATTTTTAATCTTTACTTATATGTTCCATATTTTACTCATGAAAACCGAACCACTAATAACATAATGATTTTAAATAAAAATATATATATTGGTGTTTTCATATATATTTTTATTATTTTACTAAGAGCCTCTCCAGTGATTAGTTTCTTAACATTTTCATTTTGTGAGCCTTATATCAACCTTAAAAAGAAAAAAGGAATACTAAGGACCTTATATTTTGAGCTTCTTTGAGGAAAAACTTTGCAAGAGTTAAGAAACTTACTTTATTGTTTTCAGTTTTTTGGCTTGAATAATTAGTCTGGGTTTTGTGTAAAGGAATTCCGAAAATGAAAAGCCTAATATTTAATTTTTAAAAATTACAATTCCATTACTACTTATAAAGACCCAACCTACTTAATCCTATTTATTAAGCATGTCAAATCCTTCCGACCAAGCATAATACTTAAGTGCTCTACGTAAGACCATCTGAAAAGGAAGATATTTATATGGATTGCCTGTTTGACCTGTTTAAAATACAAACTTTAATAAAAACTACTCATCATAGAGTAGATACTTTGATATAGCAATATATAGATGTCAATAACTTGGTATCTTAAAATTTACAAAGTCATATATCACATACAATATAGGGAAACCAAAATACTTTATATTACAAACTTAAGCTTATAAGTAAGCATTGTCCACACTATTACATTTTTAAAAACAAATCTTGATTTGGTCTCTCTTGAAAAGAAACAACAAGGTCAGTCCGAGAGTATTAATCATCGTACTCATCCAAAAAGTCCTCAAAATCCGCCCATAGCCCAAGGAATCATAAAACTCATATTCTTCAATACCTAAAAGAGATAATAGTGAGCTAAAGGCTCAGTACATAGTGACAAAAACAAATACGATATGGCATACATTCCTGAACTAATGCAAAGCAAATATCGTAATTTATGTCTCTTCATTTAAGTCAATAAAATCGCACTGGAGTATTCAAACTTTGATTTTAATCCTGGAAAGTGATTACCATCCTTAACCCACTACTGCAGCAGTGGAGGAGCATGCCAGTAGCCCCCGAAAGCGATTAGGGATGCAACTGGACGAGTCATTAAAGGGTACCAGACCTGCTAAAAACCTTATAGAGTTTAACCCTATAAAATCATGGGATGGATTTGGGAAAAATTTTTGTGACCCTATAAGGTCACGGGTCAAGTTCGAATCGTAGTTATGACCCTATATGGTCGACCTGACCCATTAAGATTGCTAAAAAAATAATAATTTTATAACATCAAAACTTTGATATATCTATTTTTTATTATTTTTATAGCCCTATGATTATATAATTTATTTTTTTTGTCCCATTGAGAATGTAATGCTTTTTTATAATTAAAAAGAAGCAATATTCTATTTATGTATCTATGTCAATCTTCAAGTAAAGTAAATTCTACTATGTTGTGTTGCAAAATGATTATCATACATCGAAAATCAATTGTCTAGCTTATTGACTTTTTTATGTATATTTTTACCATCAAATGAAAAGAAATTGAAACAAATAAGTACAATGGAGAATATATCATGAAGACAAGTAGACAAATGATAAATAAAAAAAATGAAAAGGGAAAAAAAAAAAGAAAAATAGTGTAAAAACAAAATCGGGTCAACAAGACGGGGTGGATCAGGACCATGAATCTATAGAGGCGAGTTTGGGAATTGCACATAAAACCCTATAAGGTCGCGGATCGGGTTTAGGTGACCCTATGAGGAATTGGGTCAAGTTCAGGTTTTATATGACCTATCCCAAACCCATCCCGATTGCATTCCTACAGGCGATTATCCCAAGGCAGGAATCCAGGGGTTCTAAGTAACATTAAATACTTAAGGGATTGATATAAGCAGCCTGAATACTTATATCTCTGAATTGATCTCATAAAGAAAATGTAATTTCATCTAGGGTTTACAGCCATTACTCAACTTTACTTAACTTAATGCATAATATTATCTGGTTCAATCGTCCTCATAAAATGTGAATCAAATCATATTATTTCCTTTTAAGAATAAGCAAAATATCACACCGATACTGTACCCTTTATCAATTACCCCCTGAGCTATTATAGAAAACCATTGCATCAAGACTAAAGTGGCTTAAGCGTCTAAACTACCATGTTAACCTTATTAACAGGGGTATCGCTCCTCAAACTAGAATTAACGGCGAAAAGCATAACCAATTTTAAACAACTTTTAATTTCTCTTTGACTAGAATTGGTTTAGAAATGTATAACCTAACAATCAACAATCACATTACTGTGTACCTTGATAACTAGGTTTATCAGGCAAAAGACCAGTATTTGAACTCGGTTGAGTACGAGAATCTGTCAAATAAATCATTTCATATAAAATATTGTTAAGTCACAAATATATTAAATACTCATTAAATTTAGACAAGACTCAAATCATCACATAACACTTTATTCATACAAATACAAATATCTGTATCATATTTCATAATGATTCATCTATTATTAATAATTATTTATTTATTTATTATTTTATGTGAATAGTACTAGAGGGTCGGTAACACCCATTACAAAGGTCGTAATATAAATCACGGGCACAATCATGGTCGTCATGTATGCCGTGATGGCAATTACACCTGTATTAAACTTTGTAAAAGAATTTCTAAATACCACCCAAGAAGAGCATGGCTCTATTACGGTCGTGATCTTGGTTGTGTCCATTAAGAAAAAGAAGTCAGAAAGAATCATGGGCTTGGAAACGATCGTATTCAAGTTTTTTTTTTTTTTAATTATCTCGAGAGAATAACAGTAGTAACCTACCTAGGCCATATCAAGCTTTTTAAAACATCAAAGGTGATCACGGGCCAAATCATGACCTTGATTAACAAGGGAAATTGCATCCGATGACATAACAACCTTGATTACGCCCGTTATGAATAGGGTAAATGCCCTATAGTACTTGTTTCGTAATTTTTTAAATCCTCTATCTTTTAACCCTTTAGTTAACTCTGATGTAATTTCAAAAACATGTCGACTAGTCTATAAACATAGCATTAAGCATTATCATGTCCATTCACTTACAGGAGTCTATTCCACACACACACACACATATAACAAACTTAACTTGAAAACATAATCTCATCTTTTAGGCCTATTAAAGTCTTTTATTACTCTAATTATTCAAGTTCTACTTATTTATCACTGACAACATCCATATACATATCATATCATCACAAACTTCACATTTCATTTCATCAAACACTAAGAGTATGTATACCTATTAGCACACCTAGTTCAACATACACAATAATGTGCTTTTAATTCACATAAAACATCAAAGTTCTACTCCTATCTAACATGAATACCAATCAAAATCATGAATAAACAAGACAAGCAAGAAATCAACTTTACTCACTTTTATGACTATTTGAATCAACTAAACTTCTTTTGCTATTTCTTTTACTTGATTACTTGTTCTTACTTGTTCTTTGTCTTGATTCTTGACTTGGGATCTTGTAGAAGTGAAGTTTAAAGAGAATTTGAAAATTTTTATGTTTAAAAGGATGGAGGAGATAGGAGATAGGAGAGAGAAAGAGAGAGAGATGATAGTTTTGGTCTGTTTTAGATTGATATTTGTTTTCACTTTTTGACTTTTGGGGATTTTTTAACCTTATAGAAGATGTATGAAAGTGGACTTTAGGCTTTGGGTGTATGACTGGGCTTGCTTTTGTTAATTTAATTGGTCTTAGGCTTAAATTAGAGGCTCCAAAATCTACTATATCATGCATCTAACATACATCTATCTTAATTAATGCAACTCAACAAACACACATAACACTCCAATTTCACTAACACACATATACTTTAATTTACAAGAATTTCTCATACTACGTATTTATCATGCAGTCAAATTAAATTTTACTAACTTAACTATATCAATTTAAATTACCAATCATCAATTAAACATGTATAGGAAATTTAATTTTGGCATATTAAAATTTTGGTTATTTCAACTTGACTCAATTGTACAAATCAAATATGCACCTAAGAAATAAGTGAGCTAAAATATAAGTTTGATTTTTAAAAGCCTTCAAGTAGATAACTTTCTTAAGAATAATTTATTCAATGAGAACGCAACTCAAATTTATTAAATACACTGTTATAATTCTATATGAAGAACAATGGCAAAAACAAAACAGAAAAGTAAAGAATACACAAGATTCTATCTGGAAACCCTTATGGGAAAAACCATAGGCAGAGGAAAGAGATGAATCTACTAATGTTGAAAAAAATTACAGAGGATGTGTACAAGTGACCACAAATCTCACTAAACTCATAAACCCTAAAAATAACACACAAAACACATATATTTACTGTGTAAGCCGACACAAGGGTCAAAAGCTGAAAAGGCACTAGTTTGTAACCTACACTGGCTAAAGGCCGACAGCTTAAATGTCGAAAGTCGATGGTGTACCTGATAAAGGCCGACGACGTAGAGCTGGCCTTGAAAATTTATAGAACTGAAAACACAAACTGAAAACGTAAACGATGTCTCGAAAGCTAGCAAGGCATAGACTATAAGCCAACAGCATTACCATGTAGGCCGACGGCTTTGAGCTAGCCTATCCAAAATTCTGGTGCTGGAGGCGTAAATTCCAGAGTTAGCGGCGTACTTATCAGAATTAGTAGCTTTGAAGAATTTGGGTCACATATCCTCAACATACACCAAGTTCCAATCAAACTCCACCTCATTAAATATTAGGGCTAGGGCAAAAAAAAGAAACGACCAAATTGCGAAGTGATCCAAACCAAACGAAATTGAATTGAACTTTTGGTTTTTTCCTAAATGATTCAGTTCGCGGTTTTATTCGGTAATGGGAATTTGGTTAGCGGTTTGGTTCGGAGTCATGAACTGAACCAACCATTTCACCTTTAAAAAAAAAAAAGGAAAAACCTTATATTAACGTGCATTTATACAACATTGCTTGTAATATATATTGTATATGAAAACAATTATATTGATGAACCAAATAAAAATTTGTTTTGTTTGAAGATTTTTTTGTGAGAGATCTTACAAATCATAGCAAATTTGTAGGTGTTGATTCTTTTTAAATTAATACGTGCTTATTGTGATATGAGTATACATCGAACTATTTCAAAATTTTGCCTCTACATATTAATAGTTAATTTTCAATTCAAAATATTAGTTTATGGTGAGATAAATTTTTTGATATATTTATGTAGGTTTTATATTTTATTAGAATTTAATTAAATAAAGAAATAAGTGATAGAGAAAAGCACGTCTTAATATTGTTTTAATTCTTATAATTGTGTGTATCATATTTTTATGTTTACATGACTACTTGAATGTTTTTTTATATCAAAGTTTTATATCTATTCCAAATGACTTAAATGGTCGCTGAAAAAAAATAGAATGCACTAAAATGAGTATATAATAAGATTTATGAAAAAAATGCCCTTTGCATTAAATATAGATAATAAATATATATGAGATAAAAAAGTATTGACAACAATAAACATTAATAGAATTGGAATGAAATAAAATTGAATTCCTTCTAAAACAAAATCATACATGCAATAAATATAGATAATAAAGATATGTGGGATAAAAAAGTAAATAAAATGATAACCATTAATAAAGTTAGAATAAAATCATGATTTTGAGATCTAATGGAGGAATCGAATTCCTCCTAAATATCAAAATTGTTGATTTCAACCAATCACGATTTTAGTTTTCAAAAACACTTCTAAATATAAAAAAAAAAATGGAAAGACAGTTCATATTTTTTTTATTGAAATGAGAAAAAAATAGAAAATTATTTTTTAGGTATATAGTTCGAACCATATGCTAAACTTTCTTTTAGGTTCAAAGAATTAGCAAACAGAACCGTATGAATAAATTCAATTTTATGAAAATAATTAAACCGTAATTTTGTTCGATTTGGTTCAAGGGATGAATTAGACCAAACCTTAGCATGCTCACTCCTATTAATTATATATCTTATTATTACTTCTAAAATTCTACTTATGGGAATTACGATGTCAAAGTATAATAAGGAAAAAAAAAAAAAAAAAAAAGGAAGATCATATATATATTTGTATACATACAAGTAGGAGCAAGAGACTACCACCTAAATATTAGCTCAGGCCCGTTGTATATGAGTTGGTATGTCCAGAACATACCGGTGATTACGAACTAGTACGCAGAATATGCATATATTCAATTAAGAGCAATCATATAAAAAAAAAGTTTGCTGTCATAAATTTATATCTTTATTGTATCATGTCAAATAAATTAAAAAAATAAAAAAAAACTTTAAAATATAAAAAATATTTTATTATACGTATTAAATGTTTATTCGTAGAAACATAATAAGATGGCAAACTTAGACAGCAAATTTTTTCTATAAATATATGTATGTATGTATTCTTTAATTTGCCTTATCTCAAAAGCAACAAATCATCTTTGTAGAAGGACCCCATGATTCAAGCCTTAATAATGTCTACCATTCATAGTATTATTCATGCAGATTCTCCTCACGGTTGACTTAACTTTGATTTCCAATATTTTGACACTTGTATAAAACTGTGTCACACTCTTTAAGGTTCTTGGGTCCCAGCATCCTTACTCAAAACTTTGTTTTTAGCGTCACTTGTTTTAATGTCAATTTTTCCACCGAGAAAGAACAAAGTAGACAACTATTTACAACGAGTTAAATACTGTTAGATCTATAAAATATAGGATATTTACAGGACCTTTTATTTATTAAATTTAAATTTTAAAATTTTTTCTTTTGTTACAATGCGAAGAGAAGTCAAATAAGTACATCCCATTTAAAAGGTGAAAGATAGATAGTTTTTATAATTTCATCAACGAGATCATTCAATCATCATTTAATCGTTAAAATAAATATAATAATTAAAACATTAATTATTTTAGTAATTCGATCATGATTAAGTATAATATGAGCTGCTAAATAGCGATGATTGATCTATCAAAATTAATAACGAATATAATGTTATTAAATTATAAAATTATTAGCTTAAATCCAATACTTGAACATTCCATAACACCGTGATCAGTGGTGTTTTTTTTTAATTTTTATCCTTGGTCTCAGTTTTCTAAAAGGGTTTACGTATAGTTTATCCAAGCCATATGAGCGGCCTTATTTTAATCCTTAAATTGGTTGCCGACATGATTACATTAATTTCAAAGAAATAGAAATAACGTGGAAGTCAAGTGACAAATTTATTATAAGAATAAATTAGTTGATTTTCCATCAAACCGTCTCCTCCGTTTCTTGATAGGTTCCAACCAAAATAATAATGGATATACACTCCGCATTTGATTATTAGGTATTCTAAGTTCTAACTACACCTTATAAATGATTTGATAACAAGATCTTTTTCTTGAATATATACTTATCTTTTTTATGGTTGGGAAATTCAACATTTGCAATAATAATAATGCAATATCATTGAAGAAAACCCTTAAAATAAATCCACTCCCTTGAACATTAAGAAATAATAATGTTCTATGATTCTACATTTCAACTTGACATGTGTATAATTATTCAAATTATAATGAAATAGAATAAATAGCAAAACAGAAAATTATGGATCATTACATATGTGGTGGAACTTCTTTCATTTATTCTTTTTTTTTTTTTTAAACAAAAAGTGCGAAAACACATAATAAGTAGTGTTTGCAGCTTTTAGAAAAGATTGATTAGGTCCTATTTATCCTTCGGTTTCAAGAATCCATTAAATAAATAATTCCTACATCATCAAATGCTTAATAAACTGATAAACATAAGGATTACCATAATAGTCTTTAATAAGGCGGTGAGTCCTTTTCCATTATTATACCCCTCTTTCTCTCTTTTTCCTTTTTTTTTTTGGCGGTGCCGTCTAAGACTATAGGTCGACATTGTGGCTATGATTCCATTTTTGTCTCAAATTTTGCATTTTATTACTTTGAAAATCTGTTTCGGTCTATTAGTAAGTTTCGGTTCTAGCAGACGGGATTGGTAAAAATCTCTATCCGGTTTTCCTAAAATGGCCAGGAATCAATGTGATACTTTAGCCTAATCGAAACATACTTCAAATGTTGTTTGCACTTTGCAAGCATAGTAGATAAAAATATATAAATATATATATATATTACATGTCCCATATCGTATATAGCAATGTTGTCAAACCCGACCTAAATCAGTTCAGATAGAAGGTCACCAAGAAGGCAAATGCAAATTATGGTGAAGATTCTTGAATCACTTTTGTAGTCTTGTTTTGCATCATCTTCAAAGAAATAGCAGCCTGCAGCTTGTTCATATAAGGACTTCTTTGGAACCAGATGAATTATGTCAGTGATCTTTTGCTAGGCGCGTATGTCCTCTGATGACTTTAATCATGTATATATGTCTGTATATGGCCTATGCACTTCCTTTTGGATGCTGTAGATCCTTATGGTGGTGGTGGTGGTGGTACACAGGACTTAAATGTCCTAATTCTCTGGTAATATCATAATTAAATTCCATGACCAGACATGAAAAATCGCACGTCATGATTGACAATTAGACAATGTGGACCACAGTTCGAATGCGTGTTTAAATCAATAAAAGCAATCAAGATCGATGTTATTTACCTAATCAAGATTAAAGAAATAAGAGAGGAAAGATGAGTGTTTGGTTTTTTTTTTTTTTTCACTTTTTTTAATTTGTTGCCCGACATGTAATTGAGTGCTTACTTTCAACTGCTAACTAACTTCAAAGGAAAGCGCGCGTATGTAATTAGTAGTAATAATAAAAATAATCACGAAAATATAAGATAGTATCAAAAAGATACTAAACTTTCTTAAAAATTTAATTAGGTACTTGTAGATATGAAAAACTATATGAAAACTTTGTTCAGTACCAAAATTATTAAAATCAAACTTTAGAAATGAAAAAAAATTCACGAAAACTTTACTCAGTATCAAATTATTTAAAACTAAAATTCAAGTACTTATTAAATTTTTCGAAAGTTTATATACCATTTCTACCACTAACCCAAAATACAATTATATATCTTCTATAGTTAACCTGAATTATGATTATTTTATCAAGAAAGTTCTATGATAAAGGAACTGTATATAGAACATTATAAAGTTATAAACAGAATAAATTAGGGTTTGGCATAAAGGTAAGTAGGACATATAGACGCCATGTAATATAGAAATTAGGTGAAGATTGATCATTTTGTTCCCCGCAAAAAAGAGGCTTTCTTAATTTTGTTGCTTTCACATGAAAGGCAATAGATTGACCTTTTGCCTTTTTGTCCTCCTATAGTCCCAACATTATTTTGTCCTACATGAATTTACATAAGTGCCTATCAATAGCTTTGTTTAATGCAATCATTCTAATTACAATTTTCAAAGGCTTAAACTTTAGTTTAACTATCTACCTATTTTTGGAATTGGAAAAAAAAAAAAAGCAATCAAGAGTGTATTTCTGTTCTACTTGAAGGTTATTGACATTTTAGAATTCATAAATAGAGTAATCTTAAATTTTCAATTAACCATGCATAATAGAGAGCCTTGCTTGAATAGGATTTAAACTTGAAGGACTAAAGTTGGATGATTTAAATTTCAGAGGGTGAATTAGGTTTAATAGTTCATGTTTATGTCAATGTCATCTTTTATATTTGAGTCTAAATAGATTTATTGGAACCCTAAACTTGTAATATGATCAGATATATAATTAGACACCTTTATAGATAGTGGTAATTATACCATCGGTTTTTTACCTAATTATCATTTTGCGCTCTTCAATTATATTAACTTCCATACGATTTTTTTTTCCTACAAAGACTTACATAATGGAAATCTCATGTCCAATTAATTAATTTATTATAAAGTAATTAATCTAAATTGGGTTTTTGTGAAGCTAAAAATAATTAAGACTTTCTAGTCACATAATTAATTATCATATAGTAATTAATGTAGTTATATACATTGTCGTCATTTATACACAGTTAATGCTTGTAAAATAGAGAAATCAGTAAAAGATTAGCTCCTGAAGTGACAAATTGCTCCAAATCAATTATCATACTATATAGCATAAAAATAAAACCTGTATTGACTCGAATACAATTAAGATATGTTGGATATATGATTATTTGAATTAGTGTATAAAGAATAAACGCAAGCATGATTTCAAATTTAGACATAAGACACATTTAGCCAATCCATCCCTAATTATAATCATTTTGATATATCATGTTCTGAATCATGGATCTTAATCCAAATTGTCAACAATAATTAAGCTTTTTTTTTTCTTTAATTTCTATTCTTTAAAGTACCAAGCCTGATTTGTGTACTAGGCTTTTTTTCCCTCCCTAAATAATTCATCCTTGAACGTAATGATCAAAAGCTAAAATGCCAGTTTTCACTCGTGAGGCTTGAATTATTCTCAAATAATTCCATTATTTACTCAACACAATGATGAAAACAAAAGCAAAGCAGTTGATAAAGGATGACATTTTGAGAACTCACCATTATTTTCATGAAGATAAAGGCAGATTCATGAATCTTTGCTTTAGTCTTCTTCAGGAAAAGCAAGACCCTATTTTACTTCCTAGATATGATTTACAGGAAAAATATATTCGCTGCTATAAGAATGTTCTTCTCATCATATCTCAATTAATAGATATTTGATATGTATTAAATAAATTTAAATATTCATAAAATAAAACAAACAGTTACTATCACTTTATGTATACATGTTGCAATATTATTACTTGGGACAAGATTGAGACACAATGGCGATAGCAAATCTTTTGCTGATTTACGATTAATCAAATTCCAAGACTTCGTCGACATCTCTTAGATACATGTACAAATGTTTGTTCTTGTCATCATGTAAAAACCATTTCTCCATTAGATTTTCGCGAATTCCTATCACCAACTTACCTTATTTTACTGAAGACATGCAAGAACAGTTCACTTGGATAGTTTTGACTATTATTATTTATTTTGTCAGAGAGATACTATGTCATATAGATCCGCCATCATAAAAATCATTTAAAAAATTAATGGGCAAATTATAAATATACTTCCTAAGCTCTTCGTTTAGCAAATATATAAAGACTTCCAAACTATTCACTACAAATATATTCTTTTTAATTCTGAAAATGTGTAGGAATGTTTGTACCATCACTAAATCTCTAATACTATTGTTAATCGAGGTATTTTTAGCAACAATTTGAGGTTCTAATAGTAGTTTTAGGAATATCTTAATGTTTCCAAAAATTATAAGGGATGAAATTAAACGATTAATTTAAAAAGCTTATCCACCTTGAACTCATTTGAGAGAGCATAGATATATGCAATCACACTAAATATCTTAAATTTTCTTCCTATAATATCTTAGGCTTGATAGCCCAGCACATGCATAGAGAAAGTGCTGACAATAATGGAATTGCCATAATTCACAATCTCGAAAATAAGCTCAAAATAAACAAGGAGAAAAAATAATAAAAGAATATAATGGGCAAGACCTAGCAAGTACATTGAATTAAATTGTAGTTTCATCAATAGTCGGCATCATCCAACCTGCCAAGTTGACTTTATTATATATTTTTGGGTGACATTGAATAATGTGGAGCTTCAAAAATATTGCTAATATCTATTTTGGAATAAGCGTTTCACTCCTTTTAGTATATATATTGTCATAGAAGATTCTACTATCAATTAAAAAGCAAGAAACCCCATCATCCAAAATGGAAATGGGAAAAAGCATGAATTAAATAGTTATTCGAAAAGTATATAAATGAACGTGACCTAGACGATGGTACATTACCTCATACACACGTACCCACACATGGATAAATTCAAGGGTTCACAAGTTTTTTTTTTTTGGTTTTATTAATAATATACCTGAGAAAGATTTACTAAATTTACATATGCTGCTTAACAAAAAGTATATATTCTTTTAATTTTTAAACACTAAATCACACGTTGTCCAAGTAAAACAAATGCGTTAGCATGATGATTTTAAGGGTAGTAGTCTTACAATACGGTTTACAAAATATCTCATTATTACATATCATAATTATAAGATAGTTAATGCTATTCCATATATTATTTTTCACATTTTCAACAATCAAGTACCTCATAAACGTGTGAAGAATTTATAAAAATAAAAAAAAAACAAAAAAAAAGAAAAGAAAGGGAAAGAAAAGTAGTGTTTCTTTGGAGCTCCAGTAAAACACCAGTAAGATGGCTATATATGTATTTACAAGGCTATCCTAAATATGTGTGTTTTTTTATAGTTCTATGCTGTTTATTATTGTTATAGACAACTTCACTGGGAAAAGGAAAAAATAATAATATTTTAATGAAAATTATAAATGCCATGAAAATAAAAATAATCTTAAAAATAGATAACTCAAACTCCTCTTATGAAAATTTGCATCAGAACCTTATCTCTTGAATTAGACAAATCTTCTAGATTATTTTCATTTTTATGGCATTTTTGTAATTTTTTATCAAAATACTGTTTTTTTTTTTCCCACCCCGCTAAACCCAACTTGATTGCATGCTTCATATTTTGTATTTCCAATAAATATAAAATACCTTGGAGATGCATAGATTAATCGTTCGCGACTGTGCCATTGCCTGCAAGGAGAAATGGCTTTTTCAGGGTAATTCCTATACGCATGGTAGTATCCTAGAATAGGTAAAATTAGCCCCTCCTATATTAATGTTATATATACGTGGGTCTAGCTATTCCTACTACATACACTATCCTACATGGAATTGTGAAACCCAGGAGCTTACAATAATATATTTCAAGTTTTTCTATCCAATTATTGATAAGATATCATCAATTTTCGACTCTATAACAAAAATTATTCCTTATGAGTAGTAAAAAAAAAAGATATAAGAAAACTTTGTTCGAGTAAGGACTAAATTTCCCATTGTGGATTACAGTTGCAAAGTGAATGTACAATTATGTACGTCGGTAAATCAAGATGATGGAGATATGGATATCGGAGAGTGGTAAAGAAAGGGTGAGGTGGTGGTGGTGGTGGTGCAGACAGTTTCCACCAAATAAGCTGGTGGGGATGAGTCTTTTGTTTGATGGCAACATTTCCCTGCAAAATGTTAAATAAGTTGATTACCCCACTTTCCCACTTTGTCTTTTAACCCTAGCTAGGGTTCTTTCTTTTTCTGATTCCCTCTTAAATTGGCTACCTAGGATTAAGGAATAAGGATGCATGGGGAGAAGGGTTACTATATCAAGAAGATAGATATGATGGGAATAATTTATTTATATTAACTTTATTATTAGTTGATGTGCTTAAAATGATAAGTGGATAATTTGAAAATTTGAAAATTTCAGATGATATGAATTGAGACCAAATTATAAGTGTTTTCTTAAAATTAAATATCACTCCATTATAAGTACATAATTTTGACCCATTGAGATATTTAATGGATTTCAGAAAAGATTAAGAGAAATATGCTATGTAATTATCTCTGGGTACTATTTTAATTAAAAAATAGCATTTATAATATTTTGCACTTTGTAGAAAGACAAATAATATTCATTACGTTTGAAATTACAAATATAGATCTTATAAATTAATCAATACAAATTATTATAACATTTTTTTTTTTCAGATCAAACTTTACGAACTATCAATCAGCAGGTCTACTATATAAATAAGGGCGCCTAATTGAAGGCGTGGGCCGAGGGGTGGCCCATTTTTTTTTTTTTTTTTTGCCCCTGTCTTTAGTGAGATGAGAATGCTAACGAGGGATATTTCCAACATATGAGTTGATACTACATCTTACTTTGAAGTAAATATAGCAAGTTTAGAACCTAAACCTAATATCAACTATCAAGTAAATTTGCGCCTACATATATATATATATATATATATTTTGTGAAATTTATATATTACTATTAAGTGAATCCAACTTCATTTGCGTAGAAAAAAAAAAACTAAAGTAAGATGATTGATTTTTTTTATTTATATTATTTGACATTTATTCATCTCTCTAACCTCTCTTAAAAAACTATCATCAATGCTACTCCATTATCTCTCTCTCTTCTGCCCTTTTGTTCTTTGTAACAAAAACCATTTCTACTCTTCTTTTTTTTAGCACACACAGATCTGCTAAATATATATCCAAGCAAATTCTTTTGATTTATCATAGGGCTTTTGCCCAAAACGAATTACTTAATTTTGTCTTTTTTCTTTGCTTTTAGTGAAACTATAGGTACTTATTACAATAATAATAATAGCTAACAAGGGAATGGCCCATGATAGAAAAATAATATTAAATAAACACAATATTGTGAAATTTCTTAAACCAATGATTCTAGAAAACTCATATCAAAAGAGAGTTTATTAATGAATCTTTGGGTGTAATAGATGTGTATTGATCTTATTTAAAAAAATTATCAAATACAAATTATAAAAAATTAATTATCATATTATCAATCTCATTTATGTTATATGTTTAGAAAAAAAAAAACATAAATCACATTTATATTACATGGGACTTTAGAAACAGTTCAAAATTGTATCAATTACACGCAAATTTGAAATGTCTATACCTACCATGAATTAGATTCATCCTAAATTGTATTTATTACATGGTGTTTATGTAATTATATTTTATAGAATTGATATTTATGTAAATAAATTTATAATAAATCGGTAAATAGACTTACTATCTCATGAATCTTCAGCTTTTTTGGAAGCTAGTTAGTTGCTACATTTTCCTCTTCCTCCACATGATGATGCGTGCTCTTTAGTTGTCTGTAAAAGTGTTTTACCCAGAAGATATTATTCTATATATCTCATCAATGATTGAAGATATTATTTTATATATCTCATCAACGCGTCTGTGATATTTTTTTTTTTTTCCTATTTTCACCCAACTTTGCAATGTTCTTTAAAATTAAAACTGCAAATTCTATTCACTCAATGGAAAGGTTAGAGGAAGGAAATTAAAAACACCACATCATATTACCTTATATCATCCCTCGAAATGCCTTTCCCTCTCCCCCGATCTGCTTCCACACACATATCGCCATCCACTTTTAAGTTTGAAATAATTTGGTTTCGGGCTAATCCAAGGAAGTAAAACACAAACTTTTATTTTCTTTTTATTTTATTTATTTTATTTTTTATTTATTTTTACTAGAGTCAGAAACAAATCTTCATCTCCCTTTATTTGACTTTATTAAGAAAAAATCATCTACACGTTAAGATCCATCCAAAAAATCCATAGAAACAAACCAAAAAACTCTATTCATCAATCAATCGGAAAACCACTTTTATAAGATCAGTTAATTAATTCCTTTAACTCAATTAAACAGTCAGCAATACACAGTTAACCGATATAATGATAGGTAAAATTATAACTAAACCACCTTTCGGAATATTTATTCTAACTCCATATAAATCAAAGTGCTTCTCATGGCCGCCATCTATGCAATTTGCATCGCCAATGTCAAATTTCTCATCAATTCTATAAACATTTTAAGTTCATAGTTCGATAAATGGCTTTTTAAGTGTATTATCCATTTCCCTTTGCTTCTATCATCTCCCTTTCATCCACCTCAGACTCCACCATCGTCATATATATACAGAAGCTCTGATTTCGTCCTTTCTTTGTTGTACCATATGCCATTATTTCCCCTTCCCTAATGTTAGACAAAACCCATATCACTACTACTTGCTAGATGACTTGGTTTTCAAGAATCTTAAACTAAACTAGACATGTGATCCGCCTGACCACAAACTTGTTAGAAACAAAGTTGTCCTTGCATTGAGGTACCAAAGTAGTAATCATGCTGATGACACTACTGCAAAAGCACTGCAAAATACAAACTCTTGTCATTTTGGCCAAGACAGAAGACAACTAATAGAAATCATGTCTATAAAAAACACAAAATTCTGTGTAAAATCTGAAACTCTTTTCTTTTTTTTTGGGGGGGGGGGGGGGGTTGGGGGGTCTGTTGGGGGGGTGTGGGGGGATGGAAGTCTTTGGTGGCAGATATATTTCCTTGTTATGCAGGCTTTTGAAACCCCCTAGAGAAAAGTACAATTTTTTTTAAACTGTTTTTTCCCATAGTTCATGGTTAATTTAGGACCACTGATTTGTAAGGGTGCATATGATCCAGATCTTGGTGGCGATCACATATTTTTCCCAACAATACATGATATATATTGGGACCATATCCTATGTGGGCTCATCTAAATCCGATCCCAGGATGTAATGGCAATCCTAGAATTCTCACTACACTTGCATTTCTTAAAATTATGTCTTGGAATAAAAATGAATTTCATTATCTGTCTTCTTAGTCCTATGTTTTGCTATCATTATTATCAAGCCGGTATATGGAATGGAGATTTTATAGATTCTGCAGTATACATCCTAAGCTATCCGTACATTTCATAATAATTTTAATTGAAATATCCAAATTTTCAACAAGTCATATTAAGAAAGTAATATTGATTAACTTGAAAATATGAGTAAATTTGAACCTTAAATTATATTTGAGTAATTAATTACAAGTTTTATAATTTAGCTAATTAGATAAATGTTAAATTATAAATTATAATATTGTTTAGATAAATTAAATTGAATCGATAGGAGAAAAAATTAATTATATTGTTGTAATTAATGATGAAGTACTCTTAGAAATGTATAAGTAACTAAATAAATGGCATCTCCTTTAACAAATTCTAAGTACCTATCTAATTTTCTTATCCTTCATATTCTATATATTTTGAAAATAACTAGAGATAAATCTAACTTGGTAAGTGAATTAAATAATTTAAGTAATTGAATTAAGTAGTTTAGTAAATTAGCACAATAGAGTAATAATTGAATTTAATTTGAAAGTTGATTAAACCAGTTTTAATCCTTACAAAAAAAGATCTATATATCCTTGATTTCCAAAACAAATCAATTCTTAATTACAAATCTCAATCAATCATCAGAAAATCACCAAATAATCCCTTGTAATCATACAAGCTAGATATTATAAAACCCATAAAATCTACAACAAATCTTTTATCTCACCTATACGTACTATATCTTCTAAGATTATTTCATACAACAGTAAAGATTTCATCTCTTTCTTTTTCTTCCATTAAAAATATCCTCCCATTCTCCTTATCTTCTACAAAAAGAAAAATTCTTAACTCAAACACACAAAAAAACTATCTTCTCTTAATCTCTAAACACTCGTCAATAGCCCTACAAAATTGAGAATTAACAAGGTAAAGTAATTCCTAATGTTGACACCCATTCAATGTCAAATCTAATCTTTATCTTTAATTTGATTCTTAAGTGATTCTCAAGATAAAATCAAGGTTGAAATTAGGGGATTAGCTTAAGAAGCATCTTCAAAAGTGCATGCAAGTAGTAGTAGTTGTGGATTAAGAAATTGATTGAGTTTTTACATTCTTAGTAATAAGTATATTCAATTCTATAGATGAATATGTATTTTGATTAATGATTAAATTAGATCTTCATATTAAATTGATTTTGATGATGATGATGATGATGATGTGTGTGTGTGTGTGTGTGTGTGTGTTTTTGTAATATTCACCATGTATATATGTATAAATTGATTTAATTTTTATTAAAGGAAATTAATAATGAGATTTATAAATAAAATTATGCATGTGTGTCGGATTTGTATATATATAATTGTATGCTTATGATATTAGTTAATTATGATTGATTAATTTAATACATATGTATGTATAGATACATAATTAGTCACACGAAGTATGAATTTGAGTTTTAATAAAGAAATTGATTATGAACTTATATCTATCTATATATTTATATATATATATATATCATTTTTATGTAAAGATAAATATATGTGTAGATAATGTTGATCTGATTTTAGAAAATAATGTAAAACTGATAATAATATTACATAAAAAATAATATGTGTATATACGTTATTTTGATGGTTATTTGATTTGTGAATTTAATATGTATTGATACATTAATGTATAAATACGTTTGTAATATTATTTAGTAAAATAATTATGAATTGAACATATTTTTAGTAAAATAATTATGAATCGAACATATTTAATATACTATCCAATTAAAAATATAGGTTTTAAGTTGAGTAACTAAAGAATATAATGCAAGAAGTTAAATCACAACTAATAGGTATATATATGTATACATTATATTGGACTATAAAATTAGTATGAGCTTTCTTAATCAATTAGGGCCTATTAGATTAAAACCAAACCACTTACCTAAATTTTTTTTTTCGCCGAAACCACTTACCTAAATTACACATAAGTAATATGTGCTTAATTAGTAACTATTATCAAACTTACTTTGGACTTGGATGAATATTAATAGGTTTAACACTTAAATTTATCACTTTTGAATCCAATCCTAATTTTCGAGGTAATACATTATAGAAAGTAAGTTAAATCTCAATTAAAAATGTATGTTATACTATGGCTTTTAACTTGACTAATTAATTAAAAAAATATTGGTTGATGAGTGAATTGTCATTCCAAAATCTTATGTGAGATGACTTTTATTGAATAGATACCTATTTTTTATCGAGCTTTTCATCTAATGTATTACATAGTATTACTACATTATTAGGTACGTAGTGACATTTGTGTTGTCTGCATAAGGTAAGCATTCTTAAATAGACTAATTTCAAAGACGACCTAATAATTAAATGTATTGTTTGTGCTTGTGTCATTTAATCTGGGTTAGGGAGCGACAACTTTGCTAGACTATGCCAGTATAGTTTTTAGGTGCTTAGGCCACCCTTATTCTTATTATTGATATATGGTTGGTGGCTCAATGGGTAGCAGATAAGGCAAACGATATCGGAATAACGTTTACTTAGCTTGAAGAGAAGTAATGCAATCTGGTTCATATTTATAGGACCGGTTGAACTAGATTGTAGTATAGACTAAGATACGTAGCTATATGTAACAGTTGTAAACCCTAAACGATGCATTTACATAAAATGTTTTTATAGGAGGTTAAGGTATTCAACTTGCCTTAATTAATCCCCTGAGAAATTGTTGCTACTCAGGACCTCTAGATTTACATAACTTGTTGTTCGAAGTGTGAGTAATCTTGTTTGATTGGCTCTCCTTAAATAATAACCTTAAATTGTTTGTTGTTGCATTGTATATAATCTAGGTGTGTACGTCATATTGTGTGTGTTTTCGTTGCTATATACTAGGCTTCGGTTCACTCTTTTACTTTTTGGGTGTTAAAATGATTTATATGGATTGTTGTGATTACATGGACCATGTTTTAAATATTGGTGAGAGATTGGACAAGATGGATGCTTAGACATGCAAGATATCATAATTTTTATTTTCTAAGAGTTTGATATTTATATTGTAAAGATTCGAGAGGTTACTTCTGATGACTTTATGTATATAATTTCATTGGATACTATTATTTTGTATAATTTAAATAACGATTTATTAAATTTAAAATTGATTAGAAACTCACTTTATTAATGGTAGCATTTGCGTATAACGCTTAAGTGTTATACATGACGGAACTGTTGATGTTGTAGGCCCTATTTGGAGCATGATATTTACTATTTTAATTTTGATTTTTTTTTATAACATTTATATGATTTGAGTAATTTAATTAGTTATAAAACTGGTAAATGTGCTTTAAGTGAAGATAAAAAAAATCAATAAATACATATTGAAAAGTTTCCTAAGTTACCATATTGTCAAGTATAGCATTTATCATGCATTTAAGTTTTAAAAGTGAACCAATAAAGTACCTACTACCACCTAAATTGTGGTAAAGTTCTTGAAAAGTAGCAATGTTATCTTTTAAGTTGAACATATTATACATGAAATGAGAAATCTGGTGGTATATGCATTAAAAAAAAAAATAAAGAATAGCGAGACATTGTACTCATGTAGCATTGTCCTATTAGCTAAATGCTACCGAAGATAAAATCATCTTTTGTCGCCATGTTTGGTATTGAAAGGAAAAAAAATAAAAGGAGGAATATATAGACTTCTTCGAGATTGGGTCCAACTCAAGACCTAATCTAATTACCCTACGTCTACTATTAGACCCGTCCTGGCAGGCGGAATTCAACCCTCTTATTAGAGCCACCATAGTCCACAAATCTTAGCTGGGTCTACCGGCTAGACCCAATTAAAAAAAATTAAAATATATATTATTATATATAAGATACAAAAACATAATGAAAATATGAAATAAAAAAAAGTAAAAAAAAATGAATAATATTTAATGTTTAGACTATTTTTCATGTGAATAGAAATTATTATTTATTCACAAGTATTTAAATCTTTATTAATAATAATACAAAATAAATCAAATTTAAAAACATATATCATGCTTCGTAAAAAGCTCATATGAGAAATCCAACTTCTAGAAAATGTCGGTCTTCCTTTTTTTTTTTTAAAACTATACTTCTTTAGTGTGTAACTCTAATCTCATATTACGAAAATTTCATCTTAAAGAGGGTGTACTCATGTATAAATAATTATACATTCTTCATATAGTTTAAATAAAAATTGACTAAACAGTAGTATATTCTTAGACCAATTTATATTTCAAGTTTAAAGTTTTATTTTGAATTAAAAAATGTTGTTTGTTTTAATTTTTTCCTCTTTTAGAAAAGTGTATCGGTTCAAACTATTCTAACCAAGCTCAAACTCAGTGAGTCCGTGGGTTGGACCCATCCCGCCAAATGTAAGGAGCAGTGTTGGATCCTTGTTTTGGTGAACTGGACGCTTGAGATGTCTAGAAACATAGGATGAAGTAAAGACTAAAAGAAAGGACAAGTGTTTGGTTTGTTTATAAAAAAAAAAAAAGGAAACTTCTTATCATTGGATTATCTATCTCATGATCCTGCTATGAAATTAATTATAAAATTTATCAGTGCCTTTATAACATAGCAGTATCTTCTATGATCTTTTAATTAAGAGATGCTAAATTCAATTCTCCTCTCTCTTATTATAACAAAAAAAAATTTTAAGTGTAAAATGTTAATGTAAAAAAATTTAAAGGTCTGATGATGATTGGTTTTAAGTTGTTCGATAAATATAGAACCATAGAATCTTTCTAGAAAGAGAGGCAATAATGAGGAAAGTAAGAGATGAGATTTCCCCTTTACAATCTTAAATGAACTCCTAACTAGAGGTGAAATGAAGGAAGTGGGAGGTATTAGAAAAAAAATAGCCTTAACTAATAATAAAATCCTTTAAAATAATAAAACGGTGTAAACAATTTAAATTATTAAAAATTTTACTTCCCTTTATTTTTCTTTTCAATTGTATATACAAGTATAAATGGCTTAAATCATATGCACCAAATGCAGTTTCCTACCTATTTTTATCCACTTCCTTTCATCTCACTTCACTTTCCTTAAAGTTTCCCTTTTAGTATATACCAAACAAAGTATAAGATCACAATTAATAAACAAAACAACAATTAAAGTAGTGGAAGTGAAGAAGAGCCTTATCCAATGGTTCTATCTATACAAACATCTAACCATGATCTAATTACTGAAATTCTCATTACATTGACTCCTATAAAATGGGCTAAAGGATCCCATTACAAGAATTTCGTAAATAATCAAAATGTTGGTTGGACACCAAAACTAAAATACATACATATATATAGCACAGACCATTTATGACATTGTCTTGGTTTGACAACTAACTTAAAATGTTCAAAATTTGGTTTAAAAAAAAAAAAAAAGAAGCCCAGATCCCAATCCATTCACACTGAATGTTGGGTGGATAGAACCTTACAAAATCCCCACAATTACACAAACACACACTGTCCCTGTGAACTCTTGTTAATGATTCACTTCAGAGTTCACAGTCTTTACTCCCTAGAACCTAGCTACCCCCAAATTTCTTTTTTTTTTTTTTCCTATCAATTGTATGCTGTGCATGTTTTCCTTTGCCAGCCAACCGTTGATTATGCTGCCTTCCAAATTTAGGACCACATTGAGTAAGGGCTAAAGACCCTCCCCATCAACAAAAATATTGTAGGGTGGTCCTAAAACCTTGATCAATAATCATAAGGAGGAAAGTGCTCCCAGTGCCGTATTGACAGTCTTTCGCTGCTACCCTATTCGTTACAGCTGCATACACACATCACCCGCGGCAGTGCCAGTGTCCTTTAATGGTTACGTAAAACCTTAGCCTAGAACGCTGTTGAATTTCTTAAAATATCAAGCGGTTTCGTTCGAGTAGTGTCCTCTTCTTTTTAATCTTATTATTAATTATATATGATCGCATTTTAACAAACGTAAGTAGAAAATTTTTCAAAAAAAAAAAAAAAGTTCAAGATGATCCATCTTATAAAATCAGATTCAAACATTATTAGTTATTACTCTTTTTATGAGTTCTCTAGATATAGTTTATTTAAATTGTTTGTTTTTCACCATATTTGTATCCAAATCTATATTTGATCCATCTAATATGCATTTATTTTGTGTGATCTATTTATGAATAAATAAATATGTATTTGTTTTTGATAAATAGTTTGATTTAAGTAAATGGCAAACCGATGCTAAATCAATAGTGTACCAATGAATCAAATTCACGAGTCTATTTAGATAGTCTGTTTTTCATATGTATCTAATATATATCTATATCTACATATATATATATATATACACATGCGTAAGGAAAAAAAATAATCGATGGAAAAATAATTCTGTCTTTTGTTGTCCAATCCCTACCTAGCTATCAGTATTGATTCGTTAAAAAAATAAATTAAAACTAGAAATCAAACGAAAATGAGCGGGATATGAGATTATAAACAAGTCAAGTTGGGTTTGCTTGTAATTTTATGCTGGAGCTCGAATTAGAACAGTACTCGAATAAATTTAAGTTTGAATCGATTAAGTATATTTAGGCCAAATCTATCTTGAAAAATAACTTTTTTCAAAACAAAAAGATTAAAACTAATATTCAAACTCCAACTAAACTAATATTTGCATTCAATTAAATTCAGCAATAGTCTGCTAAATATCATGAAATTCGAATTTAACTCGAAGATTATTTGATTAACTCAAACTTGACTTAATTCCTTCTAAATCTAACTCAAACAAATACTAAATTGATTTTAAACTGTTTGCAAGTAGATCTGGTTTATTTATAACTTTATTCAAAAAGGGGGAGATAAAAGAACTAAAATGACGTAATTCGACAAAAAACAATGAAATTCATCAGATTGGTAGTTTATAAGATATTGATACTGGGGTTTTATTGGTTATAGCAACCTGATGAGAGGATGGTAGCAAATTAAATAATCCTATTAAGTAATTATCCCATATAAGGACCAAATAATATAATAATAAAGTTCAAACGGTTAAACTCAAATAAAACAGACATTTTCAAATTTTTTTATGAGCCACGGCTCAGCAAGCCAGTTTTGTTGGAAACATTAAAGTACAAGAACGAGATACGATAAAATGAAAGCTAGATAGTGTTTTTTTTTTTTAAAATGGTTTAATCTTTAAGTATGTATACATAGATAAATCATACAAATAATATATATATACAGACGTTTCCATAAAATACAAAGGATAAATATCAGCATCAAATAATTGAGTATATAAAACTTTTTATATATTATTTACAATTTTTTTTTTTCAATCATTTTTCATGAGGGAAAAGTTCAATTGCCAACACAAAGAAAAATTTCACAAACGGTCCTAAAATGGGTTGGATTACGGGCTTCAAGGCCCAGGCTGCATAATCCATAAAGAACGGATTTCTCGTGAGACTTTGAAACCCGAAATGGGCTAGGAATGAAATGCTTCCTGAGTTTGTGGCATCTCTGATTTAAAGTCTAAACTTATTGTATGGGCTTTTGGATTTACTTCTCACTTATTCTCACTTTTGCTTGAGGACATTTTAAGAGAAACTTGTTAAGTAAAATATTTAATCATAAAGATACAAGATTTGATTTTTATTGTAATATTTCATGTAATTAAAGCTTAACATGATTGAAGAGAACATTAGCACTAGCTTATAATGTTATGTAATAAATGTTATGTTAACATCAATAAGATGGTTAGTTTAATTATTGACTGCTTTTTCGATAGGGTGTTAGTTTACATTCCATGCTGTACTTCTGTGATGAATTTTACATACATAATTATGTAACCTAGTAATTGTAAGTATTTTACTATTTTGCATATCTATTTTTTTATAACAAGATCATAACAATTTTCCCTTCCTCTTCCTTAACAAAAGCCTCCCTCTCATGCGGAAGGTAACAATTTCTTTTATATGCAACACTAATATAATGAAAATAGGATCTTGAAAATTAGACATATACAAAAGATCACAGGAATCATGAACAATGAAATCTTAAAAAAGATGAAAATGAATGGTAACAGTGATAGCTCAAAAAGAGCAAATCATTTTAAGTACCATTGGTAGTGATCATTTATTCCGATTGTAGTGACAAGAAAATCAAGTTATATTTGATTTAATATAAAGAATTAAAGACCAACTCCAAGAAATTCAAAAGAGAAGAGAAAATTTCTTGGATTCCACAACTAACTATTTATAACATCTTTTATTACCATTAATTCCCTAATTAATCCATCTGATTGTAAACATTTAATAATTTCTTTGTCAAACTCCTTAGAATATAGTTGTACACCATATAAAAGGCTAAAACCTATGATTTACATTTTCATTGGCTTACATTCCCTCTCAATAAATGGCAAATACTTTGATTAAAGTATATCAAATCCACCTCACAATTAAATAGGGTTGAACGAATACTTAAAATTATTGACTCTACCTTCTTTTTTTTTTTTTTTTGGTCTATGTATATTTTTTTTAGAGGAAGGGGGTAATAGTATGTAGGAAAAATGTCAAATTTGGAACCTAAACTTTGCACAATTTGTTACATGAAATTTGAATTGTCAATCTAATACCCAATTAAACTTTTTATAGTTATTTTCACAACCTCATTACCACCGTATGTTCCATTTTCTAACACGGAAGAGGTAGTTTATTAATACTAAATAATATTAGGAAGTAGTAAAAATCAATGGCAAACTGCCTTTTTCATGTTAACTTACCGTATAAATGATATTAATCAACTAAAAATAGCTAAATCGACTATCTCATAGTTCAATACTAAACTAAATTGTTGTGCAAAATTTGGGTACAAAACTTGACATCTACCTTAGTATTAAACTCATGAGAAAAATAGATTGTAAATCTAAGAGGATAAGTTTTTAAAGAGATTGTGAGGATAATCATTAATCCATTACACATTTTTTGTTTCTAGTTATAAAAGCTACTCAATTGGCTATATAAGTATCCATTAGGATGAAAACCAATTGAAATCTAGTTATCGCAAGATAGTAGCATATTCTTAAGAGGTTAAGTATTATAATTCAAGAATTAATCAATCAATCCAATAAGCAATCTAAAGCACATATGAGGATGAGACAATATGGTTATATCTAAATAAGGGGCCAATCTTTAGTAGATGCTAATTGAAGACCATTGGAATAGCCTAACATTTAATTATTATTAGTGTTAATTCTCTACACGCCATTGTGTTACCACATGCTAACATCCCATGAATGTCCTAAGCAATCACACTCATTGTCATTAGATCATATCATGAAGCCTAAGATCCATCAACATTTTCCTTAACGCAAGGCAAGCTAGGGAACAAGCCAATTGTCAAAGATGACAATAATATTTTGATAAAACTCCCCAAATATTTCATCTCCTTTTTCTTCCTCAATAGAACTTCTTAATTCCTTTAAGAAAACCCTAGACGCTCTAACCTTGTCTTTTGAATCCACTTAACCTCCCTACAAAACAAGAAAATACCATAATTTTGTAGGTACCAATCTACAATGCTCACAAAAACCTTAAGCTTCTATCTTTCTCCTCATTCTACCAAAGTCAACTCTGCAAACTAATCCAAAAAACAACCAATTACAGATCTATCTATCTCAAACCTATGTTATGAAACACAACCACCTCAATCTAATAGTATAGTAGCAAGGTGGATGTGTAAGGATCCAATTACAACAATCACATGTCTACTGTATGACTATCGCACTACAAGTGTTCTAGAGAAATTACATGTACAAGGATAATCAAGAGAAGTGTGTAAAGAGGAAGAATAGGCAGTATCAATAGACTTTAACACATGTATGATAAGTGAGCAAGCTAAAAAGTATCAACCTCACTGAGTAATGAATCAACATCCATTCTTAATCAAGACAAGTGATTGAATCACTAAAATGGAAATCCAGTAGCACAACGACGTTTATCCAAGATTTTTTATCCTTCAAATGAGGTGGGGACTAATAGTATTTATAGGGAGTCTAGCTGTTAATGCCGTCCATTAGATGATACGAACGACCAATGACTAAGATGAATCCCTCTAATAATGAATATTGAAGTGAGCTTTCTTATGACCCACGCTCATTAAAAGCATTGTTTGTAGTGTATGAGCTTTTGAGAAATGCTCGAATTAGGTAGGCTAATTCCAACGAACCTTACTCTAAGTCTACCATGTCAAATCTCTCTTAACCATCCCAATGGACAAATAAGTACAACTCCAAAGCTCTGTTACATTAGCTAAGAAAATTAAATCCAAATAAAATAATCAGGCCCAAAGCCTTTATAATCAAATTCAGTCATCTACATTTTGTCTCATGACTAAGGTCCTTTGGACTGTATCAAAGGAATTTAGGCATTAATTAGCCTCTTGAATAGGTGAAGTTTCCACTGGCACATGTGTGTTGTAACACACCTGCGCTACCGCTCATCACATCTTCACGACTAATCATGTTATTTTTCTTGTAAGCTATATCATAGGAGCTCGGTGTCTGTGTTATGGAATAATCAATCTGATTTCCCTTATTTAAGAGTTTACGATCTCATGGAAGTGGATGCATCGCTTTAACTAACTGTGACTATAGTGCCCTAAGGTAGCATAATGACTAAGTCTTCTCTAACTTCATGTCAACTAGTTTGTTTCCTTCCTTCAATTCGCTTGACTAGTCTATCACACAGAGTTCATTCTGTTTCTTATCCATTCGCTTTTTCATTCCCATCTACTCTCAAAATCTCGGCATTTTGCTTGTCGCGTCATAGAAAATTAAGATCCCATTGTTGACTATTTCTCTTCACTTCATACATGACTCCATTATCTTATCCAAATCAATTTACAATGAATGTATATGTGCATATATATATTGATATTCTATTTTTTAATCACATGTAGAATCTCCATTCTCATGAAATTTCCTTCCCCACTATCTTGCACCAAATGTATGTCTATCTTATCATCCAATCTCATGGCTTGATAAATGTGTTTGGATTTCCACCATCAACAATACAATTTCATATATGCCATCCACTCAATAGATATGTGTCACAAGCTAATAGCATACAACAACAACAATTTTTTTTTTATTCCACCTGCACATGACATTCCTATCTGGTATGACATTTTTCATTGAGGCTCATTTCTTTCACAATTCTTTTTATTCGTCTGCATATGACCGGTACAAATATTGGACCGACCTCATCCCCACCCTCCATTGTATTTACAAATATAGATTGCTCTTTTTATTCTCTTTTCTAATCACATTACAGAGCGCTTTTTTTTTTTAATATGTTCCATCCCTTTCAAGTCTTTCTTTCAATGCACACCACACTAATTATTATTATTATTATTTAATACGTAAAATTTCCCATCCCACTTCATCAAACATGTGTTTGTCTTATTGTCCAATCGACACAATTCTCATAAGTTGATAAGCATGGTTGGAATAAAAGATTTCCACAGCAGTTGTGTAATATCACCCTTACCATTCATTCAAATGAACATGTATTGTGGCCAGAATAATTTATTACAGCAAGGTACAACAACAAGGCAATGTTTCTTTTATTCCAAAGCATAGAAAATTCATAAAGACTAGCGTGCTTCTTATCTCTTTTATTGGCCTTTCTTCTTCCTTTTCCTTATGTTGTTGTTGTTGTTTAACACTTATGGCTCACACAAGCTTCTCTTTTCCCTCCATACAGTAGAAAAATAGATTTAAAGCTTAGCAACTTCTATAACTTAGTGCTCTTGTCCATCATTCATTATAGTAGCTTTGACCAACAACAATAGAAACCTTGTTATATAAGCTCTGAAACTTGAAATCTCTCTACCACAGCATTATCCTAGTATTGTCTGCTAAAAGTAATCAACATAATAGTCCTCTTCCTTCTTTAACATTGGTTCTTTTTTATTAAACATTTGTTTCTTTTGTATCTCTAATCAAGGCTTTGTTCTTCTTCTTTAACTTTCAAACTTTGCATCCTAGAAGAGAAGACAATAATGGCATGTTAGGTTCAAATGCTTTTCATTCTCAAAGGTTTGCTCATCCATTTTGTCTCTTGTTGTGACTAGCTTTGATCAACCACAGCAATGTAGCTTACAGTATAGGAGTTTTGCTCTAAAACTAGTCGTGTTTTCAAAGCCAACAAAGAGAGCCTACGAGAGTAGAGATGAAGCACATCAGCTGCACCCAATCATTATTGTGCTTCTCTTGACCTCACAGCATACTCTACTTAGCCTATCAAACCTTTATTTGGTTGGAGTAAGCACTATAAGGGTGTGTATGCTCTGTTACAGTAGCAGAAAGAGCCAGTCCATGGGTGCAAGCAAGATAGAGTGAAATGAGAGCTATACTCTTCATCTTTATAGCTCCCATTGCAATAGTTATACACGGAGTTTGTCATTCAGGATAGCTAAAAAGAGACCTTATGAGTGTCAAAAGAAGACATGTGAGCCGCATATAGCCACTACTCTACCTCACTTAACCTCATAGTATCTCTACTTGGCTAGAGTGATGACTTTTCCGAGCTGACTATTACAATATGAGCTTTGTTAACCGACATATCGGTCTTTCAATCAATTGGAGTGAACTGTGAGATTATATGTACCTCCGGTTAGTAGGTTAATTTTACACCATTGACATTTTGTCCTTTTGCTTTCTTTCTGAGTGCCTTAATCTCAATGATTTATACTAACATAGTTAGTTTTTGCAATAATAACTTAAAGAGGTAAACTAAGAAAGATCAGCATTGTTCAAGAGTTAACAACTAACCACTGTCGAGAAGATAAAGACATTTTGAGCTGAAGTAAAAGGAATGTCTCTTATACTTGGCAATGGGCTTAAACTTGGGAACTATATTGCTTACTCTAGTTTTATGAGTATAGGGACCTTACTATATCATTGATGGATGACTTCTACTGCATAAACCTCATTCTTGCTTCTTTAATCCCTAATTGATGTTGTGTCCTTAACCATTTTCTTATGACATTTCGTTCACCTTTTTTTTATCCAATCCAACTATTCTTCTTTAGTATAAAAGAGTGACAAAGATAAATCTCTCTAATGGTGCACTGCTAAAATAACAATCTGGCAGTGACCACAAGGTAAGTAGGATACTATCCAAAACACTTCAATGTTATACCCAATATGGAAATTAATATTTCTTTTTCGTGATACATCTAGGCCCTACTACTTCTATTTGAGAAGGGTTGAAATCTTCTACTTCACATAATTTGGATATGAATGCACTAAACATTGCACAACATGATACCATATCAGTTTTTTTTTTATTATTACTAAAAGAATTTGATTCAATGCATTTTCCAAATCGTGCTCATCTTCTGCATTCGAAAAATTGAATGAAGAAATGGCATGTTCCAACTAACGACTAAGCTATTTGGTTTTGTTCTTCTTTCCACTTAGTTTGACTCATTGGATCATTCTAGTTATGCTTTATCATTTCTATCAAATGATTTCTAACCATTAGGTTACGGAAGTATAAAATCTCATGGTCAGTATCCTCAAAGTTTTGCTATTGTGATTGAGCTTCTCTTGAATTCAATCAATGCTTTTAAACCTTCTTCACGAGATGAGATAAAATGTTAAAGTGACATTTCTCAAGGGTTGTGATTAGCTATCTCTTTGCATGTATTAGCAGAATTCTCATTCAATGTCATTTTACAAATCTCATATCTAGAAGATGACATATTCTAGGCTATCCCACCTGATATATCTCTATAATGATTGCTTATACATCATAGGGGGGTGTCTCATACAATAGCATTTTCAGGAGATGAAATTACTAGTATAAAGCTAGATAAATGGAACCACATAAGACTTGATTCAATAGGCATAAAGTTGTTTGTGCGTAGTATAGTCAATGTTTGTTGGTGGTGCTC